>VZTZ01013159.1:758475-872193 GCA_013400955.1 Drymodes brunneopygia | reverse complement strand
TATATATAAGAAAGAGCACAAAAGGCTGTGTTATGTCTGGATCTGGATCTAGCTGGATGGTTCAAATATTTTCTTAATTATTTTGCTGTCAAAAGAAAGCAAGGTAGACTTTGCTATTACACAGTAATAATCAAAATTTTTGCCCCACAAATCATTGCAAACCTTCACAATTTCTCACAAAGTACCTTGTCCTGTTTTTGAACCACTCTTTTATTTAAAAAGCCTTCACAGTAATATTGTAAATGTGAGGTGTACTTTTACCACGACCTCAAAGCTCACCACCCCTTGTGAACCATGTCTGGCAACAACTGCTGCTGTTGTCTTGAATGTCTTTGTACTGACATCCTACTGATTTATAATATGATTACGTCTTTTGTTATGTGGAGAATGCTTTGAATGTGCAGTAATCTTACAGGAGTTGCTTCCATAAATTCCAAATACTGTTTCATAACTTTGCATTCGCCTGACTGAGAATTGTGTGTAACCACATGTTTCTGTGTTTGCATATACATGTATGAGTGCAAACCCATGATATCACACAGTACTAATGGACACCAGACCACAGGCTGCAGCATTAATATGCAAAAGCCATTAAGTTCCTGAACACACTGCTATGATGAAACCCTAATAGGATGTAGACTGCTGAATTAATAACATTCATCGTGATTATAGTGAGGTGCCAAGACTAATTGGAAAAGGTATTTGATCATAAAAATAACTACCAGGATTTTTTTTTCCATTTTTTTTTTTCCGTAATGAATTTAAATGTGCAATGAATAGAGAGAGAAAGCAAGGGTAGTTGAAAAAATTATGCCTGGTATTGTGTGTGTTAGAAACACAAGTTAAATTAATTGTACATTTATTTCAACAATCTTTCGTGCTTTGTCAAGTTTCTGTTTTTAAAGTCCCAGCCTGGATCAATCTTTTTATAAGAACAATGTTCTTAACAGAGTCATGTACCTGAGCAAACCCATCTAGAGGTGCTTCACCTCTACAGTTGATACTCATGCAAGGAAAAAACAGGCAATTAAACCTTACATCAGAGTAAATTCTCTGTTCTCCCAACTTCTCACTAGCTTGCAGCTTAACTGGGTTTCAAATGCACACCCATGGAAATACACACCAATAAACTTCCTTGTTGTTTATAGAGCTGGCAATATGAAGCACGCTCCTGATTTCATACATGTGATGACTGACAGTGTAAAAATACTCATGGAAACAAAAGCTACCAGAGTAAGAGTAACAATGCTGGCCTGTTTTCACTATAACTGTTTAATATTTTAAACTGCTAAGTATAAGAGGCCAAATTTATTTCAACAGTTTTTCCTTTTATTTAGGTAGTGTTGGGCTTTTGGGGGGGAAATTGTGTATGTTTGTTTCTTTTTGTTTGGTTTTTTCTGGTTTAGTTTCAGGTTTTTTGTATAAGAAATTATTTTAAATAGTGCTTTCCTAAAGAACCCACTCAGAGGCAAGTCTTAAAAGTAATTGTGGGGTAGAGAATTACTTGTGGACATTATTAGTTTTGATATATGAATAGCAGCTGCAAATGGGATCAATAGTCTTCCTCAATGGGAAGCCAGTCTGAAGTATTTCACAGACACTTTTATGAAAGGTATTTCAGTGGAGTAAGGAAAACAACCTTCTAACCTGAGCTGACTAAAAGAGTTGTCCTGAAAACTAAGAAGTTTAACAATTTAAGAGATATTTATCTACAATGCAACTGGTTCAAATTATTCAGATAAAAGCTTCCTTCCTTCCATTCCTCCCTTCAGGACAGCATTTCATAAGTTTGTCATACAATGCTTAATATGATAATAAAAAATAAATAAACAGCAGACACCCATTTCCTTTAGTCTGTTTAAATATCCTTCTGGAGACTTTAATTATTCCTTTATTAAGTAATAGAAGAAAATGGAAACACAAGCAACTGGGCAGCCTTCCTTTGGAAATCTATTACCGTCCCTTAGTTTTTCTCTTTTATTTACTCCCTTAATGCTTGCAGTTTCCTTTTTCATTGAATCTTTCCCATACTCCAAATCCTGCTTATTTTGATATTCTTACCCACTACCTCTGCTCATTTCCCTGTTCTTACCCACTGCCTCTGCAGCAGCCCTGGAAAAGCAGCTGGAATGCTGCAGCACTAGAGCAGGCAGAGGGTTTTCCAGGATATTTTCTCCTGCTGGCTCTGTCAGCCTGTGCTGCAGGGGCTCCCTGTGCTGCAGAGATAGAACCACACACCCAGGAGGAGGCAAATCAGAGACTCCAGTTCCTCTGAACCACCCAACAGATGTTAAACTCTTTCCTGCTGTGTCTCGAGCAGTTCTGCTGCCATCGGGCAGGGACAGTGGTTCAGGAATGTAGGTCGGGATCACAGGATCAAAGGATGGGCCACCAATTCTGGGTTTATTTTCCTCTTTTTTTTTTTTTTTTTAATCTGATTTATAATCCTTTAAATGCATAAATGTTTAAAAATAAGTCACAGATGCCCTTCACCTCATGAAATTAGAGGCAGAAAACTGAAGAAGGAAAGAGTGTTTCACAAGGAAATCACAGCAATGAGACTAAGTGGAAGGAGACTGGATTCAACTTCCTATTACATGATACATACCATCATTCTTTGCTGTTGAAACAAAGTGGGTTTGGTTTTTTTTGTGAAAGGATTGTTTCAAAGTACCAATTACCTTAATTCTATATATTAAAATACATCTAAAACTACATACACACACGCTTCTGAGGTTTTCTGAGAGCAACTTCTCGTCCACTCTAAATCAAATAATGTAAGATTCTTAACAGACATGACCAGAACAAAATCTGAGGTTGCAGAGTTCCAGCAAACCCTTCCAACTGCGATAAAATTGAAATTTGTTGTCTTTACTTGAAGCTTAGCAGAAGCAGAAGTAATTTGTAATATCTGATTTTTTTTCCGAGTTGCTAAAAGCTATGTTGTGTGAAATCCAAGAGATTCAGACACTTCTTGCTGCTGTCTGTGGTACACAGGGACAAAGTAGAAATACATAAGTTCTATGCATTTTGGATAATAAATGACACCAGCACTTAACAACTTGCAAATACATACTTCTTTAAAAGGTATGGGGAAAAAAAGTACTTTTCATCAGTAAATACTTAGAAATAGTGTAATATTTCAACTGAAATAGAGATCACTTTTTTCTATATTTGTACTAGAACTAATGGAACTTTTCAGTGTCTGAAGTTCATCATTTCATCTTTAAATGGACTGTTTATTGAATTAAAACTATACTATACAATACATGTCAAAACAAAACACTGAAATAAAATTTTTGAACCTTATCAGGAAAAGACAGCTTACTCAGGTAGCTTCAAAATAAAATAAAAACCACAGAAATTCTACCTTCCTTCATAACTTGCATTATAATGTAACTTTTCAATTTATTCACTACCAAATGAATTTGGAAATTTCCCTAGTGGAAATTCAAAGTTCAAGGCAAGAAGTCCAGACTCAATGCTTTATGCACCATCTTACATTGCAAACCAGTACGCTTTAAATAGGGAACTTCAGAGATAAAATTGGTTCAACTCCATTACTTTATCTTCTTATGCAAATACATGCAATGTTGCTTTTCTGATCCATTTATAAACACTGCCTGTAAGGCAGAGCCTGAAGTCATCACTCATTTTTCAATAGAAAGATGATATATCAAAACAAGAACTTCAAGAGCGCAAGAAAAAAGATTGCTGCTCTTGAATCAGACACTTCAAAAATAAAATACATGAGGTTGAGTTCAACAAAGATAGCCTTACTATTTCACTGCTTGTTTCACAAAAGAAAAAAAAAGGATGCAAATAGAAAGAAGCACAGCTCCCAAAGGAAAGTGGCACTTGCTAAGTTTAAAGACTTTCTCAGGCTCTGAAGATGCTTCTTGCAACTCATGAGGCGGATTTCTTTGCAGCGCTTTCAGTCTCATACACCCTCCCTGCATTCTAGTTATGGAAGCATCGAGGTTCTGTTGGATGGAAAATTCTCCATAGATACTAAAAAATTATACAAAAATAAGGACACAAAAATTAAATCTAGAATCATATGAGAATAAACCTGATGGGGCAGCTGAAAACATGATGCTCTGGGGGATATTACTGCACCAGCAGGCACTGCTGACATTAATAGGGCACTGGAGAAAGAACAAGTAAACTCCTAATGAAAACCTCTCAGTATAAATTTTGCCACTGTAAGATGATTGTTTTAGTTGACTCCAGAATATCCCTTTAAGAGGCAAGATACAGTGGAACTAAGCATGACAAAGAAAGCAGAGGCAGTGGTAGGTGTTTAATTACACTGAACAGAAATGAAGTCAGAACTGCGAGCCAAGAGAAGAGAGATATAAAGACAAGGGCTGGAATAGAATCCCCTTCCTCACATGACTTGGACAAAGGCATCTCCTACTGAAAAATCAACATTGAAAATGATTTTAAACACCTATATGTAACTGCAATCCTAATCTATATATTTGCATGCTCTAGTCTTTTAGCCCCTCACACCTTTGGGAAAAGAAGATTTTTCATTCACTTCAGTAGTACTTGGAGCTTTCTGTGTATAAGCAGGTATTTTGTTCCCTGGAAGTTCTGTTTATAAGTAAAGCCAACGTTGTGAGTGCATGGCTAAAACTTGCACAGGAAGAAGAGCTGCACTTTAAGGCAATGATGTACCCCAGTGCTGAGGTGGGGACAGGGGTCTGGATTACCCAGGAGCAGGACAAGCAACAAACCTTGCTGCTCTAAATCCAGAAGCGTTTTTAACATTGTGGTACATGGCAACAGATATTTTACTAACCAATGTAAAACTATTAAAGGAAGATTATAAGGCATGTGAAGTGATTGAAAATTTAATCCATGGTTTACTGCCTTTGGAGTCCTGCTGCAATCATAAGTGCTGAAAGTATAATTAAAAAGAAAGTAGGTTTTGGGGTGTTTTTTAAATATTTACTTTAAATATTTATTTTAAAAAAGAGGGGAGCTGGAGAGACAGAGAGAGAGAAATGCTTTGAAAACTATTTTTATTCTGGCAGAACTTTCACTGCTTGCTTAATTTGGTTCCCGGACTCTGTCCTCTTTTAATTCCCTTGTCATCCAGAATCTATTACAGGGAGCTAATGCCTTAATGGCACCATCTGGCATTATTTAATATGTAACGTCATCTTATAAATCAAATTATAATTTATAATTAATCAAACAATTTGTATTTTTAATAATCATAAACTCTATTAGAAAAACCTGTATTTATTAGTGCACCATAGCACTATGAAAATATTTATTACCTGCAGTTGTTCCTTTTCTCTCTTTCACTGCTTGAAGACAAAGGTTTTTATTACAAAGGCAGGGTTTAATTAAAATGCTTCTAAAAACAAAGTACAAGAAGTTCTCCAAAGTTTTGTAGAAATATGCCATCCCGAATAGGAGGTGTTTTAGAAAATTTTAGAAAGGAGTTCAAATAGGCAGCTGGAAATTGGTTTTCCACTTTACTCACTGTCTGTATCAGTCATTACAGATGCTGGTCTGTGTTCTGCATCGTTGGGATCACCAGCAGGAATTCTCTCCTTCATTTTAAGTATCCCAAACTTACCCTATAATGTATCCAGCTACCCTCAAGGACAAATATTTTTACCAATTAGATGCTGCCTGTACCTATTGAATTTTTATCTATCTTTCTTTCGTCCCACCTCACAAAAAACAAATACTGATTATCACTTCAGTAGGGGAAAAAAAGATAGTGTGGTTTTACTACAAAAAGAAGTATAATCCTCTTTTGTTTTTCAATGTAAATTATTGGAGAGGTACTAAATCAATTTTTTAAATTATTTTTTTACTCTGTGATGATTCAGTGCAGTTTTAACAGAAGAGCTAGAAAGAAAAGGCCAAGGATGAAAAATTACTAATATTTACGTCATCCTGCACCACATTACAGTCTGAACTCTGAGTTCCACAGCATCAAGGGCATGAGTAGTGCACCAATGCACATAAACAAAATAGCTGAAGATATCTGTGGCCGGAACACTCCACTGCTATAAAACTTCTGTCTAAGACAGTGAGTTTCACCTGCTTCCACCCTCCATGAACTGCTGCTGTGGCTGCAAGACAAAACAGAGCTTTTTTGAAGTTCATAGGAGCTGCAGAAGTGGCAAGAGGATCAGTAAGCATCTTGCAGCAAACCCGGCTGATCTTCCTACATTCAAAAAGCGCAGGAGAGGGGAGAGGAACAGAAGTAGACTGACTGGAGACTTTAGCTCCCTCCTCTGGCAGTGACTGGGGTGGACATCTCACCTGCCCCTGTGCCACAAACATTGGCTTTGACCCTGCAGGAAGCCACTCCTGAGCTCAGTTTAGTGCTAAAAGCCTGCTGGCAGGCACAATTTGGAGGCAAAGTGATGAAAAGGAAAGAACAATGTGAGGAAGTGCTCTGAATCTGGCCAATGTCCCCAGCCACACCAGGCCATTTGCCACCTGAGTCCAGTGACAGGGAGGGAGGTACCCTGCCAGCAGACAGGGTGTCCGTGTCACTCCAGCTGACCACTGACAAACAGTCACTGAAAAAACCCCAATAAACTGTACATCCACTTTCTCAATCTAGGCTCAAATCTGTGCTTTTTATCAAAAAGTTCCTTCAAAATTCAAAATCTGCATTCAATGAGACCAGTTTTTCAAAGAAGCCATATTCATTCACTTAAGGGTTTTGCATGGCAGAAAGAAGACTTTATGGGGCCTTTAAAATGCATGTTGAATGTACTAGCTAATATTAATCTTAGAAATTCTCATTTTTCACCCTTGCACAGATCTTTTTTACTAAGACACACAAAAACATGAACTTCAAGGAGTGTTTAAAGTGCACGTTCTTCTGCTGCTTCTTCACTGCATGCAAGCATAATCCTCTGCTTGTAATGTCACGGTTAGTGCTTGCAAAGAAAAGAGATTAATTTGTCAGAACCAGAGGATTACACATCTAACAGGGGCACAGGCAGGTGAGCAGGGCATACCCCTGGGGAAAGCAGCTCCACTGTCATGCAGATCTAACCCACCAGGTCATTCACTGGATTATACAAGAGAAGAGTTGAGATAACCAGTGTAAAGAAAAAAACATGAGATCATGTTTGGCATTCCAATATTGTTTGGCTTTGAAAGCACACATTGAGGTTACTACGACAAAAAGAGAAGATTTGGGAAAGCAGAATCTCTGAGCTAATGCAGACCTAAGGTATCATGTCCATACTGAGTGGTACTACACAAATATGACTTTTAAATTCCCTATTCCATTACCTTGGTGGCTGGGGCTCTTCCCCACACTCAGAATCTTTGTGTTTGAAGGCTTCCTTGGGCAGCAAATGCAATGCATTCAGCAGGATATTGTGGAAATGAACTTATGTATAGTGAGGTTAATCCTTGCATTGTTTTCTGACTTGTATAATTCATGATGTATCACATTCAGAATATTAAAGTGTTTATGAGCTTTGAGTTATGTCACACTGAAGACTCATTATAGCTTTCCAGGGAGAAGAACTTGGAACCCCTTAAGCCAAGCAGCTACACCATTTTTAACCAGGTGGCCACACAATTGAAGCTACAGAAAGATGTTTGAGAGGGGGTGGATGAACTAGACCAGGAATTTGTACACTGCAGAGCTGTGTAGAGTGAAGTGCTAGCAACTCCTGCCTCAGTTACATACGTGCCTTGGCTCTTCAATTCTTGGGCAGTGAGTGGGGAACAAACCAGACTTCGGGCTTTGTAACACAGACAAAGGGAAGGACAACTCACCATTAGTTGAAATGTGGGCACTGGCAGCTAACTGCATTCTGCTCCTGGTGGAAAATCCACAGGTTGATGGAAAATTCTGTTGAGGGGTTTGGGATATGTTTGAACTCTGAAAGCAAAATGTCGCCTGTCCTAAACTAAAAGCAGGAACTTACAATGAACACTGTGCTCACATGTAATAAATACTCAATTCAATATTTCACTGAAGGCTCTTTTGCTCTTTCAGTTTGGAAACTCATAAAGAACATGGCCTTATAAACCCCCAACCTTCCCAGGGAAGCTTTCCTCTGCAGTCCAAATATGTGCTTAAACCCCCTTCCAGTTTAAGTTTGGATATCCAGTTTGGATAACTGGAGCACTTGACTTTGTTCAAATCTTGTGCATAAGTCTTTCCTGAATTGGGATCTACAGGAGTGTGTGTATGGCTGCTAACAATGACAGAGTGCAGATGATTGCAGGAAGAGAATGCCTACAAACCTGCAGGTGAGCCTGCTGCTAATTTATTGCTGCTGGCACCACTTCCTGCCTTAAATACTACACAAATTTACTTTTCAAATACTCTTCGAGTAAATATATGTCTAAAGGGGAATATTTTATCAGATGGACTTTTCAATGATTTTTTTTTTCTAAGGTAGGACAAATGGGAAGTAGCTAAGGAAATATGCTGATAATAAAATATGCAGTCAAGGGAAGCACTTTCATAGAAGCTCCATGAATGACTTGCAGAAAAGTATAAATTGTGTTTATAAATAAGCACATGAGGATAACATTAATATATTTGTTTAATTGAAACCTGTAAAGCCAGTGAGCTTTTTATCTCCTACATTTTAGCATCTTTTTTGTTCCTGTGAAAAAAATTGGGAAGAAGGTGAGGGAAAATATGAGCAAAGCAGATGGTATTGAGTGAAAGAAATGAGACTGCCTGCTTTATACTTACCTATTTGCTGTCAGAAGCATGTCTCCAACCCTCCAGAAAAGCACCAACGTATGTAAGCACAAGCAAGAGCAGGATCTCTTTGGTGCTGCTCACAGGATCTGAACCTCATGGAGAGCAGCAACTCAGGGTGATGACATTGGGATGTTGCATAAGAAATGCTGAGTTGGGGGCAGCTCTGAGACCCAGCAGAGAAAAGGTTTCTTCAGCCCTGTTCCATCGTCATGCAAGGAAATTCACTCCAAAGTCACAATCACATGCTCTGTTTTCTCAATTTAGTTTGAAGTGGGAAAAAGTTTCACACTGTGGCTGGGGAGAGCAGCTGGCACCATGACTGTTCACTGCTCTGGGTCTGGTCCAGACCAAATCTCTCCCACTTACTTTAACCAGCACTTTCTGTGCCAGAGCCAGGTGGTCTCAACCTCTCTGCATCTCCTGGGTCCAGATCAGCCCCTCTGGAGTGTGTGCCTCCTTCCTAGGCTACACTCTGCACATCACCCAGATACCTCCTCCACCAGGAAGGGACACCCAGTTTTTCCCCTTCTCCTGCACAGATTAGCAGCAGTGGGAAGCACAGATTCCCCTGCTGAGAATCAAGACTGAGAATGCAGGGAGAGGCAAGATGGGAAAAGAAACCAAACTTCTACCAGTTCTCACCAGTTCCTGCAATGGTGTGAAAGAACTAGGATAAAAAACTGGCTAGCAGACCTTAAATAGCCTTTATGATTCAGCTTTGCACTACTTTCTCTTACATGTTTTACTTGCCTTAAAAATTTGACTTTCCATTTTCATTTTATTGTACTTGCAATGTTTCTCTAGGGATAATTGCAAAGTCCCTGTTTTTCACTACTTTTTTAAACTTAAAATAGTTGACATATCCTAAACCTTAACTTGATCTAACATTTATATGCTAGATGAGAATTAATATCAAAGCATTCCTCTCCTGCTGCCTTAAATTCTAAAGCGGCGTTGTGTTTAATAGAGACACAATTTGCATGTTTCCAGCTTGTGCTGTAAATAAAATCTGCTTAATCACCCTAAGGAAGTGATTCCCTCCTTTCTCTTATATCTCCCATAAACCTCTATCACCCTTATGCTGTGGCACACTGTCTGGAAGTGTTATATGCCTTCACTCCTCCAATGCTACTTCGTAAATATATTCTGAAGCTAGCAGAAAAAATGTTTCATCAGATGGTCAGCTTGGTAAAATATTTTACTTC
This sequence comes from Drymodes brunneopygia, assembly GCA_013400955.1. Classification (NCBI taxonomy): domain Eukaryota; kingdom Metazoa; phylum Chordata; class Aves; order Passeriformes; family Petroicidae; genus Drymodes; species Drymodes brunneopygia. Next base: position 862,263 of record VZTZ01013159.1, on the reverse strand, counting down.
TAAGAGGGGATGAACATCAGGCTATGAAAGAAATACAGCTCTAATAAAAGACACAGGCAGTGAAAAGGTTGTGGTAAAATCAGCATAAATGTCACCCCCCCCAACAGAATAAATTTTCTCTATAAATAAATACTGTGAAAATAACATTAATATCTTTAGCTGAGAGTGGGAAAGTGTAAGAACAGTAAAAAGTGCTCTTATATAAACATACTCTTCTCTTCTACTGCAAGAGATACGGGATGAGAGTTATGGTACTTATTTAATTCCAGCTTGTCCTGTGGTGATTTTTCAAATGAGGCAGAGGATGGCCACTCTTAACTCGGGCAAGATGGGGCCAAACCCTGATTGCCATTTAGCAGGATTCCTACTGACCTGGAGCATGCTGCCATCTGGTTTTATGCACATCTTTAGACCCTCATTTGCCTCCTGACTCTGTCTTGTTTGTCGAGAGTGTTTGCAATTTAGGGCCTTAATTAAACCCACACTCAGCACCTCTCCCACCAAGCACTTCCAGGAGCTGCTACATCACAAATCAAAGTGAAGGGTACTTGCAGTCTGCTTTACATTTGGTGCTGAAACTCAATCTCAGACAACTGGAGAATATTATCAATATCTTTCAAGTGTTGGAGTTTTCTTTAAATTTATTTTTAAAGTTTTTACAACTAAAAACATGCCATTAACAGTTTGGGGCAGGATCTTGATTAAGTGGGAAAAAGAATGAGTATAAACAAGGTTGATAAGATGAAAAATACAGCAGAAAAGCAAGCATCAAACAATGCTTATACCTACCAGCAAACGAAATTAAATCCTCTGCTCTAATAAGACTGCTCTTAGATGGCATGATATTTGTACAACAGTGCCGAAATAAAAAGAATCTAGTCCTTGCTGCTACTAGAAGATAAGGAAATGGAAGAAAGAAGAAAAGCTGAAAAGCTGGACAAAGAATCATGAAGAGAGTCTTACTGTCCAGCCTGGTTGCTATATTAATTTCTTTGTTGGATAGGGAAGTTAGGGTATATTTTAAGACTGGGAAGACCTGCGTTCTATTCCCTGATGAAATCTTAAGCACTCTTGTCACTCTGAAAAAATTAACTGGGTTCAGATCTTTAAATGTACCTCAGATCACGAGCTAACACTGATTTTAAGAAAATATTGACTTGCAAAATCAGATAAAATTAAATTGAAATTAAAGTTGCTGAAGCAAACAGAGTGGAATAACAATCAAATTAGAATTAACAAGTACATACACAAAAAATAACCACAGGCAGTTTTCCTTGCAGTGTTTAAAAGAGAGGAGAAAAAAAGTAGGGAAGTATTTTTCTTCTCTAAAAGAAGAAAACAAGGACTGAGGATTACAGGACTATATACAGTTTTCACACTCTTTGCTGGCTTCTGATCTTTTGCATTTTAGATGGACCTACTGATTTGTTGAAATTTGCTTTCTCAGGTGCACTGCAGAACCACAGCCAAAATCCAACACCAGGATCCCAAGGGACATGGAAGGGCTGGAGCTATGGCAAAGATCCCAATCTCAGGTTCAGTGAAACTGTTTATTAGATCCTGCTTGTGGTCTAGCCACCCTGACTCAAAACTGCACACAGACAAACACACCCCCTTATGCAGAGTGCTGGCTTTTCTTCTGAACCAACTTCTCAGCACAGATCAGTGAGAATGGAAAGCAGAGGAGGGAGGGACAGTGACAGAGGACACAGGGCAGAAGCTAAGATTAGAGAAAGATTTAGAAACTTCTTTTCTGGAAATAATTCCTCTTATTGCATGATTCTTCCTCCTCCCCCAGTACCTTTTACTCACATAGTTTGTCTCACACAAACAAAGACAAAATAATCCTTCACATGAGGAAACTTTTCAAAAACTGTATCCACCAAAGCAAGTTTGTCCTGCTAATTCCTCAGGTGCTTTGTAACTGCCCTTGCATCAGTGTCTTGCTATTTGCATTTTAGTTTTATCTATGTCTGAGGATTTGCCGCTAATGCTTAAAAGAAAAATACAAACGGTTCTTTTAAGATCATTGTAGTTTGGCTGAGGTTTTAGTATTTTTCTTTCTAAAACCAGACTAGACTGGAACACAAGGCTGTCATCCCGTAGAATTCCTAGAGGGTGAATTTATGTAGAAGATGCTGGTCTTGTTGCCTTCCTCAGCATGGGGAGGAGACTTCTGATTTCTCATTATTAGGAAAAAATCAACCATTTTTTTATCTTTACATATAATAAGAGCTGCATTCCCCCTGTTTATCTCCCCAAAAGCTTTAACAATTCTGCCTAAGGCAGACCATTTGGCCTCGAAATGGTCATGTTTTATAAAGCAGATGGGAAGAGCAGAATTTTATATGAGAAAGTTTTTAGCAAACAGCACTGTTGAGACTTTTAGACAAACTTCACCCATAGCAAAGAGACAAAAATGCAACCAGCACATGTCAACAGCAAGGATTTTATACTGAACACTGTGTTTCACTGACCATTTTTTCTTCTTACTCCCTCTCTCTCTCAGCTAACAAAGGTAAAAAATCAGAAAAGGAAAGGAAAAAACCAAAAAAATCTAACTCCTGCTCCTGTTGTCAAATATGTTTCCTTACACTCACAGCACAGAAGCTGGGTGTTCTGGGTGTATTCCTGTGCCATCAGACCATGCATGAATCCTTTGGTGGCACCTGCTTGTGTGGTCCATGCTGTACAGATTGGGGTGGCCACGCCATCCAAGATTCCACTCACTTCTCTTCCTGTATCTCCCTGATAAGGTTTTATTGGGAGGTGTCTGCTGTCAGCTGCCTACAAAGGCAGCATAAATCAGCTGCTAGGGCACATCATGCTCACAGCTATTGTGCCAAATTGAGCCCTGGTGTAAGCACACACAGCTTGCAGCCATGGCTGGCTGGGATCCTCTGGGCCCAGAGAGAAACATTTGTTATAGTCCCAGAGATCCTTTATGCTCTTAGCTTAGTAAAGACTACAGGAGGTGTAAGGCAGCACATTTTCATTGCTGTCAGTGGATCTATAGTGACATAATTCTTTCTTCCTCTTTATCTCCCATCATACATGAGTTTCTGATCCTGTATTTCCTGCTCAGTTACATTGTTGCTGCCTGGGGTCAGGCTTTCTGTATCAAAACCAGACTATTTTTGTCAAGGTTTTACACATAAGGTGAACATAAGCATTGCACTGGGGTGGAGCTGAGCCCATCGAGTTCAGCCTCCCAGCTCCACCAGGGCTCTAGAGCTAATTGAGAAATGTAATAATGAGGACATATTGAGAGCAATTTTTTCCTCAGAACAGTTTCCTGATTTATTGCAATTAGTGGTACAGAGACATCTGGAGTTGGAAGTAACAACCAGGCTACTGTTAAGAGACATGAATTTATCTAACCCGTAGGTGAACCTGTTTGTGTTTTTGTGTTTTTGACATTATTAAAATATATATATATATATAGTTTCTGCCAGTAAGAAACCTTGCACATGGTGGGCATGGACACTGGGTGTCATTGCTTCAGTCTTTTAGAAAATGAAGCTTCAGGAGATTCAAAATAGCCCTGATACTTTTAAATCAGTTCCAGAAAAGGGAAATGAAAGAAGCTGAAATGAATGAGGGTTTTATTATTTTTTTCCCCCTCATGCTTTTGCATTTAATTTACTGGAAGTAAATGAAAGTTGTTGGTGCATAGGGCTGTGTAGTACAAAACTGATGGGAATTTCATTTCCCCTTCACCATCCTGGAGCTGCTCCCCTCAAGGTGCCCATCCATTTGACAGCTGTTTAAAACTTCTCTCTATCTTTGTCCACCTGCAAAGATGCTTCAAAAACCAAGCCCAGAATTCACCTCAGCTTTAAGGTAGTTCTCTTTCATCAGCAATAAATAATAAGGAATTATAAGCCAGAAGGAGACAAAGCTTCATTAAACCTGCTGAAAGCATTACTATATGCCAAGAGTCTATTGTTTTTCTAGTAGCAGCTGGCTCCAGGTGCATTCTCAAATGTTAAACGTTAATCAAGGTCCTTTCTGAACCTAAGCTTTTTTGTCTTGCCCTACCAGTCATATGACAAGGTTTAGATCAGAGTCTGCTCCTTGACCTGCACAGAAAAGTCTTGGGAAAATGACAGACATCAAAATGGTGTGACCTTACCAAGTATTCCAGTCCTGCAATTTATGTTTTTTCTCATACGTGTTCATTAAATTGGCTCTCTGTGAAGTCAGGTTATGGTTTTAATGGCCTCCTTTGATATTCAAATTTTTACAGAACATTCACTCCCTCTTGCTTGGTTGGAAAGCTTGCACTATTTCTTCATCTCTTCAAGTCATCTGTACAGGGCCTTCTGGTGGCTCCCACACACGTTTGCAAATCCCTGGGTGGTCCAACTTCATTTTGTTCCTTTTTCACATGCAGCTAACCTTTGAAAATAATTTCCAAGGGCTACTCTGAATAGCAGGATCCCAGCTGGAGCTTTTTAAGGTCATGACATAAGATTTATCTTTAACACACATTCTGATTTTCTTTGCTTTGCCTTTTCTTTGATAAGAATTTGTTTTTCTCTGGTGTTTTGCTTTGTATAACATAGTGCTTTTTGTGACCACACACCATTTTCAAAGGCTTACAAGTAAATTATTGTAAGCAGTGCCTTGCAATTGTACACAGTTATTCACTGGTGAGGGAGGATGTATGCCAGCTGATAAAAATGAGAAAAGATAAAAGGAGTTCAGCATTTAACCTGCTCCATGGTGGAAATGGAAGCAGGTTTTCCTGCAAAACGCAATGATCACAATCACTGGGTGCAAGTGAATGTGGTGAGCAGTCACTGTGTAAGACTCCAAAGCCAAAGAGCTTTTAGCTGGGGTATGAGGACTGGCAGCACCTTGTTGTTCAGGCCCTATGGAATTCCTTCTTTAAGCAGCCCTTGAAAACAAGGCTTGAGGGGTTTATTGTAATACATCGAATTATTTGGGGTTTTACGTGATACCACTGATGTCAGTGAAAGTTTCACCAGTCAGGCCAATGAAATGATAGCCAGGCCTTTAATTACTGCAAATTATACTTATTCAGGGGTATAGGCAGAGTAGTAGAAGATAAAATGGGCATTACCAGCTAGGTAGGAATGGTATGATACCAACTCAGGTGTCCGAGCAAAAAGGCTGATCTTACTTAGCAGCTCACACATCTAGTGGTGAGATGGGCTGATCTAGATATTGTCCACAGCCCTTTCATCAATATGTCCTCTCAGGTTAATGTATTGTCCTGAAAGGATTTTTCAACATTTATTTTCTTTTTCCTTTTTTTGATAGCATTTTTTATGGAGACAAGACCTTGCAGGCTCTCTCAAGTCATCAAGGACACAAGAGCCTCCTCAGCACTGCACAAAACAGCTCCCACAAACAAACAAAAGCAGCTTTCAGCAATTGATGTAGATGTAGAACCACACATTTCTGTGATTTTTCCTCATAACTGACTAGTAAAGATCAGACAGATTGTCTTGAACTCATATAATTATTCATGAGGCACAGAACGCAATTTCCAGTGGGGTCCAGCTGGTGTTGACTGGTCAGCTACTTTGTGTTGCCAGGCTGTTATTTAATTATTAGCCTATTCATCTAGCTATTCAGCTCCTAAATTTACCTAAAAAATAGAAACAAAAGAATGCTTAATATTCATAAGCTTGGCATTCCCACAAACCCAGGTCTATGTAGATCTGAGTAGTAACACAGTATGGTTTAGTCTACTGTGAAAATAATTTTAACTGCACATGAGGTGTGACCAACAGAAACAGTCACTAGAAAAAAAAATCCATTTAACTTTATTTTGTAAAAGCACTTTCTCCATCCTTAGATATATTGACCACATCTCTATGTAAAAAGTGATTCCATTCTGCTGGCTTCAGCAGAGCTCTTCTAACCTAACATGAACACACCTTTTACTACTACCTACCCTGTCATGGGACCATGCCTTTAACAGCTATTGCATCAAAAAAAAATTCCAGTTCTACTCTGTCTCAGACACAAAAAGTATCTATTCAAAGAGACATACCAAGTAAAGAAGGATAGACAGGAAGTAATTAATCTAGTAAAACATGAGAGCAACAGACTTTGAACACAAAGAATGTATCACTAGAGACCTGCACATTCTCTATCCACATCCTAATGAAACAGCAAACAGAATTTTTTAAAAATAGCATTTGTGTGAGAGTGTGTGTGTATTTGCATATGCACTGCCTTCGTGAAATCTCATGGGGAAAAGTAATTATCTGTAGTAGAAAAATGATCTTGTGAGACCAGTCTGCCCATGCATAGCTAACAAATTCCAGACACTATTATAAAGTTGCAACATATAAGCATCATAAGTTAGCCCAGCATGAAGCTTATCTTCTGCTGAGAGAGATTCTAGATAACTAAGGCCAGCACAACCTGCTCACTGCCATCAGCACTAGAAAAAAAAACCAACACAAACCCCCACCCCACCAAATAAACAAAGCAAAAAACCAAAACCAGCAAAAAATCATAGCAAAAGTCCTTGCTGACCCTGATGGAGAGAGGGTCTAAATATCTTTACTGCTGTAGTGTAACAGCTTATCAGATCCAGCTGCAATCTTCAGTTCATGCATGCAGGTTAACACAAGGGAATCAGTGCTGACGGTTCCATTGTTACATTTCAGTCCAGCATCTTATGTCTAATGCCAGGGGAAGTCATGTTTGTGCTGTGACTGTGAACTCTGACAGCTGAGGGATCCTGTTTTTCTTTTTCCCATCCTAGTATGGGTGGTAACTTCCCAGGAAAACAGGCAAGGTGAGGGAATGACTCTTTTTTTTGGAGACTGAGGTTGTTTTCTACCTGATAGGGTCCAATAACAGCAAAACAGAACCATTTTATGGCCAAAACATATATTTTGCATTCATAACCAGAGATACAGCATTTGAAGGTTGTCACTTCTCATCATACTGACGCTAGATACTGCACAGCTCTTTGAAAGGCACTTTATGCTTTGCAGGATCAGAACCTAAACACTCATAGCTCAGTCAATCCAACACAGCTGACCAAAACTTCACTCACAAAACAACTCAGACACAGAGTCAAAGTCTAAGCTATGAGAAGATGACAGTTGAAAACAGGAATGCTCTCTTTGGGGATGGATCTTAGATTACAGCTCTCATGTCTTCTGATTTTAGTAAGAGGCTGCATACTCATTTCTAATATCTTGCTTCACAGGTTTACTGCAGAACATTTTGACAAGATGTTTTAGTTGCTAGTAATCAGAGAACAATTTTTGTGCACCGTGGCAGCTGGAAAATGAAAGCCCTATCAGGATATTAACAGAGTGTGTCTAGACTCATATAAATGTGCATATTGAGAAAAAAATTTACCTTGAATTAGGAATTACTACACCTTCCCCCTCCCTGCAATGCTTTACAGTCAAAGAGGAAAGAAAAGAAATTTAAGTCAGTCAAACTGAGGAACAGAATACAACACTGTTCCTAATTTCTCATTAACAGTATGTCAGACAAACTGATTTATCAGGAAATCTGCCTTCCTGCAAGCAGCATTGCAAGAGCACCTGTAGTTTCTTTCTAATTAATTTAGCCATGGAACTCTGCTTCTGGTTCATCTCCAACAAAGAAAAAAAAAGAATAATCTATGATTGCATTGCAATACCTATTAAAAGATTATTGCGTTCTCAGAGGAAACATGAGGAAGTAACCAGATATGAGTTTGTTGGTGTCCTTTCCCAGACAGAAGACTATGGCTCTTGTGATGTGCAAAACAATGGAATTCAGATCCTAGCAAGCAAAAAAAGGTGATGTTCCTGCTATTGAAGGCTTACCAGGACCTGACTGAAATTTTCTGTAAAGTTCCAGGCTCGCTTCATTTGCAAACAGCCCATCTTCCTCTCTGCACAGAGACACTCAGAAGTGTCACACACTTCCAAGCATTGGATGGGATTTGGAGATCTTCCATCACCACTGAGAGCTGGCTGCTCACTTCTTGGGTTTCAATATCTCAGAGGATACATTTAACAACTGAGGGAGTATTTATGGGGTATTTTGGAGAAACTCAGACCAGGAGTGGGATGCAGGTACCAAAAGTTTGAATATGAAGAGCCAACCAGAAAACTGGATTTGTGACCAATTCCTGACTGCCACTGAACTGTAGCAAAACCTAGAGCAATGCACTCTCTGCCCCTGCTTCAGTTCCCTCTCAGGGGAGTAAAGATCATGACTCTGTGTTTACCCATCCTTTTCTCTCTCTCTAGGAGGGAAACTGAAATAAGCTGGAAGGAATTCAGACAGTCAGTTAAGCCAGTAGAGGTTTAACCTCCCAGTGGGTCACGACACCAATTGGTAGGAGACAGTAACATCCTCAGCTGCTGGGGCAGTCAAAAAGGAAAGCACAAATACAGGCATCCAGGTCAGGAGATGTTCTCTCACACTCAGGAAACTGCTGAAATGAAAATGTTCTTAATTCACCCCATTTTTTCCATTGCATTTCTACTAGGTCTTTGTTTTCATATGAAGGTTTTATTCCCCTCTCTCATGATTATATTATTTTAGTGGGAAGTACTGTGAAAACAGGTTCCTCTTGAGCATGCATAGAATGGAAATTAGTCATTAATCAACTGAATCCCCACAGAATCACTAACTTAATGCAGTAAAATGAATGATGGAAGGAAAAATAAATGCATCTGAATTAAACAAAGCAGAAATATTATATCAACCAAAACACAACACACTGAGGCTATTCTTGTAAGGGAGGGAGTTGAGGAGTCCTCTTTAGATTTATTATTTGGATTATTAATACTGATGGATTGGGGAGAAGCAGGGAGGAAATCAGTCTTCCATCCTGTGGTGCAGAAACCCAGTATCATGCAGTCTAGAATTAAATGATACAGATGCTGCTGCGTCTGGACTGAAGCTGTAGCAAAGAGCAACATTTTCTTTTTTTTCACTTTTCTTACCTAAATAGAAATCTCTGCAGAAGTTTACCATCACAAAAGGACATTGTGCACTTTTGAGATCTCCAAGATCCTTTTAAAAGGAAACACATCCTAACAGTTCTCTGTACGAAACTAACCTGCTCAGTCAAGGTGGGAGAGGGACAGAAGGAAATGCACTCTTCAGTGAAGTGGTTCTGTATCTCTCTCACTGAGAAAGCTTTTGCTTTAATGAAACTGGTCCCAAACAGAATCAGATGTAACCTACCAGCTCCCAAACTGGAAGCATCTCCAGACCTGGGGGCAGGGGGTGAAAAAGGAAGCTTGTGCTCTTGAAAAAATGAGAATCAGTACATGAAGCCTGGCATGTCCCGGGGGGTACAAAGGCACTGGTCAGAGCCCAAAACCCCAGCTCATCACACCTGGTGCAGCAGCTAAAAGCTGGCAAAAGCTCCCTGCTTCCCCACAGCCCCATCCTGCTGAGAATGTCACATCCTCGGTGCATTATGGAAAGAAATAACTTCTAGCAGCATGAGAGCAGAAGAGGGAATTGAGGACTGAACAACCTCAGGCCCTCAGTCAGGTCCCACTTACACCCTTTATGGCTTATAGGCTGAGCCCAGGAAAATTAGCCTCAAATTAAAGTGGGCTACTGTGAGCTTCATTAGCTGTAAACAATCCATGGTTCATTAAGGGGTGAGAGACCAGGCTCACTAAGAGCTCTCCTAGGAAGAAGTTACACTAAAGCAACAACTGGATATTAAAGGTATAAAACAGGTAGTGCCACAATATGGGAGGGAAAAATCAGAGCTTCAGGGATGCAAATTCTCCCAACTTTTATTAAAAATGTAGCTTGCAGCTCATAAAAATTTTGGCCACTGATAAGAAAGCAGATGAGGATTTCAAAAAGCACTTAGAAAGTTGGGACAAAATACTATTTCTGACTAGATCTGCACACAGCCTTTCAGATGCAACTGCTTGGTGAAGGCTGGAACATTTTGAGCATCCTTGCAAGCACTTTTTTCCTTTAGAACAGGTTCTTGTTTTTGTTATGTCTGAGATTTCCCACGTGCTCTTTTCATCGTACAAACAATTCAGTTTACACTTTCCTGGCAGAGTTAAAGAGATTGCCCCAAGAACAAGTCGACATGTAAGCAAATACAATTCAGACCAAAGAAACGCTGCTGTAAAGGGCAGCCCCCACCCCTGTGCCAAACAACAGGAAATTGGCTGTAAGACCTTTCTGATGCTTTATTGAAATGTGTTATTTTCTGTACAGAAGCCCCCTCTGGTTTGCACAATGCAGTGCAGACTCACAGCTCTGAACACACGAACTCTGGCTAATCAAAAGCAGCAAGCATGCCAGAAATCTGTTTGCCCTATGCAAACAGTGCTACCTTGTATTGATTTCCTCAGAGCATGTTAACATAAATCTGACATTAACACGAGCTTGCCTACCACTTCTGTCGTGGAGAGCACACTGATTTACAGGCTGTGCTAACACAGGTTGTGTTCAGACAAACAACTCCTGCTCCTCTCTGCACAGGGATGAGGCATCATTTGCCATTACCCATCAGATTCCTTGACTGAGCTCATCTTTTGTTTGATTTCTCTTTATTTTTGGAGGCTCCACCACTCTACTGGTCTGTTTTTCTGCATTCTGCTGTAACACATTACTGCTATGCCAGGCAGGAGAAAGACTTGATCTAATATTTTTTCCCCCTAGGATCCCAGCAGGGGTGACTGCAAGGAATCATTCAGCAGACAAGTTGTCACGCCTTTAATTTATTAGATGTCATATAACCACTCAACCCTCATTTAGGTACTTTAAAAACAACTTGTCTCTGCCTTCCCAGATGGAAAACTCAACAAGCATATTTACAGTTCATTTGACATGTTTCCTCTTCAGTTAAAAACAGGTCCCCCTCTTCTGTTCTATATGATTACTTCAAACATTCTTAAACAAAATAATTTAACTGTCTTGAATAAAGGTGTTTTTGCAATTTCTAACAAGACTTCTCTTCGTAGCCTTTCCTTTCAGGCAGAAAAACATACACTAGTCTTACTAATGTTTTGTGCATGTTTCTATTTCTTTAGGTTCTGAAACCAGGCTGCCACTAATCCCATTGTATGATCATGGGTGCTTTACACTTCTACTTCAACAAGGAAAAAAAACCACAGCAAGTCATTCTTTATCCCATCTGTTAAAATGTGCCATACACCATTCGCCTTGTCTGGCCTTGCTTTGTTCAAGGCAAACCCTGGCCACCAGTCACACTCACACCCCTGATGTGTCAGAATGGTAACAGGAGGAAAAATCCACAGGAAAACAGGAGGTACAAGAAACACCCCCACCCCAAAACACATGGGAGCACTGTACCCAAATTTTCAGTGTACTCAATATCCTCCTGTGGCTTTTTCCCTAAGATAGGGATCTGTGTACCTTGGCAGGAGCTGTTTGATCACAGAACCTGCCATTGAATACCTTTTTATGTCATTTTTGATACATAACACCTATTCTTTGCTTATCACTGCTTGTTCCTTCTTCCTTCTATAAAAATTGGGAAGTGACTTTGACTATATAGTTTTAAAAAAAATTTTCTGAATATAATCCAACAGAAAATTAACAGCTACGAGAGCATTTGAAAAGAGCAGATGTAGAGGCAAGCACTATTAGAAAAACAAGTAACAAATTAGAAACCTGGAGAGTCACTGCTGATATTTTGACAAGCTGCCTCTTTAAAATCTATTAGAAATAAATAGATTCACAGTAGTAATTAGGGAATTGGCAGTTGGGTGCAAGAAAAAGGGAAAGAAAAGAGGAGATATTACTGAAAATACTGAAATTGCAAAGCTCTTTGCCTCCATTAGGTTAAATGGTACAATTTAAGCACTCTGTATGTCAGCTCATGAAACTGTAGTGACAGAAGTCTCAAAAACAGGACTTTTTTTTCCCCTGCCTAGTGAGTAATAGCTAATAATCAGTCACAAAACCAGCAAAATCCCCCAGGTTTGCAGAAAGGTACAGTTGTGTTATTGACTTCCACAAGGTGGCCTCTGGCCGTCACTTTCCCCTGCAGTGACACCCCTGCACCAGCTGTGTGTCCTGTAGGCTCAGATTTATCCCTGCTTTTCACCCCAAACCCTTTTCCTCCTCCTAAAGAACTGGGCAGCACACAAAAAAGAGTTTAGGAGCATGGAAAGGCATAAGTACATAAACAATATGTGTGGAAAAAGCATAGAAACATCCCTGATTTTTCATGACAAATATATCCCTAAGGTATTCATGCTGAACAGAGAAGGTGCCTCCTTTGTCTCAGCTGGCAGTCCAAGCAAGCACTGATCAGATCATCTGCTGAGGCTCTATCCTTACAGCAAGGTTTTACTCTGACTGCTTCTCATACAAATCCATTGACAGTGAATGAGCTCTCCTCACACACTGTGGAGGAGCCTGCACAACAAACAGTTCCCTACTCTTTTTCTTTTTTTTATTTTAGCACTTTTAATCTTAAGTGAAGCTGGTGTGGCCTTATCAAAGCTGAAATGCTGAAGTCAAGTGTCAGGCATTAACACAAATGTCAAGTGACTGCAAACTTCTGGATGAAGAGATATTTCAATGATTGCAAGGCTGGCCTCAGATTCAGAAAGTCTGGTTAAATCTCATCGTTTGTGTTCAGCTCATGAGTGACCTTGAACAAGCTCTGAACTTCAGGTTCCCAGCAATTACAAAGTGACTGATTTTTCTTGACTCCTCCTCTGTGTCCTCTCCTCTCTTTAGCCTGTTTCTTCAGCACATAAATTCAGCACAGATACAAGCTATTATTTGTAGCACACAGCGTGCTTCAGATTCCATAGCAATATTCAGTTTGACTGTAATAGAATAAACGAAAAAAGAAAGGACCTATGCAAAGAAAAATACTTCTAATTTAAGCCCAAGTTCTTTACCTAAAAGTAACAACAGTTCACAGAACAAGGTCACAAGTAGCTTTAAGTCCAAGTATGCAAAAAACTGTCCTATCTTTGCTATCTGCTAGAAAGAGGCCTCAAATTCTTTTATTGTCAATATACAAATTTTACCAGGAAAAGAGATAGATACTATGACCTACCCAGTCAGAGAGAAAGGCCTGTCCTTAAAAGCTGAAATCTTCACATTTCTATTTGTGCCGTATACACAATGAACTTCTTTAAAAGGTTGATACCAGTTTAAAATAGAGAGTTCTTTGTGCAGAGCTGCATGCTTTATTCAAAGCACGAAATATCTTCCGGACAAAAACATGTTCTGCTGAAATAAACAAACACGGATCAGAGGGAAGACAAACTTAAAAGAACCCTCTGAGTTTCAGCAGATTCCAGCTCACAAGTGACCATGTCTTTTCTCCCCCATGCGGTCTCTTTCTGGCCATCAGTTGCTGTGCTTTCTTCTTTTAAACTCGTGCCTCAAAAGCTGCAAATCTGCTGCTGTATTTCCATACATTAACACTGAGGACTCCCTGTGAACTTGCTTTGTGTACCTAAATTAATCCCCGGCATTCAAGGATGAATTTGGAGGCATCAATGTTCCTTGCAAGTGGCTGTTGTGGGACAAATCAGAAGGGGGAGCACAGCTGGTATTGGATTATACTTGGGGTGCCAGAGTTACAGTGAGACTGAAGGACTGTCTACATGCACAGAATTCTGCCCTGGCCTTTATGGAATGAGTGGAAAAAGACAGAAGAGAGAGATATAAGTTACTGCACGGGACTGGATAATTCTAGAAATGTGATTCTACATTTTTTTAATAGAAAAAGCTATATCACATGCCTTCAGCAGGCAGGAGGACAGCAAAAACATGACAGAAGGCATGAGGACAAAGCAAAGATCACATGCCATCTCCTGGCAAGACAGCTTGAAAAAAAATGGGAAAAATTTTATCAAAACAGAAAGCAAAGTTGTCAAGTCATAGCTTTCCTATCACAAAGTCGACTTGAGAGGAAGGTAAAGAAGTAGTTTAGGATCAATTTCACATGGTTTTGTTAACACCTTTCTCAGGATGGCAGGAGAAGTTGTTTTCTGCAGATCATTATTCTCTGTCAGGGGACCTGGACAAGTTGGCTAAATTCAGCCCGTCAAGATGAGCCCCTTGTCAAGCAAATCTGAAATGCTGTCCACTGACACCTTCCTCCAGTCCAGTTCTAATTTTATTATGCTTCTCCTGGGTCTCTCCACAATTGCTCCACCAAACCTGAGCAATCTAACAGAGAACAGGCATTCCTATTTACTGTTTTTATCTGAACCCAAAGTTTTAAAAAAAGGGACTTCTGGCAAAAATAAAAAAAATCAGAAAAGAGAAAACAGAAGAACACAGAAAAACAAAGATCCTATAAACTTTATGCCTTGAAGAAAGATGAGTGCTTTTTTATTATCACTTTACTTGAAGGTTTTGTTCATATTTTGGTAGAGACATTGAAGAGTTATCTGGTGATTGAACCACTCTTTGGGTTAGATCATAGACGCCAAAACTCTTCATGAAAGATACCTGAACAGAAAGCCAGTTTTGTGGGCTGCTTCACTAAAAAGTGTATTCAGAAGCAGAACAGAAAGCAACATGAAGATATTTGGATCTCACTTAAGTCACAGACCACACCATTCTGCAGACACTCATAGAAAATTCAAATCAAAATCACAGTTTTGACTCCAGCAGAAATCACTGGTACAAGGAGACACTAACCTTAACGTGCACTAGGCTGACAGGGAATTTCAAAATCTTTGTTCTTTGAAAAGAAAAAAAGCATTATTAAAATTTCCATTATCTTAGCCTTAGAAAATAACTTAGAAAAGTTATTGAAGTATGAACTATAATAGCACTGGGATGCAATATTTATTACATAAATTTATTGACCATAAGCTTTGGAAATGTTGTGTTATTATACAGAAGTGCCAAGCATGAATCACTTTCTGGTGAAACAGCAAGGAAAGAAGATTGACCTCTCTGGCATTTATTAAACAGTTCAGGATATATTTCCATGTTTTCCAGACCCCTACAGCCACAAAATGAGCCAGAAAGAGGGGAAGTTCCTCTGTAGAGTGTGATCTGGGTGTCACATCTGGTGTTCCTAAAATGGAGCAAATTCAGTATATCCATTCAAACAAGCTTTAACTAGTGAATTTGGTAGTCAGTTCCTGTTGAATTTGTAACTGGCAGTGATCTGACCCCTCTGGAATGAGAGCAGCCCATTGAGCTCACTCACAGTCCAGAGCTGCCTTCATGACAGGATTTCAGGATATCAACACTTCTGGAGTTTCTCTGCCCCCTTACTGGAATTCCAGCTGTTTTTTCAGTCATCCAGACTTGTTCCTTGAGGGGATGGGATTTCCAGGCACCCTGGATGCTTTGAGCACTCTGCCCAGGTGGCTTTTAAGGAAAGGTGGCCACACTTTGTCTCTCTGAAAGTCCCCCTCTCTGGCTGTGCAGGACAGCCCTGGAGCTCTGCAGAGGCACTTGGATCTGTTAATTCCCACAGCTGGGAATTCCATCTGTGCTTCCTCTTGTGCTTCTCAGGTATCCAAAAGAAATCAGGTTCTGCCTAAGTCTTCAAGCAGCACATAAATTACAGCTTTGGGGGAAAGGCCTTCCATAAGAAATTGTTTTCAGTCTCAAAGCAGCCAAACACCAATTTATTTATTTTCCCCTACCAAGCAGCACAGCCCATAATCTTTATTTTTGTGCTCTGTTTTTGCTTGAATGCAGGCTTATGATTAGTCATCGATGAGTGGCATTGTTTTTTTCAGGGTGGTGATTGGTAGGATGATTTGCCAGAATTGTGAAGCTGTTTCAGTTTTGTCATATTTCTTTTTGTTCCAATACTTTAAAAAAATAAAACACATACCCCAACACCAAATTACGAAAGTTCACTCTGTATTTTCAGTCCTGATCACAGGATGAAAAACTGGTGTTCCTTTTCAGCCCTAGAAATTACTACCAACACCTCAATTTCAGAGTTCCTCACAGAGACAAATTTCCAAGTATTTTCAAACACCCATTCCCTGAAAAGTGAGGACATTTATGCAGACACAAAAAGGAGACACCCCATTTCAAAATTCAATGCATACAGGGAGACACTATTAAAGTGTGCAGGGAAGCAGCTACCCATGTTGTCACAGTATGTTTAACCAGACAAGTGACAACAGAACTGTTTTATTCCTCTCCATCACCAGAAGAAATATTCCTTAAGCTTCTATATTCACAGCATCTTTTTTGTCACTTCTTTTCTTAAGCTACTCTTGTTTGCTCAGTGTATTTAGCAGACATTTATCTCACTCTATCAGCAAAGATTAAAGACTCATGCTACCTAGTAATCCAATTACCCTGCATGAGAAAAGCAAATGTATCTTTGGTCAGTGGCCACAGAGCTCCAGGAATCCATCACGATATAAAATGAAATCTAATTAATTGTGTGCTTTGGTTTAGCTTCATCCACATCATTATTTCATTCATTTGTAATGGATATGTTAGCAGAGATTTAATCGTTTTAAATGCACAGAGCCAATGGGTCAGTTTACCCTAAGGTCAGTGTTCAGAAAATTGTATTTTTAAAGAATTGTATCTGAAAAAAGTTACTTGTGGTGGGAGACACAAAGGAGAGAGACTTACAGAGCCTTGGGATAACACAGCACTTATGCACAAGTCTGAGTGTTTTACAATTCCACTAATCCTCATTTTACATTTTGAGAGAGGAGGACTCTCATCAAATCTTTTTTGCTTCTTCAAACACAGATTTTCCCACAACCTATTAAGCATCTGGGGGGAACCCTGAAGTAGCACAATTATCCAAATCCCAAAGACATCCAGTCATCTGAGTAAGGTTTGGTGAAGAAAAAGCCAACAAACTCACAGTATAATGCCATAGATAAATGGGTTGGTGTGATATAATGAAAATACTCTGGGGAGTGGAAAAAAGGGGCTGTGGTCCTGCTTAGAGTTATTTGGGAACCACACTGCACCTCCAGGCTGGGGCTGAGTCACAGAAGGGCTGTGAGAGCCAGAGGATAAACCAGCACTTCTGCAAAACTGCAGTAAAGCAGCAGAAACAAAGAAAGCCTCTCAACATCATTTAACCAATTTAGTGTTTTAAAGTAACTTGCCCACAACTGACAAGTGAAGTTTTTTAGATAGTGAGAGACAATGGCTGGAAACATAAAGCAGGCAAAAAAAAAAAAAATCATCACAGTAAAGTTCACAGTAAAACAATCTGTTAACAGCAAAGTGATTAGCCATTAGGAGACACTGCTTATAGATGTGGTAAAGTCTTCATTATCTGTGACAGTTGAATAAAGGCTAAAAGCTGTCTAAAATACATGACATAATGCAAATAGAAGTTATAGGGAAAAAAAACACAGAATGCATTAAACCAGAGATCAAATTAGGTAGTAATAAAGTTTCTCCCCAATCTTGAAAACAATTGAAAATAACATTATTTTCTTGAATGTATTAAAATGAGACAAGATATAAATATTTTACTGAGTCTGAATAGTTTGTCTGTAGGAAAAGGAAATGTTTTACCCTTTAAGTGGTTAATTTCTTGTTTCATCAGTGCTTCCAGTTTGTGATATACCAGAGCTCTAGGAAAGGAACTGGAGAAGAACAGCAAGATTTGTCTCACCAAAAAACAATCTCTTATGAATATCAACATCCATATTTTCCAAAAGCATATATGAAATTTACTTTCATAACTCCACTCCTTTATAAAAGCAAAATCACCATCCATGAAGCCAATAGGATTTTAAGAACTGAATGCATTCTGTTGTCCCCTGGTGCCCTTAGTCTTTTCCTTGCGGTGCAAGTTGGCAGGATATAAAGCAAGCTCCCCTGAGCCTTCCTGGGGTGAGCACGCAGGTTTGCAGTAAAGTTTCCTTGGGCACAAACCTCAGACGAGCCTGACTGCTCCAGGGGAGTGAGCACATGGGCACAGGGCACTGCAGCAGTGACACTGAGTTAAACAAGTCCAAACCCAAAGCCCTCCTCCAGAGAAATGCTCCAAAACACCTGGCATGACAAACCCCTTTACTCTTACAGAGCTCCTGAGCTGCCAGGCTGTGGCATCCACAGGCTCCACACAGAGAAGCCCCGGGAAGCTGCTGTGCCCCATGGCCATGATCAGATCAGATCTATCACACAGACACCTGCTGTGCTTGTGTGTGTGCACACACATGTGCTGTCCTTGGAACAAAAGGATGTGGCAGGTGCTTCCAACCTTCAGTCTGGGGTCCACAGCAAGGTAAAGGTGTGAGAAGGCAGCCAGGGTGCAGCCCAGCAGCACCAGCTGCTCTGCCAGTGTCACACCATCCTCAGTGCAAAGCAGCACTCAGAACAGATACCTTGTGCAGCACACAGTCAAGCCATGATGGGAAGGGTGTGTTAAACCAGACACAAAACACTGCCTGTTTCACTTGTTTTGAGGGTGATGCTTCTGGCTCATGGCACTTCTTTAAAAAAAAAAAAAAAAAGGAAGCATATTTGTTACTAAATAAAAGCAACCTGCCCTCCAAACACACCTAGACAAACAGATTCAGGCAAGTCTGGGGAGTTGTACAGCAAAGTAATGTTAATTTGACATTGAGCTTTGCTCCCTGTTGGTTAATTGTCAAATATAAATGAAATTCTGTGTTCCCATTGCAAACTACACACAGGTCATTTTAACTCAAAGTTGAAGAATATGAAAGGCCTGAGACAGAAAAGAGAATCAAGGGGAAGGAAAAGAAAAGAAAAGAAAACAAAAAAATCCAACAAGAAAAAAACCCAAAGGAGGCAAGGACATGATGACAATTCAAAGAAAATATAACACAAAGATGATTCTGTCTGCTTGAAGCTCATGCACTGCTACTGAAGTTGCCTACTTTATGAGGCTGGTCTTAAAGACAGATACAAAGGGAAAGTTAGTCAAAAAATCAATCCTATTCTCTAAGTTCCCAGCAGTTCCTCTGCATCCATCAATAAAATAACCGATGCAGTGTTTTTTGTTCTGTGCAGTGTGGCTTTAAAACAAGTAGCAGAAAGTATTAGAAGCAATCACACACAGAGTCATGCAAAGCCATTGTAAAATTGAAATTACTTGGAGAAATTCATGAATGAAGCCAGAAGATGACTCACACAGTCCTCCTTTGTCCCACGGGGGAAGTTTAAAAGGGCATTGCAAACAGGTATTTCACAACCATGACTTTCTCTGTGAATTAAAGGCAGAAGCCCCACTGAGAGGCTTGCAAAGTGTCCAGAAGAACAACAATCTATATTTTCATCAAAAATACCACTTGCATCTTTCCAAAAGACAAAAATGGATATAGCAACACAGGATTTACTTAAAAAAATGTAAATGAATTAGATTTGAAGTGAATGCAATCTACCAACTGGTCAACATAGCCACGTAAAGCAATTTCCAAAGAATCAAGCAGCCTTTTCCTCTTTAGGTAAAATATTTCTAATGAAGTAGAACTCAAAGCCTTCCAAGGCATTTTCTTACTTGATCTTGGAGAAAGAGCAGCTCACTGCACACAGACTGCAAAGCAATGCCAATCCCTACCTGTCTGTACTGCACTGAGGCAAAGGGAGGTGGAGATCATTACTGAGACCTTCAGAAACCACACACAGCTTGCCTTTCACTGGGCTCCTCAAGGCCTTCATGAGGCTCCTTCTTGAGGAAAGGTGATTTTTACTTCTTTAATCATAAACTCATTATCTCAGTTTGATGACTGCTTGCTAATCTCCTGCTGATGCTGTGATCTAAATTTAGCACTCAGGTTTTCAGAATCAACACTGGCTACAGCCCTCTGTTGGTATCAGGTGCAGCAATCTCTTCTGGTGATCCTGCTCTTTATTTAAAAGTTATGCACTATCCTTCTGAAAAATTTAAATAAGGTACTTATTACAGTCTCTGCCAGGTTCTTCAAACTTGGAATAACTGCTATTGAGGGAAAAACACCAAAAGTTCCATGAAATCAAAAAGAGCAGAAAAAACCTACACAGGCTTTGGGTAACAACTGGAGTACTCACTGGTGTGCAACAGTTAATCAGTCTCTATTTCCAGTACAGAAATGGACGGACTTTGATTTTCTACAATATATAACAAATCTCCCTAAAATAGACATTGTAAGGTAGTTGTGGCTCTTAATTGCTTTTGTTATTGCTCACTGTAGTCAATTCCTTCAAAGAGTGGAGCTACGGCTTGGCAGCTGCACCTTCCACAGCTTCAGTGGGATTTGCAGGTGTTCAGCAACCTCCTGGAAGTGGCTGTTTGCTGTTTTGACAGCTTAGCTATGCACATCTTTCTCACAAAATAGAATAACACCTTGGGAAGCAACAGCATGGCTAAGATGAAAAACATACTGGTTTGAGTCTGTTTCTCTCTTTTTTTCTGGATGAAGATGTGTTGGAAACCAGAGCTAATTTTCACGTTTGGCTTAGTGTAGGTACTTGTGTGGCACGGCAGCCCTCACTGGTTTACCCTTACATCATTCCAGGCACATATCACTTGCAGTTCTTCCACTTCTTCTCCGATGTGATTTACATTTTTCATGTTCACATGCAGTGATACAGTTGTGGATACCACTGACAGCCAGCAGGCCTCTGATGGGTCTCACAGAGAGGGTCCTTAAGCAGCCAAGGGAATCATTGTAAAGAAACTGGGTCCAACAAGGCAATGCTGGGTGAGCCAACAGTACCTGTTGTAAACCAGAGCACACCAGTGATAGTTCAAGAGCCTGCAGGTGCTGTGCTGAAGCAGTTCTACCATTTACTATGATTTGCTGTCATGTCCTTGATGCTTAGGAATATCAAAGGACCCCAAAGGTAATGTTGCACCTGGGGGTTCTGAGGCTCTCTGTCTGCACAGACACCGCCCTGACACCAACCAGAAATCAGCACAAGAGAGCAAGGTGTGGAATCCAGCTCCTTGCAGGCTTCATGCCAATGTCTGCCCAGCCAAAGCCTGGCATCCCTCATGTGCCCTTCCTTCTTCAGCAGCAGCATTAAGGGTGAGCTTTGAGCAATGGAGCCAACGCTGGTTATGGAATCACTCTCCAGGCCTGAATTATGAGAAGCTGTCAGCACCTTTCATCAACATGCATCATATTGCTTAGTTAATGGACCCTGAAAAGGATCTACTGTTTTTCAATATTTTTTCCCATTATTGTAAATAGATGAGATTCTGCTCCAGGCCACATA
The DNA here is from genome assembly GCA_013400955.1 of Drymodes brunneopygia. Lineage (NCBI taxonomy): Eukaryota > Metazoa > Chordata > Aves > Passeriformes > Petroicidae > Drymodes > Drymodes brunneopygia. The sequence goes on along the minus strand of VZTZ01013159.1, from coordinate 841,146 downwards.
AGAAAGATGAAAAATTAAGAGGAAGAGACATGAATAAATGCAGAGAACGTGAAGAAAGAATGTGATTGCTCTTATTTTTCTCCCTCAGCAAGGCATTTTCTTCCCCTTGAAAAAACTAGCAGTTGCCCTGAGAAGAAGCCAGCAGAAGTTACCTGGAATGCAAGATGGGACAAGCATTCAAAAGAAGCAATATTTGCAGTAAAGAACTCCAAGTATGTACTAGTTTCAACATTGTGTCAGCATTTTTTTTCCTAACTGATGATTCTAAATCTCTCTTTAAAATAAGAAAAACTCCAAACTTGGTTAGTGGCACAAATATGAAATCTGAGCATAAAAAAAAGTTAAGCTTTTACACAACATTACACAGATTTTATCAATGCATCTCATATAACTGTAAACAACAGTTCTTCAGAAATAAAAGAGGTACCTACATAAGCTGTCTGGTCTGAAAAATGACCTCTGTGAATCCTAAGAAATGAACCAAACCCCACATTCTCAAAAGCCCTATTTTTAATGCTATTTTAAATCCAAATTTTAGCAATCCATCTGTGCTTTTGAAACAGAGTCACTGAACTCATCACCATTTAAACCTGTGTGAACACATACAAAGTCATGGCACTGCATGAAAAGAGAATCCTGACAGAGGCAGTTTGCTACCATTTGCAGGCTGAGATCAATGTGCTGGGTCACTTCTCAAATTAGTTCCACCTTTTTCTTCTGATAGAAACAGGTTCCAGCTTTCAAGGGCTCTCAGCTGATCTGTTATGTTTTTTATATATAGGCATATGTTTTTTGCTATTACTTTGGTAAGGAAAACCAAAGCAAATTTAAGAACAGATGAACTCTGTGATTTGCAAACCTGACACTGTGAGAAATTCAAAGTATCCTTGCTCTGGGGTCTTAACTTGACAGTTTAAAGGAAGGAAACAGACTGATAATCCTACCTCCACAGTATTTCCACAAACATAATCTGGATTCCCTCCTACCTGGGTTTTATTGGTGGGGTCCCTTTCAGATTTTGTGGGGGTTTTCTTGTTTGGTTTTTTGTTTGTTGATTTTTGTTGTTGGTGGTTTTTTGTTTTTTTTTTTTTATTGAATTAGTTAGACATATATATGAACACAAAATGAGCACAGAGAAATTGTAATCTTGTAACTACCACAGTCCTGACTGCTCGATTGAATCTTCAGGGCACCATTTAATATTCAGATGCACAAAAAAAATTTTAAAAATGCTAGGATTGGGCTGTGCCACAAACCAACAGATGCTGGGCAATTCAAAGTTAAGGATGACACTTCATTACCACTGTTCTTAACAAGGGAAAGCAAAAGCATGTAAATTAAGGATATAATTTCAGCCTTTCAAATGAATTCTTCAGGATTTATTGGTGTGTTACAATAGTAATGTTATTTTTAGCACAGTTTTCTGTATGTTAAATGCCAGAGACCTTGTCTGTACTCAGGCAATAAAAAGTATCAAAAACTGTAAGAAAAGTAAGTGCTAAATCAGAAGAATCAGATTCCCAGTGAACTGCTAAATAAATCCCTGTAAAAATCCTACCATATTGCTGGGAGGGGAGTGGGAAAAAGACTGTGATGGTGTGAACTTCCAACATCACCAAATGCAAACACAGAAGGTAAAGCTTGGCAAAAACTGAAAACGAATGTTGCTGAACTATTATTCACACATGAAACATAAAACAATGTGGAATTAATTCATCTGGCATAGAGAGTTCTGTCTAAAGTCTCATTTTATAATTCTGTATTTGTGATGTAAATACACAGCAGTAAGAGTCATAGCATCAAATGTCTATACACAGAGTTAGTTCTGAGACAATGAGTCTTGGTGATATTTATTTTAAAACATAAAATTAAAGGAACTGCTATTTTCTCATGTGCAGTGACTAATTAAATGTCTGAAAATAATTAGATTTAATATAAGCAATATAATAAACAAGAAACTAAACAAAGTACTGAATATCTCCAGTAAGGGGCTACAACTGCAGACACCTTTGATGTGATCACTCCTGTACTTTTTGCAGTTCATTACAGATATCTAATTTATTGACCTGTGAGAAGCCCATGTGACACTTGCAAATATATTTTATAGGAAAGAAAAGTGAAATAATCTCCTAGTGATGCTTGATCTTTTTTAGAAAAGAAAAACGAGTGAAAGAGAATCTATCAGAAAATGAGAACATTTGTAACTACCGATTCAGGTTTTCAGGCTGCTCATTAGCAGAGTCCCACCCATGACTCAGGATTATATGTATAAGCTTAAAAAAAATACAAAGAGAGAAAAAGACTCCGCCAATAAGAAGCATGAACTTCTGTGAATCTGAATTAAAGAAAGAGACAAGAAATGGAAAAAGAAAGAGAAATCTCTAGTTCAGTAAAGACCAAAGGGACAGTAGCACAAATATAGGATCTTCAAAGCAACTGAAGCTTACAAATTCAGAGGAAGTGTTTGAAAGCATATACAACCACATAGAAAACTATCTCAAACAGACTTGTCAAGACAATCCAACTGTATGTCTGAAGGATTGTTTTACAGGTCCAACATACATTTTCCTGAATTCATGCCTTTTATTTCAATGCCTTGTTTAAAGAAATCATACTACACAAGATATTTAAGTACGAGCCTCCTTTAATGCTAAAACCAAAAAAGTTGTCTCACTCACAGTGAAAGATTTTGGCTTCTTATGCAATAGGAACACTGGTAAACTTCAAGCAGTTACTTATTTCACCCCATAACAAGCTCAGTTGGATGTTTACATATTCTGGGACAACATGCTCAGAACCACCAAAGCACCATGAATTAAAAAACCAAGAAACAACCCCAAACAAACACCAAAAACCACCAACAAAACCAACACTAACAAAAACTAAGCTAAAATATCCCATAAAATGAAATGGAATACTCACTAGGTAGAAGCAGGCAAACAGAACCAGGTCACTGTGATACAGCAGCAAAACCAAAAACCACACCTTTACCTTGGTAAACTTTTACCAATTTAAAGGCAGCTTCACTCAGGTGTGCAGCAGGGGTTAAGGGGAAAGGAAAACAACCAAGAAGAGCACAAATGTATATGGATTATGCTCCCCAAAAAGGCAGTGTTCCTACCTTGCTATATTGGTTCAGAAATAATATGTAACATAAAATATTTAAAGTTGTTAGCAGTGGCAAATTTGTTCAACTTCTTATGAAGAAAAAATTTTTTGAAAGAAGTGTGCCTTTTTTTAGTTCCACTGAATTCTCGTAATGAAGTACTTTGAATCAGCAAGTGAAAAGGATGAGTGAAGACAGTCTAAGCTTCCTTGATTCCAGAGGATATGAGCATCACACTGTCTAAAGTTAGCATATGAACCAGTTATCTGATAAGTCACAGAGAAAATTATTCATCAAAAAATCCAACTTCAATCCTTTCCAAATCCCCTTATAGGAAATGTACTTACAACTTACAAATACTGCATTATTTTTACTCCATGAAATTTAACATATAATTTGCTTTTCCTCTTTACTCTTCTATTTTTAAATATTTGCTCCTCAAAACTTTTCCTTCTGCCACTTTCAGCTCCAAATTCTGCTGTTTGAATGCGTCTCAGACCTGTTTTTTCTCTCTTCCATTGCATTTAATTTTTTTACATTACAACCTTTGAAATCAATAGTGGCACAGTCTGAGACAAAGATAATATAAAAATACATATTCAAAAAAATCAAGATGCATCTTAGACCACTTTGGCAACAAAAAATAAAATTACTTTGCCTCACCTTTTAACAAGTCAAGGCAGCTGAATAGATACATAAGTGGAGAAAAGAGCTGAATCCCATAGGTACAATTTTTCCTGATGTGCTCAATAGCAAAAACTGTTAAATTAGTTAGCATTTTAAATTATAGATAAAAATTAAAAGAAGAAAAATCAGGGAAAAAACATACTTCCTAATGGAAGTATTTGTGTATATTTCCTAAGCCCTCCTCTCCAAAGTGATTGCGGAAATATAAACAGCACTGAAACTTCTAATTAGAGATTTTCTAAGTCTCTTGTGGTTTTTGCACCTAAGAGAATCCAAATTCTACCTTCTCCCTAAGGGTCATCAGTCCCAAGCTGAACTTCAAACCTTGCACTTAAAATGAAGGGGGACACTGGTCCTCAGAGTGAGCCCACATGTGGCAGAATTCACCAACTCCAACTATTTCATCTGGAACAATTCCACAGGATTGGTTTACAGGCCAAGAACCAAATCCTGGAGTGTTACAGCCAGAAATGTGCCAGCAGGACCTGCCCTTTGGGCAAGAGGAGAATTTCCACTCTGCAGCTTCCTCTGATGGAGGCAGCATGCCAAGAGATGCTTCCAGCCTGGCAGCACATCCCATGATATCCTGAAGTTGATGCAGAGGGTGTTTTCTCACCCTGAAGCAATTTACTGACACATTCGTGGGGACTGCTGTGGATTTTGTTTTGTTTATCGTCTTGCTAATGAAGTGTTTGTTTGTGTGAGTGCAAGTGCTCCGGGAAGAAACCTCCAATTTATCATGCTTGTGTTGACATTGCTTCATCTGCAGCCTAAACACAAGCAGAGGCTGCACAGAAATCTTATGGGTGGTTAAGTGTTTAATGCCATGTCTAGCACACAGAGAGGAACTGGCAAGAAACCTCACGGATTAGGTGACAAACTCTCCAAATCACCAGCTGATTAGGACAATTGTATGACAGTCAGAACAATGCTCTCAGTCCTACAGCTTGGTGAAGACCATGAAGAAAAATGGGAAACATTCCAGTAGCTTATACAACACAGAGCAGAGTTTAATGAAAATTCGGTTCTATTTTTAAAAGGCAGATTGTTCAATAAATATACCTGCAGCAGGCTCAAGCCCGTTGGAAAATTTGCCTCCATATATGAGAAGGAGGAAATGTACTAATGAACAGAACTGCTGCTGCCAAGCAGGAGAAATAAAGTGCAAAGGAATAGGGAAAAGAAATCAATTTCCCTTATCGCTCTCCAGCTGCACATTGTGTTTCTGTCTGTCATGCTTATATAGGCAAATCATTGCATTATCTTTCCTCCTGTGGACAGTTCCACTGAAACATTTGTGAAATGGAGGATGAGTGTGACTTGTCAAAGGCTGTGACCCTGATGATAAATCTGTGCACCTCCCTGAAGCAGTCCCTGCTGTGCTGCTCTGGTATAGATCTGCTCCAGAACATACAGGTTCAGAGTCAACCCTATATCATCTGGAAGATTTTCTTCTTCCATTAGAATTCAGCTGGGGACAAAGAAGACTTTTAAAATGGTTGACATATCCCTGAGACCTAAAGTTCAACCCTTTCCATGGTACTTGTAGAAGGTCCAACCTTACAGTACTGAATAGGCTGCTGAGAAAGGGATGTCTGGGGTTACTCTGACCAGGAGCCTCTGTGACACCTGCCAGCTTTAAACAAAATGTGTTTACTTGTGAGGGCTGTCAGCTGAAAGGAAAAAAACAACCCACAGTGAACATCTTTTACATCAAGGGGTGAAACACAGATGTTCCGGTACCCTGAATTCTGGTGCACCCTCCTGCTGCCCTGCAAGTTCTTCCAAGTAGAGGCCTTCTACATCTCTTTGCCCAGTAAGCCACCACCACCAAAATATATATATATATATTTTAGGGAGCCATTTTCACAATAAAATCTTATTTATAGTGAGGGTCCTGCCAACAAAAGCAGACTGCAAGCATGATAAAGAGGCCCAAGCAATATCAGAGCTTTGACAGTTTGCTGCAGCTCAGGATCTTTCCCCATCTTCTCCCCCAGCCCCCAAATCTCCAGTCATTCAATTAAGTGCCTTGGGATTTGGGGTCTGGAAGGTGCTGGGAGGATGTCAGTCATCATTACAATAATTATCAGACTTAGACATTATGTATTATTTATTCCAAATATTTATTCATTATTGTGTCCCAGATTAATGCAAGCTACTTGAGGCAAATCTATTTCTTATGGAAGAATTAGTGAGAGAAATTCTGAAGCAGGAAAAAAGCAAGCTACCAGCCAAAAAAATAAACCTTGCCAAGCTCCTTCAAGGAGTGATAGAGAGAGAGGAAAAAGAGAGAGAAGAAAGTTTTAATAAGATGATTGATCCTAAAGCTGTCAGGTTGCATTATTGACAGTATGCAAGCCTCTTCTGGGACCACAGATGTTGATCTAATATATTTGGTCTGTGATCTAATTTAATATCTTAGATGTCCTCTTGGTAGACTGTAAATTTTCTTCCAGATCTTTGGGGGGAAAAAATGAGAAAAAAAAAAAAAATCATTGCTGCAAAAACTGTGTGCTTAAGATTTTTTAAGTGAATAAGTTTACGTATTATGTAAGGTAAACTGGAACAGCTTTTTGGAGCTAATAGCATTATTCTGATTTTTGTCTGGCAAAATCCAGTTTCGTATGTGTAGCCCACAAAGCAGAATTGTAGTTTACAAAAATTTCACCTTAGTTTTGCTACCAGTTGTTCTTAATATGGTTTGTTATTTTTCTGAGCACTACAATGACAGCAAAGGACTGAGGCACAGACATGTAGCATAGCAGGAGGTAGATGAGATACACTTCGACCAAGAGGCAAATACTGGAATTATCAGCACCAGACCAATTCTGCAAACTGAAATGAGGGCAAAGGAAGCTGAGATTTGCTCAGCCTCATAGGTTCATCAGCAGTGGAATTAGCAGAGCCCTCTGAAGTTTTGCAAGCTGACATGTGGCAATTTTATTGCAAAAAAAGATCTTGAAAATTAGTTTTTCCTCTGTGTGCATATATTTTTAGAGAAAACTGCTTTACAAAATAATAAATAACCAAAATATATTGATATGTGAAGATGTTGCAATGCTAAGTTCTTTAACCCTCTACTCAATTTTCAGATACTTTTCCTTAGTATTTTCCTATTATTGAATTTGTCTCTTCTTTTATTTACATGGGAGACCTTCAGGAAAAAAAGGCAGCTTTTCTATTTTTGTGTTTGAATTCACCTGTACCTAGGAAATAATGTTGTTAATATTAATATTCCTTTTTAACTCTTTTGGCTCTTTCCACTTTTAAAAAATCAGAAGGGACCAGAAACAGAGAAAAAAGAAAAATGGATTCACATATCCATATGATTCCTTGCTGTAAAGGCCAGCCTTGGTGTGCTTTTGCTCTTCTGCTCCTTTTCTTCACTCTCAACATTGGATCTAAAAAGAGAATATGTGTCCATATTTGGCAGTCCTTCCACACCACTGGACAGGAAAGATGGGATTTTGATCCTTCAAAACCTCTTAGTTGGCATCTGACCATAATGTGTCACTAAATCAAAACTCTTACAGGTCCAGACCTGCAGCAAGCCACTGCCAGGAGATGCAGACACTCATGTAAAGACAATAATTGTGCTCTTGATATTCCACTTAAAGCTTCTTTAACCCACAGACACAGAGCAGCAGCTGGGCAACATCAGTCCAGCTGTGTATTGCCCACAGCATCCTGCCCCAGCAGCAAACATCAAGGGCCAAATACAGAGTTAACACAGTCCTGTTGGGATATTTCTGTGGAATACTCTCCCTGCTTACTGTGACCTTCAGGCAAGGTCTTTTTTAAAACAAGAGTGAACTCCACAGCTGAGTATCACCAGAAATCTGTCTGGATCTTGATATATGACAAGGAAGAAAGAAAAATTGCTTATCGTGCCAAGACATAAATACTGGAAAGTCTCCTACTGACTGTACAGAGAGGAGAAGGTGAGCAGCAGGTTAATTGCATTCTGATGGGAGATTTTATATTTAATTTTCCCATCTCTGTTTCTCTCTGTTTTTAATGTTATCACAACATTTTGATGTTAGTTTAATGCAAACAGGACTTAAACAATGAGTATTTATATTCTTGCTGGTATAGTTCCATCACAGTGAAAGACAAGGAATCAGCAATATCCCAGCTGGTTAGAAGCAGAAGGGGCACAGAGAGAAGAAAGTTTCTGTTTTGCAGAAAATGAATCTTAGAAACTTCTTCAAAGAATTTTAAATGAGAACCAGACTGGCACTTGCATGTAAATGACTGTGTTTATCAGAGCAGGAGAGTAGTGAATTTGAGCAGACCAATCCACTACAAATGGGTCCCTTGGACACTGCTTGAAAACTTCTCCTGTCCTAAGGCAGTGTGAAGCAGAAATGTACTGCCTGACCTCTTTTAACCCAGATCATTTAAAATGTGAGAGCAAGGAGGAAAGAGGTTTTGAATGAAGGAAATAAAGAAGAGGTGCTCACAGCTTCTTACTGAATTTTATAGTTCTGCAAACTGAGACACAGTGAGGATAAGTGACAGACCAATGATGTTCCAAGGATTTAAATCAGCTTTTCCATCACTTTTCTGTCCTTACCCTCTCTCATTGTGTGCAGAGGTTGAGCATCTCCAATTATAAAAAATGCCATCTGCTTGAACCTAAGATTTAGCTTTGGGAAGCAGGAATAAACAGCAGGTTTAAGTTCTCCTTTGTATACCTGAAGGGAGGGTGGGAAGGAACCCACCTTCTGTTAGTACTGATCAATTTGATTACAAAAAATAATGTTGGTAAGGAAGAAAATCATCTCAGGGAAGTGCTAAAACAGTTGGGAAGATTAAATGAGTTCTCTGTATCAAACACACCCAATGAAATCACTACACAGGTGGAACAGGGAGAAAAGAGTGAAGTCAGGAGCTCAGAAACTGCAAAGAAATAAGGAGTTTACTTAATGATTAGCAATGATTTCAGTTAATACATACATTATGTTTTGAATGAAGACCTTTTTCTTTGAAAAGTGTAGGGGTTTTAAGGAAATCCTGAGGAAGAAAAAAGCAGATTAAATACTTTTTTACTTTTGAAAATTATTTCAATACAAAACAACATTTTGAGTTTGCATCTGATGCTATGACCAGTAAATTGTTCTCTGAAGAGAGAGCCTTACCATATAATTCATATTGTTAAATTACCAATAGACAGTGATAGATTCAGGCCACAGCAACATTCCTGGGACACAGGACAGCATCACACAGTTTAACAATGGTCAACTGAGGCTTCATTATAATAAACTGCTTTCCCAGTCCTGCAAAAATTCCATGATGAATCTTGTAATCATATTATTTTTTAGTTTGGAAAAGAATCATAAATCATCAAATCCAACTGTTAAATCTACCACTGAACCAGGTCCCTACGTTGTGACATTTACGCTTTTAAATACCCTCGAGGATGGAGACTCAACAACTTTGCTGGTTAGCCTGGGAATTAAAGCCACATCTCCTGAAATCTAATTCAGAAACACATCCTTAATTTCATCTCCTATCCAATTTGTAAGCTGAAAGGAGCTGATGGAGCACTACACCTCATTCTGTCACCTTTGGATGGTGGGCATTCTCAGAGCCATGAGGCTACATCCAAGTCTGAGGTTTTCATGTCATAGATCCTTGACTTGTTTCAGATTAGAACATTTATGCAACAGTTTTTATAATCAAGCAATAGAAAACTCTACTTTAAAAATCTCCTGTAAGAGCTTGCAAAATGAAGACACAGTATGAACAAGACTAAGGAAAGACAAAGGAAAGAAGGAGGAATTTGCCCGGAGACGTAGAACATCATTTTACAAAGTATGGTGGAGAAGGTTAAAGATCTCTTCTCCTAATTAATTCATGTTGAATATTCCCATTTGTTTTCATTTTGTTTCCTTTAAGGGAATACTCCTGGTTGAACAGGAAATGCTCGATACAAATCCCATCTTTTAATTTCTGTCCTTTCACTCATGCTTGAACAGCTCAACACCCTCACCTCTTTCTTTTCCCACATTGGAAGGTGGAGAATGGAAATGAGGGGGTGTAGGGGACCCTAAGCCATTTGAATGGCTGAGAAATGTTTCTTTGAGTTACAAGTGCTGCTGTATGGCAGAAAGCAAAGCTGTGCAGGACACACAACAATTGTTTGGCCCTAACAAGGGGCAGTAAAGTCTGCAGGCAAAGCTGAGGAGTACAGGCTGATTGCTGGTGGGAAGCTGGCATAGAGCTCTGCTGAAGAACTCTACAAAGCAACCAACAGGAATTCACTGTGCCTACCAAGTCCTGAAACAGTTCTACACAGTCTGGGGCACCCATGTGCTGCCGCTCTATTTGTATATCTGCAGGCAGGGCAGGGCACTGTCAGCTTAGCATAACGTGTCAGATGAAATTTGAATTGTACAGAATTTGATTCTTAATATGATCCAAAACTAAATATTAGACCATGCTCCACAAGAAAAAATGTGATGACCACTGACATCAATTTAAGGTTATCAGTACTAAGACCCAATAAAATGGTATAAAAAGGGCTATAAATATCAGAGCAGCTTCAATAGTTATTCAATGGTATGAAACACACCATTCCAATTAAAATAGAGATGACAATGTAATAGGTCTTGATTCTTATGCTACAGAAATTAGACTTGCCCCAAGACTTTCAGACATACATTGGATTTTTCTATCTCTAATTTTCTTGGTTTATTGGGGCTGCTGAGTCAGCAAAAACTTTGTAATATGTCACTTGCTATGTTTTAATTCTCCCAAAAAATCTATTCAGTTCTCTTTTAGGACTTTGAAATTCTCCTACAGGAATCTGCCGTCAGCAAAAGCATTGCTATTCAAAAGAAAAACACAGCATGTCTCTCTGATAAATATCAGAAAAGTCCCTTGGTGACAGAGATGTACTTCAATTAATTATTTAATTATTTATCACACAAATGCATTCAAAAAAGCTCATATCTTAAAACAAAACATGAGAACAATCTAGGGATATTCTCCTTGCTGGGCCATTCCTCCCACTACTTGGGTCTGACGCCCTGCAGAGCTGCCACTTCCAAATCAGTTCATAGCTCAAAAATTCAAGCCCTTGCAGCAGACAAGGCCTGCCTATGTAACTCCACGCTCCTCATCTTCGTAAAATGTAGATTTCAGCTGTCAGCTCAATGGCAAACTTCTCATTGAAATGTCATTTCATACATTGCTAAGTTTCCTCCTCTTCCCTGCCCTCTCCCTCTCACTAGCAGAGCTGTTTTGAATCTGGCTAGTTCTGATCTGTGTGACAAAAGGGTAACAAGACCTAACTAGAGTTACATTTCATCAGCTCCACCGGGGACTTTCAGGTAGACAAATGCTGGATCTTATCTGAAACCCAGATTGTTTCTCTAAACAATGGGGGCTTCTACTCTCACACATTTTCAATAGCAAATGTAGCTCCAAGGGCGGCAGGATTGTCAGTCACAAGCTTGGACTAATCCACACCTTCTACTTCAGGGAAAGTGCTGCCACAGTGCAAAAATACATCCCATGTGGATCAAAATAAGCATGTAGGAAGAAAGTATCTGACTTTCTGACAAAAGAATTTGTAGCTGTTAAACCCTGGAATAATTCCATGCAGAATCTGCCAGATTTTAGATGAACTCTTGGATGTACCTCTCATTTGTCTGACCACAGAAGGGACACTGGTACACAGGTTCTTAACCTTGTCTTAAAAGACTAAATTTACAGTGGATTAGTTTGGGTTTAAGCAGCCTAGCTTTGTGAAGTAGGTGCTTTAATAGATCACTGAAGTTTTTAAAACATAGTTCTTGATCAAGCTCAAGTAGATTTAGAGTTTTTCTTCAGTTAGTGGTGCTGCCACTGAAATACCCATACATTGGAGTCCAGAGTTGTTTCCAATGCCCTCAGACAATTCCAAGCAGCTTTTCCTGCTTGTTCTGCACAAACAGAACAACTCATTTAGAACAGCAGTTGAGACCTGGTGGGGACCCCTAGATGCTTATGTTTAGGCACCTTAATCCTGCTCAAACTACATGGAGAATTAATCTGTCACAGTACTGTTTATCTGACTGTGTTGCAGCATCCCTGGTGTGACTGTGCCTTTTCAAGACTCTTTCTTGCACAGGCTAAATCAGAGCTCAGCACTTAAAAGCTGGCCACATGCTGGACCTGGTCAGACCCTGGAAGACTGGCCTGAGTATCAGTATTGCATTATTATTCCCCAGGGCTTCCAGATATCTGTAAGCAAAATTTGAGCTCTACCTAAGAGCTTGTCCTGTCCAAATAGTCCTGCCTTGTGAGCATGGCATGCACCAACAGGAATAGTGAAGAGATGTCTTGGTCTCTGGGGTGGGAAGCCACAAGCTGGTCAGTGCCACTGTCCAATACAGTCCCACTCTGACTAACAGCTCAGGCTGCAGGAAATAATAATCAGCATATTCAATTAAATTGCATTGGGATCCAGACTCTCACATCCAAACTAGTTTAAGTATTGCTGTATTGCTGAGGTAGTGGCATTTGTGAGTCAGAAATTAAATCCAGTTCCCTCTATTGTATTCTTTAGGTAATGATATTATAGAGGGAAAATAAATATGTAAACTCTAGGCTTTGTGCTTCCTCAAGAACACCAAGGTTCCTTTGATATGAATAGTAATTAACCAGGGGAATGAGAACCCAGAGTTGGAGTGTTACTGGGCATGTTAAAGTTAAGACAGGTTTACATGAGTTTTACCCATAGAGATAACAAAGTTTAAAGATAAATTCAATCAGAGAAATCCTACAGGAGTAGGAAACACTCGCTGACAAGCACAGACTCTCTGCAGATTTACAGACCTGTGAAACTCCTTGGCTTTGGACCATTCCCAAATTACTTGCCCAAAGCCACACAGGGGATGTGTGACAGGCAGCCAACATCCCCCAGAGACAGCACAGTGCTGGTGCTTCCCAGGCCCTGATCTCAGGGTGCTACAAGAGTAGGTCCTCTCTGTTTTGGCAGAAAGACTCATTATGGCAGATGCCAAAAGTTTATCTTCAGGAATGCATCTCCAGTAAGGAGATCAGTAAGGCTCATACACATTGAAAATGTCCCCCAGAAACTCTTACAGCTAATGATATCCAATTTCAAAAAAATAAAAATAAATTAATGATACTCTATGCTCAAACACCAGCACTTATAACCAAGGATCTTGCTAAAGTAACTGAAGTGGGAGAGATGAAAAATAAAAGTCATAACTCTAATATAAAGTGTTTTTTCTTGACAAGTGGTTTCTTATTTGCCCCAAAGAAAAAAAAATCCAGGAATATTTTTTTCCCTGACATGTTGGCAAAACTACTGAACGTTACATAAAGCAGAGCTGCAGGTTAAAGATGGAGGTTGTTTTTGTCAAAAGTACTCTGACTTTGTGCTGCTGCTGCATTGGAAACCATAAAAAGTTTTAAGGAGCACCTTTCCCCCATAGAGATTTGATATGTTTCTTGATGTTTCAGGTGAGGGAGCAAAGGCATTAGGAGGTCAAAAAACCCAAATCAAAGGAAGCACAGGGGAGGAGAAAAATGGGAAATAACAGATGCAATGTTAGAGTCTTGATGCCCTCTAACCTGTGTTTATCACACACGTGTTCAATGAACACAGCAAATACTTAGAAGGAAACTGTCATTTGTAAACAGAGATAAGTTAGCCTAAGACCTGTTTATAGGGGGACATCTTCAACTGGATCAGGCACCTCAGAGTCCTGCCCCATCTGACTTTGAATGTTGCCAGGGGTGGGACATCTCCCTCCTCTCTGAGCAACCTGTTCTATTGTTTCTCTGATAGTAAATGTAAATAAGAGTGAAGAAGGGCTGTTAAACCCTTGACAGTTACATGTAGGCAGTGTAAGGGTACAAGGAGCAGAGTGTGAAGGAAAGATGAGCGTTTGGGAAAACTTAATTTAGGACTGAAGAGTTTAGGTGATTTCTTCTGGAAGTAAATTGCTCCAAGCTTGGAAACAGCATTGATTAACATTCTGAGCAGCTCCTGCTGCTGAGAATGACAGATAATCTCACCTTGAGCCCTGAGTATTGTTGTTTTTATGATTATTCTTCCACAGGGTCAGAAGGAATTGGCAATATTACAGTGCTGTTAGATTTTCAGTCATTAAGAGGCAAATCAGAAGCCATGTGTTTCTTTAGCCTCAACAATTAAAAACAGGCTTAATATGCTATGTATGTATAGGAAAACCCCAACCAAAAGAATTCATTCATTATCATTTGCAATATAATGGATTTATTACATCTTTGTGAGTATCCATTTTGTGCTTACTTATCAATCTGCTATTAGAAGAAATGACAGAAAAGCAAAAATCATAATCCAATTTCCTATTCCTGTTCCCAAGCTGGGTGTAAAAGAAATGAAGATCTGTGGATACTTGACAGTCAGACTACCTGGCACCATGCATCATGAAATGATAGCTTTGGCTGTTTCCTTCCCTCCTGTACAGACGACTTCAGTTTACCAAACCTAATGGTATAAGGAAATCAGTCATCTCAAACATAACTACCTAATCCATGTTAGTCACATCAGCTCCCCCTAGAGCCAAGAGAGAAGGATTATCACCTGAGGTGATTAATCTCAGCCTGAGAGAGGAGTCTGAAACTGGAGGGACTTATTAACCTCTCCACCAAGTACAGAGGGGGCTTGGACAGGGCAGTCAGATCAGCGCTGTATCTTGTAGATAGCCAAGGTCAGCGAGATGAATGTTTGCCTGCTCACTCTTTACAGCCACGGACACTCATTAGATGCACTTGGAGCAGTGCAGGTCTATCTCTGCTGCTGCACAGACAGCAAACACTGGTAGTATTAATCAGAAACATCCCTAGTCCCTTATCTCAGACGTGTATCTGGGCAACCTCCAAATACAAAGTGCAGCATAACCAGCCCCATTTCACCTCTCTCTGAAACACAATGATTTCTGCAGAGAAACACTGCAGCCATTTAACCATCCACAGGAACTGCTGATGAAAAAGCAAGTCACAAGTCTTCAGCTGCCAAGGGCTGAAATGGGAATAGATGGGGGGCTGAAAAGATGCAGGAAGAAGAGGGTGGCTCATACTATAATCTTACCTTGAAAGCCATCTGAACAACCCCCTTTATTTAGTCAAAACTTGTTGGGAGTGAGATTTGCCACTGGGATGAGAGCAGGTAAAACAGCAATGTAATTACCTAAGGTTGTCATCTATAATACAGCTATTGGACCTTACACATGTATCAAATGAAGGTTGACATTTTTATAAAATATTTTTGTTCCATTAATTTATAGGGTTCCTCCCGAGAAATACAGTGCTTATATTTATGCAAGCTTTGTGTGTTTAAAAACTGAGGAGCTGCTGGTGAGGGTAAAAGACAAGAGGCAAGACAAAATTAGAAATGTCAAGCCAGTCCCCAGAAATCCTTGAGGTCTGTAGCACTATGCCTCTTTCCTCTTTCAGGCAGGAAAAAGCTATTCATATAAAAACTAGAGCTGACACCATGTTCCTGAGCAGAGTCCAAGGACATGGCCAGGCTGCAAAGTACATTGAGCTAAGAGATCATATGGATAATCACCTCTTTAGTCCTTAAGGATCTCCTTCCTCCCCCTTCTCTTCCCTGGACACCATCACACAGCATTCCATACAGTACCAGCTGGGGAACATGAGCAGCAGCTGTTCAGCTTGGTGAAATGCTGTTTGTGCAGGGCTGGGATACTGGGACTCCAGCTTTGCCAGGCAGTGGGACTTCTAAATTTCCAATATAAAATAATAATAAGAAAAAAACAACAAACAAAAAACAACCCAAAACCAAAAAACAAGTGACTGAAAACACGAGTGCATGTATGATCTGGGGCCTGCTGCAAGGACAGTCACAAGGTACTTTGTCCAGCTCCTGGCCATGGTTATCTTAAGCTTTTTCTTTCACAATCTCTTCTACATATGTTTCAGTAGCTCCCAGACCGGCTGTGAATGTTTCCAAAAAAAAGCAGAATGTTTCCAATAAATTATGCTGGTGGGAATCAAAAGCAGTTTTGAGCAAATCATGCCCCAGGCTCTTCTGGGTCTCCCTCAGGTGTGGGTTTTAGTGTGAGACAGTCTGAAAGCCATATGGAAATGATAACCAGCTCCTGCATGCACAGTGAACTTGAAATTCCTGTCAGTTCTTTCCCTGGCTGAATGTTGAAGCAAGAATATCAATGTCTCTAATTGGTTTCCATGTCCTGGGGGCTCCTGGTGTGCAAGAAATACCTTGAGGACATGAGCACTGATCTATTACAAAAGTAAGCAACAAACAAAAATGAAATATTAAGAATTGAATTGCACTGAGTGGTTTGCAGCCATATTCACTGCTGATATCAGGTTATGGCTTTTAGTAACATTCTGCATTTCAGAAGGCTTCTAATACACATATCCATTGTCCTGCAACAAGCTGAGTTTCTTGCCTACCTGCTTATTACACCTGTCAATCATGTGTGAAAACTGATGCCACAAAGTAATCTGAAAATGCTGTTATATCCAATAACAGTGATAAGGATGAACTCTAAGGCTCGAAGGACTTTGGTGGCAGCAAACCATCCACAGCTTGGATCACAGCATATTCTGACGGGTTACCTTTCATTAAGTCTTTACCAGCAAAAGAAAATGAAAGGACCCAAACAAAACAGAAAGAAACTAATATTGAAATGTGAACTTCTCACAAGAGCTGAAGCAAGTCTCTACTTGCGCACAAGATTCTTTTATAACTTTGAAGGGAGAAGAAGTGGGAGAAATTTAAACAGAGGATGTAATTCTCCACTATCTGTGCTCTCTTGACTCCTGTTCATATTGCTAGAAAAACAAGATGGCTTTGTACCTACATGAAGAGTTTTGTGTGCCAATGGTTGAACCATACAGGTGCCTTTTAAAATCTCCTGTAAAATTTGAAAAACTGCACCTTGGTGGGAAGGGATTTTTAGAAAAAGCCTTTGATCAGGTGAGGGAAAGGAATAGCTTTACAGAATGACAGAATCAATTAGTTTGGAAAGGACTTCTGAGTTTGGAAAAGACCTCTGAGATCGTCGAGTCCAACCTATGACCAAACACCCCCTTGTTAACCACAGCATGGTACTGCGTGCCACGTCCAGGCTTTCCTTAAACACCTCCAGAGATGGTGAGTTCACCACTTCCCTGGGCAGCCCATTCCAATGTCCAATCACCCTTTCTGTGGAGAAATTCTTCCTGATGTCCAACCTAAACCTCCCCTGGTGCAGCTTGAGGCTTTGTCCTCTCATCCTGTCCTTGGCTGCCTGGGAGAAGAGCCCAACCACCACTGGCTACAACCTCTTTTCATTTGGTAGTAGAGTGATAAGGTCTCCCTGGAGCCTCCTTTTCTCCAAGCAAAACACCCCCAGCTCCCTCCACTGCTCCTCAGGGTGCTTGTGCTCCAGACCCTTCACCAGCTCTGCTGTCTGAACTCACTCCAGCATCTCAATGTCCTTCCTGAGTTGAGGGGCCCAGAAATGGACACAGCACTCAATGTGTGGCCTCACCAGTGCTGAGTACAGGGGGACAATCACTGCCCTGTTCCTGCTGGCCACACTGTTGCTGATCCAGGCCAGGTGCCATTGGCCTTCTTGGACAATTTTTGTAGGTTCTTCCCAATGTTTACTTATACCTGAGCCACTGTGAAAAACTTGATACCACTGAATAGGGAAAGAAGTGGAAAAGGCTTGCATGTTCTAACTACTAACTACTTCCACCTAACTACTATCACAATACCTTTCATCAGCTATACCTAAGGCCATCTAAACAAATGGATGACAATTTCAGCTGGAAACAAACCAATCAAATTTATCCTATTCAGGGACAACGATTGGACTTGGTGATCATTCTTACCCAGCATATTCTGTGATTCTATTCACAGCGTTAAAATCAGTGGAGTCATTCTTGATTTAAACCTATGAAGAGAATTTCCCAATAAAATTCTTCCCTTACCTTGTGAGGAATATTCTTGCAGTAGCAGTATTAATAGAAACACACAGGTGGAGAAGAGAGGAGATGGGGAAAAGAGCCCAGGAGCCTCCAAGGTGCTGAGCACTGGACTGACATGGTGCATGTTCAGGTTTCAGCCTGCTCTGTGCTGGAGGCCAGGGCTGCAGCTGTGATCAGACAAGCAAGGGTGAGGATGATGTGCATAGACATCCTGCTGACAGCTGGATTGGCCTCATTGCTTTAGAGTCCCCAAATACAGGCTAATGCCTCCTTCCAGTCATCAGATTTCCTGTGCTATTAAAAGAAGAGAAGCACCTGAATCTCCCCCATCCTTCCAATAAACCTGCACATCCAGGCTCTGGGAGGACAGCTTGGAGGCTGGGAACGCTGTGCTTAATGCAGTGGCATCCCTGGGGACCCACGCTGGCTCACTCAGAACCGACTGCAGCACTTCTCTGCAGGATGACAGAGGCTTCACACTCACCTTTATTTTCCAGTGTCTTCCCAGGTCCATGCAATTAGGACTGACACAATTAAATTATTAGATTAAATTTATACAGAAATTTCTTTTCCTGCCCTCTACCCCAAGGAAGAAATATGTTTTAAAAGGTGGCCAGAAATTGTTTCAGCACAGATATACTACAGATTCTGACAGCAGTTTCAGCACCAGCAACTGGTTTCAGGGTTTTTTTCCCTAATTGGTTATCATATTGTCATCATGCACTGGTTTCCTGAACTTTCTATCTGGAGAGGGAAATGCAGGAGAAAAGTTTTAATTTGAAAAAAAGAAAAATAAAAATCTTAAATAATGAGTTTGTGAGCACTGACACGACACACTTAAATTTTAATTAATATTGGATATGTGTCCCCAGAAATTCTGCATGAAATATTTTAAACACATACATATAAATAAGCATATTTTTTCTTACCTAAGGGCAAAGCTCTCATTTACCTAAATCAATGCCTATTGATTTATGGATGATGTTTGTGTCTTTACGTATTACATCAGCTTGGACAGATCCCTTGGCTTTTCTTGCTAGGTTCCCTGCTTTGGCTTGGGAAGTAAATACTTTGTTCAAATACATGCCAAAGGCAACAGCAACACTGCTCAAACATACACATCATTCACTTTTCCCACTCAGTATTTAAAACAATACCTCTGCTTTAGATGCTCATGCAATTTAAATCAGACACACAGCTAAGTTCAGAAATACTCAGCTGGATGGAAGGATGGATCACATGGAAAATCCAAGCATGTTTATAACCCAGACAAAGGCTTGGCCTTGGATTTTATGGAAAGGTTAGCAGAATGTCAGCCTGTCACATCTAATTAACCATAATAATAACAACTCACACTTCTGAATGTAAATTCCATCTGTGAATCCTAAAGGTCTCAGCAAAGATTAGCAGAAAGACAAACCATGACACTTTCTTCAAGCATGGGGAGAAACTGAGGCAGGAGGAGCAGCAAGAAAGGAGAAGGACTCCAGACAGTGCCCAGAGGTGGGAGCAGACAGGTGAGAAAAGGAAGATGTTACATGGGCAACCTTGGGGTAGCCAAGGCAGCATCAAGTGTGACTGGGGAAGGATGTCTTGCAATTTTGATGGGGTTTATTTTTAAATCAGAACCAGATCTTGTGCAAAGCAATACTAAATCAGATGGTACTACAGTGGTATGCACAGTTCAGTCCAGTTGTCCAGTAAATATTAGCAGAGATTGGCAGAGCTGGTTTTTTATCTACTTCATTCTTTCCAAATGCTGCAGATGTCCTTAAAAAAAAAAAAAGGTGCAACCAAAAGCAAATCCAGCAATAACTTTCACTAACTTGACTCTAATTGAACTGTCGTGTGTGTAACCATTCTAGAGAAATGGTGATTCCTGCAATCAGCTGAAAAGAAAGAGGCTGCAGGAAGAATAAGCCAGAGACACAGATAAGAAGATTTTATTCAGCTTTATTTGACAAGTTTTATTACACTGAGAAAACATAATGTATCTAATCTCTTTGCAGCTGTTGCAGCCCTTCAGCCTTTATTACTTAAATCCTATTAGATATAAAATTGTTTCTATTTGTCAATGGCACGATATCTTCTTTTATTATTATTATTATTATCATCACAGTCTTGCAAGTATGGCCATGAACATAATTTCTGGTCTATCTTCTTACCAATAGTTAAGGTTACCCTGTGATATTCGCCTGTTTAAATGGCCTACTTTTTCAAAAGTCCTGGAGAGCTGTGTGTATTGTTAGGATGCACACAGTGGCACTAAATAAAGCTCAGCAAATAATGGAAACCTGTGCAAATGAACCGATATAGCTAATTATTTCTATTATAGATGCTGAAATTCCAATCAGGTTGGGCTCAGCTGTATGCTTACCCATATGAAGACCTTGAAGCAAAGCCTTTCATCACCGTACACGGGTTTTTCAATTTGTCACTTGTAAAACTTTAATTCTTCATTTTTCACAGAAGGATGAAGGACATTCTTTTTCTTACAGGAATGCCCATTATTGCAAATAAATATTGCTTTCAGTGCTTCCTTCTCTCCCTGTCCCTAAGACAACTCCTTCTGTGATTCACCACTTAGGAGAATACAAGGGACATTCCCACCATGATGCCCCATGGAAGTCTGGTGGCTCATGGATAGCCATGGCAGGACATCCCTGGCTGCACTTCCCATGAGGAATGCCCATGTCATTTCCATAGGGACACCATTTCATTTTTGAGGCAAAAAATTTTACTTGCTGTAAAAGTGATTTTTTTAAACTGACAATGAGTATTGTAACATGTTGATATCAAAATTATTTTACGGCTGTTTTTAACAGGTGGGTTTTGACCAGATGTTCTTATAGCATCAGCAGCTTGGGGTAGAACAACAGTGGAAGAGAAAATAAAGCAAAGATGTTTTGTCCAGAAACTTCCAGCAGAGTAGAATATACTATTAGCATCCCCCAGATGCTTGCTCTTGCTTGCACTGGAAGCATCATATTCATCTCATTAAAAAGGGCACTTTCATGCTGAACAAAATTAGTATTGGAGACTGCCAGTGCCATAAAAGTTTAACAAATGCGTAAGACACTGATTCTGGATGCATAACAATAAGGAGAGGGAGTTGTTTTCCCTTTTGCCAATTGTTTTTTATTGTTATTGTAATCTCTCTCTCTTTTTATTAGTTTAATTTTCTTTTGTGTAATTTTGTTTTTATGGAGCAGATTCATCCCTGCTGTACCTCTGGTGGAATTTCAGGAGAGACAAAGACATACTTCTCTGTTGTCAAAAGATAAAGAAAATGTTAATTTCTTCCTCAAAGCTGCCATATTTAGATATTATGGGCAATTTTTCTGTAGTTTCTGTCTATCTGACTATAATAGTGATGGCCAAAAAGTGGCTCACAAGCAGGTCATGATCTGCTTGCTTATCAAACGTGCTGGTTTTCTGACTGCATATTTTAGCATGCTGAAATGTGAAAGGCATTAATTTTGGACAGCAATATGTATGGAAATGAACTGAAAAGTTCAAGAGCTGGGAGTTGCTGCCTCAAGCAGGAACAAGACACTGCATGGCAGCTGATCTTTGGGAGGTAAAGGTTTCTGTTTCTTGAAGTTTTCTACTGCATAATGGGCAGCAACTTGCAAAGGAACTCTGTCGAACCAGTGACTGACTGACTAGAAAGCTGGACATCAGAGACTGGGAGCTGGATGAGACCACAGACAGCAGACTGAAATACGTCCAGAACCAATCATATCTTCCAAGAGGTTAGAAAAAGATAGAGCCAAGAGTAGTTAGGCATATGTTTTGGAGAAATGAAGGTGTATAACAGAAAGCGAGAAAGGAAAACGCTGCATTAGCCTGTATTTGGAAAGATGTGGGGGTACAGTGGTAGATTTAAAAGTTTGGGGTGCTGGTTTTTGGGAATCCAGGTTCTGAAAGTCTAGCGTGAGGTAGGTCTTATCCAGGTGGAGATTTCCTTAAACGAAGGGTTATAAAGTCTGTCCCTCCCTAAGACACTTTATCTCAGAGAATGGTAAATACATAACAAATATTTCTCACACCTGAAGACTCTTGTTTTAAGGATGTCTTTTAGTGACAAATTGGATCACTGTCTGCAGGCTGAATTTCTGAAATTCATCTGTGATTCAGCTTTGGCAACAGGAAGTTCTAAAACTGACTACAGAAAGCCATGAAAGTGCAGATACAACCTGAACTGGACTGTTGAAGGAGACAAATCTCTTCAAAACACACAGACCAGATCCAATGAAAAAAAACTTGTACATCTAAAACTGGACTTGAAGGACGTCTTAATTTCTAAGTCTTACACTACAGTATAACACTGGTTAGCAACCCAGTTTAGCAGCATCTGATCTCATGAGGCATTTGTAATTTTGATCCAAAAATTCCTAGGACAAATTTTTAATAAGCCATGACCATAGAGGCTCTTGTTTGCTTTCCAGTCTGTGTGCAAGGAAAGCCTGGGGTATTCCCTAAAGTACAAGGTAAGACTAATCTTTAGCACAAAGCCATCTGCCACAGCAAGAAGCCAGGCTTCTTCCCCTGGAGGCTGTCACATCACTGTGGGGGAAGGAGAGAAAGTCATCCAACACCCAGGGACAAATTCAGCAATATGAGATCCTTCAATATACCAAAGGAAGAACACAACTTTCTAGTGCCATAGTCACAGCACAACACATAGGAGGGTATTTCAAAGGAAACAGAGTTATGCAGGCATTTTTTGAATTGTTTCTGTTTATTTATATCTCTTTTATAAATCCAGCAAATATGAAGGTGAAGTAGATTCACAATTTCTAGACCACTGAGATGTGTTCTTGCTTGCTCTGCTCTCCATCCATTTGTAGCTGGACTGTCTGGTGTTGGGCTGGTGCTCAGAGACCCCAGCTAGTGAAATCAAATAGATGTAACCCTCTCAAAACAACACTGTTTATTACAAGGGGCTGCCACAACCACAGAGTGTGTGGTGCTGAGGCCTGAAGCCCTTGACTCGTTACAAAAAGTAGAGAAACTTTCTTCTACCAGCACTTTTAGTGACTCAGTCTCGCTATTTTTTGTGCTCAGCTGCACATACTAAAACTAGTTTCCAATTAATAAGTGATGAGCTTTTATTAGACTCCTCAACACTGCACTCGTATTTTTGAGCACACCTGAAATTTGATCATATAAATAGCTCTATCCTCTAAAGGTGAGTACTGCAATAAAACCATGTCACAATCTAGGCCATAGGAAGAAGAAAATATCTAAGAGCCTTCTTGAGGTTAAAAACAAGTACAGCAAGAATTTTTTGTCAGTTTTGTATGAAATGATAGAAACATATTGGGTATTAGGAGCAAACAGAGAAACTCATGCATTTGAGTATTCATCTTAACATTACTTAAAACCCACCACATTTGTTCTTTGACGTTTGAAATATTACACACATTTATATTTACAATTTATCATTCAGACTTTCTGAGTCTTGAAAAATAAAATAAGTGAGCAATACTCCAAGGATACAACACAGTTTCAACCATCTGTAACTGGGACATTAAATAATTATATGGTATTTAGCACAGATAAAATGAAGCCCAAGCATTAACCAGCAAATCTTTGTAACACTTCTCTAGGACAGAAACTCCATCCCCACTTTGCAGATAGAACATTAAAAAGAAAGCAAAATCTTTATTGTTCTATAACAACTATGACCAAATGATTATGTTGTGAATCATTCATTCCAGTTTCCTTACACAAAGCAAAATAGAAGAATTAGAAATGGTTTATGCTAAAAAACAAAACTTGAAAAACTTCACTTCTGAATAAAAGCTGCTTTTCTCCCAGTGCTGGGTTTAGGCTAGAAAAATCTGCATTAAAGGAACATATGTTGTCAAAGATTATGCACTCAGAATAGTGATGTGGTTTGCAGAAACGGGAGTGCTGCTTCTGAAAAGAACCAAATGTAGCCCATCAGAATAACCTAATTAATTTAGTAAGATTTAATAGCAAATAATTTCGCTCATCTCTGGAGGATTTGCAAAGCTAGCAGGTGAGACATAATTATACTGAACCAAGACTTGCAGGAAAGGACCAATGCCATCTCCATCTTCAGCATCTTAATTTGTTCATGAACTATTTCTGAGCTCTGGTTCCTGTTAATGCTCCATCTAACACTGAGCATTTTTTTAGAGAGGCTACCAAAGCGGGTAATTTATGTATTAATAACTAAGGATTCTTCAAATCTATGCTCTGTGCAGCAGGATATATTTCACCTTTCCTATTTATGTTATGACAATGTACTCAAGCCTGGCATAACCCTCTCCAGATTTTTATTTTAAGTTCATTTTCAGCCACAGCAACTCCTTGGCCTGACTCATCAGTGACCCACACCAGCTTTGGTGTGGCAAAAAGCAGACAAGGGAACCAACAGCCTGGGATGGAAGGAGAAGCAGCAGCATCCTCCTCGAGAATAGTTTGGATTTTAACTGTGTTAAACCCAGTGCAAATCTC
Organism: Drymodes brunneopygia; assembly: GCA_013400955.1. Lineage (NCBI taxonomy): Eukaryota > Metazoa > Chordata > Aves > Passeriformes > Petroicidae > Drymodes > Drymodes brunneopygia. Next base: position 816,887 of record VZTZ01013159.1, on the reverse strand, counting down.
AGTTATTGCATCTGTCCACCAAATAAATGAAACAAACAAGACAGAAAAAGGCTGCAGGAAAATAAAACTGGCCAACAGTAAAATACCAGCTCAGTGATAGCTAAGAAAAGAAAATTATATCTCTCAGCTCCATAATTCAGTCCTAATGAGTGGACTCACTGAAGAAACTGGGTATTAGATGATATTTGATTACTCATCAATTAGTCAAAAGCATGGGCAGTTTCACCAACTTTCCAGCCAAAAGGGATTGTAGAGCTGTTACCATAAACACACATGGTAATGTGTTTCTCTGATTCAAAAGGGATATCAGTGAACTCAGTGGGAAAAGGGTTTGGCTAAGGCTCAAAATTATTATTTTGTGGTTTAGAAATCTGCCAAACAAAAAAAGGAATTTCTGGAAAGCCACTGTGGTATTTAATCTTTATCGCTTCAGCAAAAGCCAAGGGATTTTTTTTTTCACTCAATTTGACAATCAGAGCAACCCAAATCTTTTTCTATGTTATACATATATCTATACATATTTCTATATGTTATACATATATCTGTATATGCACCTACATATATATGCTTGTATGTATATGTCCCTATACATAATATATATCTAATATATATCTAACTGGTCCTTTTTTTTTTCATTTTCTAATAATTTTTTAAAATTTGTTGAATGTCCTACAGAAAAAAAACACAGAAAAAAACTGCTTTTTTATATTGGTCAGATTTGCTTTGCAGTGGATGGTGTCTGAATTCAGCTTTGTCAACTGCTGTGCTCTTAATTAGACTCTCTGAGTACAGTTTCATCAACATATCAGCAAGGGATTTCAACACTGGGACTGGCAGAATATATTATTGATCCTTTAAATAACTTGCATATCTGGTACACTAGCTTTAGAAAGAAAACCAAGAAAAATATCACAGACACAGATTATACTGCCAATTGTCAATGCTGAGAATGACACCAATCATCTATTCAGTCTGGCTTTGTCCACATCTGTGATCCTTGATATGGCACACTGTGAAAGCTTTAGGCATGTACCTTCCTAACTCCTTTTACAGGTAGAACACAGGCCCAGAGAGACTAAAGGCTTTTGAAATCCAGCTTGGGAGTACAAGGGGATTTTAGTCACTGGTTATCAGACCCAAATCCTGTAAAGGACTGTGTGCTCTCAGTTTGGACCCCAAAGTCAGGCGTAAACATATTACCTTGTGCTAGCCTTGAAGCTGGGCTTACATTGGCATGTAAAAATGAAGCTTTCAAAATGTGTTTGTCACATGCTGCCTGCTCCAACAGAGATGCAGAGGCAGGGCTGGGTGGGCTCTGAGCACAGCAAGGTCAGCACTGCACCAGTTTATTTTTGTGCACAGAAACCAGAGCTGCAAGGACCACATTTTTGATGAGCAAAATGGTCCAGCTTTATGGAAAGTTATATTTACATTTTTAAGTCTAGTTTGACTCTGGACCTATCATGACAGCATATGTAGCTACCTTGGCCTGGTTTCTGGTTTGCAAGCACTCTGCGACCACAGGAAAATTTGGTGTCTATTAGATCCTGCAATTAGAGATTGTGCAATGCTCACTGAGAATACTGTCCCCAGATTTTAACCATACAAACACTCATCCTGCTGGATTTTTCACTAACAGGCAATATTTTCTTTATTATTCTCCCCAAAAGTCTTGTTATTTTCTATAAGAAAATCTAGATTTTATGACAAAGCTTTGATTTCAGGTGGAAGGCAGCCTCTTTCTCAGCTGTCAACACAGAGTAACAAAATCTAAATAACTTTCCCCAGATTATTTTTTTCTGAGGGAATTTGCACAAGCATACTTTATCCATACAAGATAATGTGAGGTAGTAAATGCAAGTGACTGAAATATTTTGCCACTCAATAAACTGTCTCTGAAACTTGTACTACAAATCTGCTTAATTTGCTTTATTTCTTTCATATTGACCCAACTGCAGCTGAACTTGTGGGGCCAACAGGAAGGGGTGACTGTCAAACTGAAGCCTGCAACCCTTCTATATGCACACACACGTGGTTTTAGAAAACCTTTCCTGGAAAAAGGATTAGAAGATGAACTAAAAGGGGCCATGAAAGCAAGCTGGAAGAGAAAATAAATCCATGACATGAGCCATGCATGAGCACACAGTGGCAGAGAGTTATAAAAATATTCCCTTCAGTGTGAGAAGCAATTATGGAGGGAGAATGAAAACTGGTGGGGTACTGACTGACTTTCGTGCCTGGTAAACAGGAGGCTGCCAGCAATGTCTGTGCTGCCAAGATCCAGTGCAATAAAGCAGTGAGGTGGGGGAGGGAATTTTATTCCCCACTGCAGACACATCTGTCTGTACTTGGATCCCAAAGGCAAATATTCAAACCAGGAACAGAGCCTCCTGGATAGAACATATTAAAGAAGCCATCACCTCTACAGAGATTTCACAGACAAAAGTGTTCTACCCAGCAGAAAGCATCAGCTTCTTCCATTACACAATACAGCATTTTAACAGCAAGGCTGTTATCAGTTTAAGCTCCATAAGGAAAAAGCATTATATACACTTAACATTTCAGGAGGAACTGGTGTAATCAGATGATGACTGCTCAGATTTCAGCCTTTCCTCTCCTGAAATTTTCAAAACAGCAACAATTCAGCAATCTCCAAATGACTGTCTCTCTTAGAAAGCATGAATCAGAATTATGATAAGGCCCCAAGTAAGCCCTTCCCTTTGAAAGGGTTTGTCACTGACATAAGAAATACTTTGCCATATTCTATCACAGTTATTTGCACTCTAGATATGTTTGGGTATAATTTCACTTCAGCCCCTGCAGCAGGTGTCAAGCAAATAGAATGTATTTTCTGTGAAATGTTCCTTTATGTTCACATCTCCCCACATTAACATTTAAAAAATTTCACCCCCTCACTGGGTTTAATGGGATCTTTCTGACTAATAACCAATGTCTGAAAGCTTTCCTGTTAGGTGGAGGGAGTTCCAATTACAAATACATCATTGAATATCCTTACATGTAGGTAAGTGCATTACCTAAGGGTGAAGTTGTGTGAAAAAGCAGCCAGGTCAGTAACAGTCATCATCCAGTGACATTGGTTCAGCCCTGAAATTCTCATGTCACCTCCTGGGGGTAGCTGCATTTGTCTTGGAAATTTCTCCAGTTACATTTGTCCCAGACCTCACCCTGCTTGGTTTGCAGAGTCTGAGATCATCATGTCTTCAGGCTTGTTGTGACTCCAAAAAGCCCTCAGGGAGGCGGTAAACTGAAAATGAGGTAATTTACTGAACATCTTCATTAGGTACTCCTCAAGAGAAATTTGCCAATGAGCTTTCTTTGAATGTCAATGTTAATATGCAAAATTACTAACTAGCACTAAGAGGTTGGGGTTACATGAAGATGAAAACTCAACTAGCTGGCAACATTTTTTTCTTTTTTTGCCTACATAATAGAAGTCTTTCAAAGGCTGGTAAATGGAGACCAATCATAGCATCACTTTCCAAACTGGGTTTAGTTTCTAAACTACAATATTTTCGGAGTTGAAAGAGATAGTTTTTTAAGAATTTGTCCAGTTCTCCATTTCAATGGAGGAGCTGGACACTTGGCAAGAAAAACTCAGACAGGAAAGAAGTGGTTGTTTTGGAAAACGAGTACAGAAGAGATAAATGGCAGGTACTTCCAGCATCCATTTTACAAACACAGGCTGATGTCCCAGTCTTTCAGCTTCCTGGGCATAAAACACCCTCTTTTCCAGCACTGAGAGCAAGACACTCCTTGTGGCTCCTGGGACACTTCAGACCACAGATGCATCTTTCCTTTGGAGCCAAAGTGTGTCTGTCATTCCCCCTTTCTTACAGATGGAGGCCAGGGTGAGCTGTGCATTTGTCATGCCCAGTGTGGATCACTGCAGTTCACTGTCTGGCTCCAGTTAGTTCAAACACATCGTTTGTCTCTTCCATATTTTAGGAGCTTTGTTATCAGCTCTGTCCCTACCTCCTTTCACAATTTAAGGCCTTGGTACCATGCTGCAAAGCAGCAAAAGGATCTGCTCTCAACTGATTTAGTTACAACTGAGTGTAGTAAAGGCTGCCGAGATGAAGTGAATGAGGAAACCTGGCACACTGCTCGAGTAAGTTACAGGTGATGGATACCCAGGCTGAGTGAGGGATCTGAGCTCACTGAAACTTCTGGAGAAAGGGAAAAGGAGACAGAGTTTGTTCACTTTCAGGAAACATTGAAAAGTGATTCTCATATAATAAATTCTTTACGTGCTGGCTCTATTATTAAATAAAAGGTTAAGATGACCATCCATCCCTTTCCTTACTCCCAGACCTCATTCTAATTAGGAAAAAAAAAAAACCAACAAAACCAGAAGGCAATGCTGCTGTCACAATTTACCTTGACAGCATCTCATGACTTCTATGATAGGGATTGGCCAGATACAAAAATAAAATGAATGTAAATCTGGCAGAAGAATCTGTCCCTAGTTAATTGAACTGATTACATGAGAAGAACAATTCACATCGCAATTTCCACACCGGTCCTGGCTTTCCAGCAGCCGATGTCTGAGAGCAGCACTGCCCTCTCCTGGGTGCTCGCTGCCTTTCGGAGCTTTCCTACAGCAGCTAAAATGGAATGTCAGGGGAAAACGGAGAATTCACACAAATATAAATTCAGATTTCTCAGGAGATGGCGTAGCATGTGCTATGCAAACCCCTCCAACACCTTCTCTATGCCCCTGCTGGACAGTATTCCCAGAGGTGCTTCAAAAACTCAGGAAAGGACAATTTCTGTTGGTTCTGTGCTCCTGGTGGGATAGCTTGGCTGCCTTTGCACCTCCTGGCACTGATGCTGGAACTTTCCTTTCCTGGGCTGAATTTCCTCTAGGCCCATGCCTGCTCCTGAGAGAGCCTTGCTTCACCTTGATGTGACAGTGGCACAAGTGAACTCCACGCAGCTCAAACATCATTCTGTAAACACACACCTTACCCAGCCAGCCACCAGCACCACTGCTGGCATTCAGGAAATTGGAGACCACATCAAATCAAATCAAATCAAATCAAATCAAATCAAATCAAATCAAATCAAATCAACCACCCCCCAGGTGAGTGATTCCAGATGAGTGAGAGGTAGGGAATTTAGGATCCCCAGGTGGTTCCTGATAAATGGCCTTCCCCTCAGAAGGAGTATTCCATTTATTTTGGATGTATCCCCTCACCATTATCCCCCCTTCAGCCTTGCTCCCCAGATTTCTAGGATATATCTTTAAGTAAGGCAAGATATTTTCAGAAACATTTTACTACCTTCTGTACTGGGCTGCTATCACATTATTCTCTGTTTTAAGATCTCTGAATTCAGAAAAGAGAAGTTCAAGAAAGAAGGATAAGAGACATCGCCGATGGTCTGAAAAACAACTCAGCAGCTGTTCAGCCAATACAGTGCACTGTATACAAATGTTGGGGTTTATTTCTATTTCCTTCCAAAGCCTTAGTTCTCATCTGGTTTTACTGTCAAATGACAAACAGCAAAGAACAGCCACAACACCCTACCTCCAGCAGTGATAATTAATAACCTGTCAAGACATGGATCTTGCTGTCTTAGGAAATCTAATGTCTGGCTAGAGGTGGTGAAAAATACTGAGAAACCAGAAAGAGAAGAGAAAATGCATGATTAAGAAGTTATGCTTGGTGGGGGGGAAAGAGAAACCTTTTTAAATAAACTAATCTCTTTCTATACACATGCATATTTAAATGAAGTCAAAACTTGTTCAAGGAGTCCATTTTCAAAGAACAAAATCCTTAGGGGAAGAGTTCTGTATAAATACAAATTGCTTGTGTGATTTTCTTTTCATTTGTAAAGGCTGCTCAGATATTTTTATTCTTGAAAAATAATTCTTTTCACTTATAACTAAAGTTCTCTGAAGACTGTGGAAAGTCTTCCACTAATTTTGGCAGGCTTTGGATTTTGAATGAAATAGATTCTGTTCTGTTGAATATTCATTTTATAACATTAATAGAGTTAATTCTGAAGGGCCCCTTCTGTCTTACTTGAAGAGCAGATCCATCCCTTCAGGTTTGTGGGACATAAATCACACTAACCAGTTACACTGATGACTCTACATGTGGGGAGCAATAGATGCTCAGTAGTCTACTTCACAAATACCAAGACAATAAAATATCTGGGTTTACCTAGAGAAACACAGATTTGTCCTCTATCCATGTCTTCAGACTGGGATCCCTGTTTTATCCCATCATCACCTGCCCATCAAAACTACTGAATCTAAAGTCTTCCTGCTGTGGAAGTTCAGTACTTGACAATCATTAGCAAAACATTCAGACTCAGCCTGGGTGAGAAGCTGAATTAGCCTGTGGGGATATCATTTGTACAACCAGAAAGCTGGAAAATATACAACCAGATTTTTGAGCAAAAACAATGTGCCAAGTTTTAACCCCGGAATGTTCCAAGAGAAGAGCAAGAGCACCATTTTACTCCCAGAAAGACTAAGTTTGTAGGTAGCCTTTAAAGAAAAACATACATATATGTGCTCATGCATACATGCATAGATCTGCTTTTTGAAATTTGTGTCACTTGAGAGTTAAAGGCAGGCACACATGGGGAGAAGGAGCTTTCCAATTTTATACTGCAAAGCACCTAGCCCTCCAAGGAAATATGAGGAGAACACAGCAACTAATTGAAACTATCAGGCAGTTTTGATGAAGTAGGATGTGATTAGCAAGCTGGAACTCAGCCAGAGCATCCTGGTCCACATTTTCACTCCTCTCAGCCTTCATTCTCTCGAAGTGCCTGACTGTAATCTACCTCTATACAGCTGTAATGTTTAACTCAGCTTTCCATTCCACTGAAAATAATTACATATGGAGAACACCTGTTAATTGACTGTGCTAATTTAAAAAGGGAAAAAAAAATCCAATTTAACTCTGCAACGTGTTCCCATTAAGATGATATTACAAGTTTTAATTAATATCTTGATTAGATACTGTTATTCATAGTTCTATTTCAGTCACTGAGATCAGAACTTCATTGTGATATTGCTATTTTGACACAGAGAAAATATGACTTGTTGGGTATGGTACTTCTCTTTCTGAGACTGATGTATTTCAGAGTTCAGATAATTGAAACCTCTGGCATGAATAAACTGGTGGGAAAGGCAGCCCTTGTTTGCAGTTGGTAGGGTGCAAATTTATCTCGATGACAACTGCAAATAACATGTCCAAGAGAGTTTACAAACAGAACTAAACGCAAACAATTAATAGTGTTATTTATTCAGACTGTGATACCTGCAGCATGAACTTCACTCAACAGTGACTCATCTGCAGCACTTGGCTTATGAACAGGCAGGTGAAATATAAATTTTTATCAGAATAAATCTTTTGACTATAATTTATATTTTTATGACAGAGACACTACTCTTGATTTCAGCACAGCTATAGGCAAGCAGAGTCAGGATCTTTTCCTCCCAAACACCTTCAATTACATAAACAGCCTCCTTGTTTTCCAAGGAAACCCCTCAAAAGTCAGTGATGGAAGCAAGGACTCCTGTTCTTAAAACCCTAACCTTACTGCCTTCACATATAGGAACACCTCACTTCTCATTCCCTAGAGCCCAGACAGAGCCTTGCTGGTGTTTCCCACATTGCCAGTGTTGGGCCAGAGAACAAATCCATACACAAGGCCAGAGGCTGTCCATGAAGAGCTCACATATTCCTGGATCTGTATGAATAATTATCCACTCTGGAAAGCATCAAAACCAGCCAGAGCTGCATGGTAAGGTATGGACAGAGTATTTAGGGCACACTCTCCCAGGCAAAAGCCAAGCAGAGTGGAAGCTCCCCTTGTCCCTGGGTGAGTCTTTAAGAGAGGGGCCAGGTACCCTGCCCTGCTGCAGAGTCTGTTCCTGGGTGCTGGAGGAGCAGCCTCTCCTGGCTCTGCTCTGCTCAGGCACGCTCCATTTCCAGCTCCATTTCCCGGGGTGCCCTGTGCACAGCCCGCTGCCACAGGGGTATTAAACCAGCAGAAAAGACTCAATTTCCTTCTGTCAGGGCTTTCCATGCTGCTGACAAACAGCAGCCGACTGACATTTAAGTGGGAAAAGCTTGGCTTTGAAGCCTCAGACAATCCATGCCCTATTGCTTCTTGCTCGCTGGCTTTGTTCACACAAACCAGGCTGAAATGTGCTGCCAATCATAACAGAGGGGGAAAATCCTCTGCAGACTAAGCCAGCTGGAGATGCTTATCCTGACCTGCTCTCAGAGGACACGAGCACTGAATCCATCCCTGCCAGAAGGGTGTTGAATCCTGGTTTTGTTCCCATGATTTCAAGAAGCTTAAATATAGTCTTCAGAACATGGGAAAAGGCTTCTTATAAAAAAAAATAAAATTAGTAAGTGTAGTGTTACCAGTCAAACTTAGCCCAAAACAAAACAACCAATGGAAAACCACGCATTAAAGAGTGTTCTCAGTCTGCGAACTGTACTGACAATGTGATTAAGCACACTGAACAACTTGCCTGGTTTCATTATTCTAGTCTTTTCTCCTGAAAAAAAACTAAAAAAAAAAAAAAAAAAGGGAAGAAGTGGAAGAATTCTCTAGTTTACCTAGGCCACTCCAAAAGTTCCAAAAATGGAGGGAGTGAAAAATGTTGATTCAGGAGTCAGCACCAAAGGCAAATTTTGCTGGATTTCTTACTGGAGCTTAGGGTGGATCCAAAAGGGGCATAATCAGCACATACAATACTCCTACTGAAAATTAAAATCTGGAATATTCCTGACCCCAGAGGACTTCAGTCCTTTCGTGTCTGAAGTTTTGTAACCTCTCTTGGTCACAAGAGTTACGTCCTTGGGTAAATCTCCCTTGGTACAGCCACAGGCACTGGCAGCTTTTACTGCTCACAGCAGAGTAGTCTCAAACCACTGAAGGGATCCAGAAATTTCTCACCCTAAATGCCCTTGGATTTCATCCACATAGGTGGAGACGTGCTCTGGCCAGGTCTCATCACAGCAAGTTTAATGGACACCAACAGGACAAGGCCCTTGTGAAATTTAACACGAGGGCTTGAAAAGAATCATTCAGACCTCAAAAGCCATAAAATACATTTAGTGCTTTTTTTATATCCTCTGCCTGATTTAGGCACGTTCAGGATTCGTTTTTTCTAGCACAACTCCACAATGCAGTGCTCACAAGAAATGTTTTCTTAAATGAGAATGGAGGTTCAGGGCACCTGCATAATTTCACAACCAAAGCTGTGGAAAGCAGTCATGAGGATTTCTTTATGGATTTATAAGGCAGATCTAATAGACCCAGAATGAATCTGCAGGGTTGGGTTTTCTCCCCTCAGAAAGGTGCTGTGGTCATAGATTAACAGGAAAATGGCTGTTTCCTGTTCATCACTTCATCATCCAGGAGGAAAGATCCAAATTAACTCTGGCTCAGAGAAATTTCTACCCTGCAGCCTTCAAATGGGTAAAAAGGACATAATGGAACAATTTCGTACACAGATTCTGAACTCTATATCCCTCTTCCCAGCAACACTGAAAATTAGTATGAGAATAAGCATTTACCACACCTGGGAAAAGGGATTTTGTTGGGGTTTGGGTTTTTCTTTCAAGAGTTAAGAGAACCTTTACCTGTCTTTATACTTTTGCTAATTGTTTCATTCTGAGCCCCTTAAATTAACTCAGCCTGTCAACTTTTCACAAACTATTTCCATGCCAAATAACAGCTGCATTCTGCTTTGGGAGCACCCTGGAAATATGAATATTCAGTCTTCATCAACTTCTATTTTCTTTTTTTCAATTTATTCAAACTTCTGTGTATTGTCAAATTTTCTCTCTCTTTTCTACCTTTACTTAACACATTCATCCAATGTGGTGTTTGATTTTATTTCCCCTTGGATCAGACCTCAAGAGGTACCAAGATTTTATTTCATTAATTCTGTATCTTAGAATGGAAAGTGCTTCATTTATATAATTAACCCTCTTGCAGAGGCCAATGCTTCTTTTTTTCTCTAGGAAAAAAGAAAATATGGCAAAGATGTGTGTTAGAAGAACAGTCAGCTTTCCAAACATGAAAGCTTCTCCTGTTTGTTTGATGTCTCAATTCCCCGTCGGACTTTCTCAGCCGAAATAGAGAAGGTTCTCATTATCATGTTGAGATGTCAGCTCTGGGAAAAAGGCTCTTGGGCTTCCTGAAAAAATTCCGAGGGTCTAAACAGAAGGATTGGCCCATGAAAGTACCCCGGGCCCTGATCTGGGGTGATGTTCACAGATCCATGGGAGGAGTTAGGAATCAGGGGGAGGGACCTGGGTGATTTTCCCCAGAGCAAGTTCTCTAAATATTGATCTTCGCCCACTGTTCAAAGCCTGCATGACTCCTTCCATCTGTGATTAATAAATATAGATATTTCTTGAGAGTACATAGCCCTTAATTAAAAATCAAACAGGGTCTGAGAACAAAATTATTCCTTTCTTCCTAACCTGAACAAACAGAGGAGGAGGAATAGTCTTGGGAATAGCATTGGAACTACCAGTTCTTAAGACAATAAATCAGATGTCAAAGGAGATATCAAATCAGAGAGGAGGATTGCCACATTTCATTCCCTCCCAGACCCTGATGAAATGTTAAGCTGTGCTGTGCAGGTGGCCAGACTGGGCAGTACCCATCAGTTATGTCTCTCTCCTTGCTTCCAAAGCCTGATTTTTTTTTCATTACAGCTGAAGGAACTGAGCTAAACCCATTAGTTTAGCCTTCCCGCATTTAGAAAGGAAGCATTTGTGTAGAATTCTGGGGGTTAGAAAAATACTGAGAAAAGCTGAAACACAAATATTAACAACATTCTATTTGCCAAGCAGCTCTAGAATTATGAAGGAAAAGAGGTTTTATTTTCAAAAAGTCTGGATTTTTTTTCTTAAAATGCTTCCAATTTTACTTTATTCTCACTGTAATATTCTTTCAACTTCTATTACTTTCCATTAAGTATTTGCAGAAATATTTGAGGAGAAACCCATTTTCCTATTCTTACAAATATGCCCTTCCCTAGAGTATACTCTTTCATACATTTGAATTTTTCTGTCTTCTCGTCTCCATTTTCATTTGTCCTCTCTTGACATTATAACTTCTTTTTGCATTTATGACTGCTGTATAATGAGGAAAGCGAGTACACACTCATGACAGTGAATGATTCAAACCCTCATACATAAGAATCAAAAGTGACTGCATAAAACACAGAAATTTGTATTTACAGAAACATTTCATATAAACTGTGCACAGAGTCTGTCTGTGTGCTTTCTTGGAGCCTCAAAGCAGCACAGAAAGCTAAGGAATAATGCAGGTGATATTTGAAGGATTATTTTGCTGTTGCAGAGAAAGTAGAAGACAACTTAGTTTGTACAAAATGAGCTGGCACACAGAGCTAATAGAAAAATAAATAATAAATGAAATGTTATTTTTTTCTTTCTAGCCAAAATATATGATGACTGAACAAACATGGACCTGCTCTGTTAAATAAGATGCCATTCTTTGCTGCAATCATTTTCAAGCTAATTATTTCAGCTTGAATACCCAACCCACAAACTTGTTAACCTAATTAGCATTTATGCTTATTCAACAAAAAAAAATATCTTTTGTCCTTGAAATAATGTTCCTCCAATGCTAAGATACGTTTAGCAACCAATATACTTCAAAATTTAAAAAAACAAACAAAACAAAACAGAAATTTCACACCTTAACAAAGGAATAGAAATATTTTTATTGCCATGGACCGCCTCAAAATCCTATTTTTTTTTTTTTCTGAGCTCTGAGTAAGTTCAGAAACAAATAAAGCAACTTCAAAATAATTTATTGGAAATATTTCTTATGATTCTACAAGTATATTGGCAAAGAGCAGAAATAATAGCAATAATAATAATATTTATAATGCTGTCCTGTCCAATGTGGACCCTACATTCCTTGACATAATTTATAGATTCAAGCAATTAATCCAAAAAGTGTGATTATTGTACATTTTAGGAAGTGCTTTTCCTTCCTATTTGATGTCTCACTTAGAACTGAAAAGCTGCTAATATCTCTACCTGGACTGTTGAAGTAATTTTATATTGTTAGTACCACTGCTGACCATCAAAACATTTTCTAACACAGAAAGATATAAAATGTCTTTCCTTTTTTTATTGGAGTGTTGAAGATAACACTCCAAAATATTTTAGAATATAAAATAAAATATTTTAGGAAAATATTTTAGAGACATTCTGTCTGTACACTAGAGACTCCTGGAAGTATTTGTCTCACAAACTAATTTCTGTATTTGCAGAGAATCAGAAAGTAAATCCAAGGTGATTTCTTCACTATGGTCTGCTGACTGCAGAAAAATATAGCAACACAGAAATAGTAAGATCATTTATCATTTACATTTATTTTCAATACTAGTTTCATTTTCTGTTTGAAACAGGTTGACCTTGTAATCTCCATTTTGGGGAATTAGATGACTGGGAAGGTTTCTCAGTTATGTAAAGGAATATTGCTCACACAGCTCAATCAAGAACCTTTGTTACAAAATGACATTAATATTCAGACTATTCATTTTCCTCTGAGAGACAGCACATTGTCTCAGGGGAGCTGTGAGGCAGACTTAGAGCACACCTCTTTGCAGGAGAGTGTCAGAAGTGCTTTGAAACCATTCCTCTCCTTTTCCCTGATCCCAATACACACCAAAATTTTGGGCACTTCCACTGAATATAAAACTGGAGAGCTTGGTGTAGCTACATTTGGACCTTGGACCAGATGTACTCTAGACATCCTTTCCAACCTCTTGCATTCTGTGGTACTTTAGACTTGCCCTAGCCCCAGAGCAATGCCCATTGTCCACTGATTTTCCTCCAAGCAGCAATGGTCTGTGTATCAAGAGAGTTCATAGCCATCCAAATCTCTTTTGTCTGCAGAATGTGAGGGACAGCACCTGCCTGTCATTTTAGTCATCAAGAACCAAAATCACATTTACAAATGTAGATGGATTTCCAGTGCTTCCTGGTAAGCGTATTTTCACAAGACCAGCCTGGAGTTTGCTTTTTCCATAATTAAAGGAAAAGCTGAACGATATATATTTATGTGCTCGCTGAGAATTTTTAAGCACCATCTTTTATCTGCCACAGTTACAAATAGAGAAATGCATCAAGAGCACACTGCCCTCTGAGCTCTATGTTTGGGATTCTAACTTAATGCTAATTTGCATTCCTATAGTGCCTAAGAGTTCAAGCAGTTTTAGAAACATGATTAAATCCAGGCTTGCAATCCCTTCTGAGCCTGAGACATTAACTGAAACAAGCATCTGAGAGCATTCACCGTGGCTGAAATCCTCTTGGACCATATGGCTGCAGGAAATTATTACTGGTTAGGGCAGGTCTGGGTTTTATGCCTTCTTTTATTCAAACATGATTTTGTGATTTTGGTGGAGCCCTCAGTGTGGCAAATACTTGATTGCACTTGCACACTGGTGAATGGCCATGTCTTTGAACAACTTGTTCACTTTTATTACTGGGGGTGGTGGGGGATAGAAGAAAAGAAAGAGAGAAATCTACTCCATTTTTCATTGTCAATATTTTGGTAAAGGATGTAATGGACCCTTCCACAGATGGGAAACAAGATACATATTCCCAGCTTTTCAGGCTGGAACTAGAGAAATAGACAAAAAGGAAGAGCTATAGGTCTGATTCTCCTCATTTTGAACACCATGATTTGTACCACTTAATCACCAATGGATATTTAAGAAAAGGTGCATGAATCCACAATTATTTGATTGTCCACACTGATCAAACACCAACTGATCCCCCCTGAGAGGAAGGATTCATTAACTATCATCTAAGTCTCCCTTTTGCTACATTTTTTTGAATTTGTTTTCCTGCATCAAATAAGAATTTGTTCCTGCTCAGTTTGTGTAGTGTGCTCAGATGCTTTCAGATAAATCCTCGAATAATTTGATTAAGTAAATGCATGAACACATTGCAGGGCCCACAGGAATTTGCTTCAGGAGGTCAGCATTTCCCCAGCTTAAGGCAATGCATAATTGCCAGCCAGCAGCTGCAGCATAGAGCCTTGAGAGAAAGAGGGGCAGAGAGACTCTGAGCCTTCACACCTCTGAGATAATCAGGAAGAAGAGCCTTCAAGCAGCTGATGTCTTTGGCTTAGCCACCCCTCTCATGTCTGAAGATTCTTATTAACATAAAACCACAGGAGATTTTCCACTGCAGCAGTGTGAACCTTGCTGGGCAGCACCTTTTGGGAACAAGGATATGTGGTTTTGCCACCACTGAGAGATTGAGGAGCATTCTTGTGTCAGCCCAGCCCAAATTTGCTGCAAAGGTATAAATACTCCAGGGAAAGTAGCACATACTGCTGCCACGAGCGTGGCAGAAAAGGCTGCAGGGAATCAAATCAAAGCCCTTGTATCTCAGTGCATCTTACATGCTTCCTGCCAGGCAGGAGCCTTCCTGTCTCACAAATATTGAATTGACTGAATTCTAGCAACACTCCTATGCAATGTGGGGCTGTTATTCTTATATTACAAGCAAGTACTATGTAAGGCTCACAGAACATCAAATCTAGAGTTATATTTGAAATTAGACACTCAATTGTTCTTTATTTAGATTGAAATAAATGGAAATTGGAATTGAACTCAATTCTGTCGAGTCTAAATCCACTGCCTACCAGATCATCTTCTTTAACATTTATTTTACCTCAAACTCACACAACTCACACCTATAGCTTTCCCCAGCACTGACACCAAAACAGAACACACTGGCATACATTGTTACAGACCTGCCATTTCTGATATCCTGGAAACAAATTATTTTCATAGGGATCTTTTCCTTTCACGAGGGAACAGTTTCATCTTCTATTTGTATATGAATCATGAAAGCAGAATAAGTGATGAGGCCACATTTGGAGACTTTCACACCTTCATGTCACTTCTTTATCCTCGCTGTCTCTATGATGCAATTGCAAATTATTCTCTCTCCCTCTCTGCTTTCCCCATTTGTAATTAGAGGGCAGAACAGATGCTAGTATCTTACTTTAAAGTGATTTCTTCATTAAAACACTTCTCAGTATGCTGCCTAAAAATCATGCACAACAGTGAAGAAATTACCTTTGTTATGGGCAAATCTCACAAGGTTTTGAGGTTCATAATAGAGAGACATCAACAACTCAGAAACTTTGTGAGACCAGCACAAAATTCCTGAAATGACACTCACTTCCCTATGAAGATTTTGGACACACTGTTGCCTATAAAAATCAGCAATCAGAATCTCCTTCTTCCCAGCTTCTTGCTTCCAAATTAGGTAGTGGTTTAAGGCTTACACCTCTGAGCAGAGGCAAAAAGGGAGTCGTATTTATTGTTTTGTGCTTTTAGCTAGTGACAGATGGCAAGCTTTTTACACAGGTCAGTGACAACCCAAAAATACCCAAATAATTCTCCCCTTCAAAATCATTATGTTTGCAATGATGTTTCTAAGAAAAGCCAGTGTTTGTCTTGGGTTATGTAGAATGCAACATTCTTTATATTTATGAACAAATAGCATCACTGCAGACAAGAGAAAAGGCATGCAAGACTGAGGACTTTTCATGAAAAGGGAGAAGAATGAATTCTCTAGAGGTTCTCATCTCTGAATTGTGCCTTTCCTCGTAGATCTGTCTGTGTGTGGATTGTTTTTAGCTTTCTGTACTTGATGCAGCCCCTCCTCCTTAACTCAGATCTGTGAAGGAGATAGAATTTCAAGGAGAATTGAGGAGTACAGTGGAATTATATTTTGTACTACAATTTGATAGTAATTGGGGGATCAGTAAGCACTGGTGTCCTAATTTCAGTTACCACTGAGTATTTTTCATTTCTCAGTATACCTGAATTCTGTAGTAGATGAATTTTCTTGCATATTTTTAGAGTTCAGATTGATCACCTAAATCAGCTAATGACAGTCTGTGCCATAAACAGAAGCTTATATTCTCAGACCTGTTAAACATGTTAATTAAGAATAAAAAAACCAAAACAACAAAAAAACAAACAAAAAAACCAAAAAACCCACCCCCCCAAAAAGAACCCCAAAAAATCCCCAAATAATAAAATTGATAGTATTTACATACAGAGACTGATTACACTTTTTTCTATTCTATGGTGATTTTTTAGCTAGAAATTGTATTATCAGGCTATGATTACAAGGGTTAAAATATCACCACTTTTCATTCAAAATAAGAATAAAAGGTTCAAGAATTTCAGTAAGGTGTATCCTAAGGGCTTACTTAGACTTCAGTATTTCATTTAAAAACTTCAGGGTTATCTTTATCACCTCCCAGGTAAGCAATATTTTAATAAATGAAAAAGGCAAAAGGGGTACTCTGAGGACTCATTTTCAGGACTTTGCAAAAAAGCTTGCTCATTATTTCAATTTGCTGCTTTTCCTCAATTGATCAAACAGTCTTTTGTTCCCTTCTCTCTTGCTATTTTTTTCAAATTTATTTTTAAGCAGTCCTCTTTTCCTTGCTGTCACCTACTATTAGTTCATGAGTCAGGATTCGAGTTACTATCATGCAGTTTGCAAATAAGTTCAAGCTGGTGTAGCACAAGAGAAAGTGAGCAGTTGCTTTGTTTCTAGAATTTCAGCGTCAAGGTGTGTGCTCAGCTCTCAGTCATTTGGGGTGCTAAACCCCACGGCAGATGCTAATCTTACTGTAAAAAACTAAGTGAATGTTTTGTCCCAGCACAATGGAACAGATGCATTGTAGATGCATTAGCCCTGTGCTGTGATGAGGAGGTGGTCTAATCACCCAAACAGAATGTGAGAGCTGGGTGGCAAAAAAAAGCTACAACCAAAAACGCTCAGTAAATATTTAAGTGCTTTCTTGGATGAGAGTCAAAGAACTCTACAGGTGGAACTCTACAATGGAAATCTGTATGAGTAACCATGGAGAATGTAAAAATGAGCATTTTCAAAGTCTCTGTCATGACATTATGTGGAAGTGTTGCCTGGGTTTTGTTTTTTCAGTATTCAGTGAGCAAGTAGGAACTTTTTTTACTGTCCTTTTTTTTAAACTTCACAGTAGAGACAATTCATAAGTAGACTAATTATGTCATTATAGTGTGATTTTAGTAAATCAATACAAACTCCTCCATTTATCATTGTGGATATAATCCATTTTAAGATGCTATCTAGCTGGACTGAAATGCAAAATGGGTAGGGATAAGAAAATAACTAACCTTCCTACTCCTCAAAAAGGTTCAAACAACAAAGGTCTTTTATTGATCAGGCTGTTTCTTTCTTTCCCTACTGCTTTGCTTTCCTGTAATGCAGTAGGAGAAACCTGAATTGCACTCATTAACTGAAAGATGCTCATTCCTATTCAACTCTGAAAGAAATTTAGTCCATATTACCAACTAGGAAATGATAAGAATTTCCTCTACCCCAACACTAACTGGCAATATACTATGATACTGAGAATTATTGCTTTGCATTCTCAAGCCATTCAGGATAAACATGATATAACAACTAATTTAAGAGAATTAGATTTTCAGATTAGATTGGTAATATTGTTCAAATAAAGAATTTCACTACGTCTGTTTATTATGGCAGGATTCTTTTACACTGAATCCTGGGAGAGCACTCCTTTGTATTGGAAACTGAAGTTTAATCAGTGTGTGACAAGAATTAAGTCATCTCCTGTATTTAGTTGGACAGGTTCCCACCTAAGTGACAGAAGAGGGATGAAGAGGCTTGCAGGAGGCAGGTGCCAGGAAGGACAGATGGATAAATTGTTCTCTCAGCCTTGGGGTTTTCTGCATACGTACTAGAAACAGAAAACACTCCAGAAGAACTGGCAAAACAAGACATCCTTATGTAGCCAAGAGAAACACTTATCACTCTTCAATTTATTACAAAATAGTATAGCTTCAGACACAAAATTTATGTTGTGACCAAGGAGGCACCAGAAGACTTAATTGCTGTCATGTCTGGGCCTTGCCATAGTCCATCAGACAGAGAATTTTACTTGGTGACCTGTTCAGGTGGGAGCCTAAGAGCCTTCTTTGTAAAGCTGGAAGGTGAACCCCACTGTCCTGAGCTGCAGCATTCCAGCACAGAAGCATTTATCTTCAGTGAAATAGTTGTGTAGCCCAGGCTAATTTTTGAAGAAGAAACAAGTTTCTAATGTTGTCCATGGCTCCAGTCACGAGACCACTGAGATTTACTTTAATGCTTTATGATGTCTTTATTTCATTGAGCATGTTTTATCTCTAATTGCATTTGTGAATTGCTTTATGCATCCCAAAGTGTTTAAAAGATTGGATATACCAATAAAATATAAGAGAACAAACTAGGAGAAATAATTTGGAAATATAGGATGCAAAAACTTTAAAAAATCAATGTAGAGAAACTATTGAAATAGAAGATGCAAAGATGCATCCCTTGTACTTTTTTAGGCTGAATCATCAGAGGCAGGGTAAATTAGGGAAACTGCAAAAAGATTTTTGGCTTGATTCATGGGATTAGAAAAAAAAGTCACAGAACTTCTCAATTCATTGCTGCAGTACAGACACCGGTTTAAGCACAATA
Organism: Drymodes brunneopygia; assembly: GCA_013400955.1. Taxonomy (NCBI): domain Eukaryota; kingdom Metazoa; phylum Chordata; class Aves; order Passeriformes; family Petroicidae; genus Drymodes; species Drymodes brunneopygia. Next base: position 798,282 of record VZTZ01013159.1, on the reverse strand, counting down.
AAGATGGGAATAGTGACTTGTATGTTTGGCCTGCTAAATTGCTTAAAATGAGGGGAATATCACTGCACTAACCATGATGAAAGCTGATGAGAACCAGGAGATGAGAAATATAGAACAAAAAGAGGCTGGGAGAAAATGCCACTAAGGAAGGCAAGAAAGGATGCATTTAGTCCTGTACATAATGAAGACTGACCTGACATTTGAGGTAATAAAAAATGCCAACATGAAGTACTGCACATATTCTTTATTTTTTTTTTTTTCAGCCTGCAACATTATCCACATGACTTTTGCCATATTATGTTTACAAAGTAAGGTCAAGCATGTCTGAATACATGGAGGAGAGACAGCCTGGGAACATCAGGTTGTGCTGACAGTGAGAGCAGGAGTGCTCTGCCCTCAAGGACTGGATTGAGCCAATCTCTTAGCACAAGGATGCTGTTGGAGGGGTGGACTTTTAGGTACAGGTAAAAGAGGAAGCCTGGATCTTAAAACCTCTAAGGTTTTCTCAGCAGGTTGTATCTGTACTGTGGCCAATTTTCCCTCTTGCTCAGATCCATGTAATTGACTGAAACAAATGTAAGCTACCCAATAAATATTTTCTCCCTCTGCCTCAAAGTTTGGGCTCCTACTCCATCTTCAGTAGCTCCAAAATTCACATTCCACCTCCCTGACATTTCTTTGAGGATCAGCACTGTAGGACACACTGTGAAATACTGATTTATAGCAAAGCTACAAAAACCTATGCCATCCCTAAATATGAACAAATCAGTTTTGGGAAGGGGCATGGAGGGGCAAACAGGAGCAGCAGGAGGGAAGTGACTGCCAGGAGGGGGCTGTAGGATCCCCCAGTCCTCTCAATCCACTGCTTTAGCCCACTGTACATGGACCAGCAGCAAGAATCAAAGAAAGCAGTCATGCAAATATCTGACAGGAGAAACTGTGATGCTGCTGAACCATATCTCCAGATATAATATGTGAAATGTTAATTTTATTTCAAAAAAGGAAAATAGAATAAAATATTTTTCATTCAAAATATGAGACTAGATTCTCCCAATGTGTCATTTTTAGATGATGAATTTTACTTGAATATATCTTAATTTAAATCTAAGTGGAAATAATGTTATATTATATAGACATCCCATAAACCAACCATCACGACTCTATACGCATAAAGTGAAAAAACCCAAGTGTTTTCTTTAAAAGCTAACATGAGTGACTCAATATAAGAGTAAATTGAGAGCTAATTGTCTAAAGACTTCATCCTGGAAGGTGCTTAGCACCTTTATTTCTTACAAGCATCAAAGAGAAAACCAACATCTTCCCAATGGATTAACTGTCTTACAGCACGCTCTAAAACCAGCAAAAATGCTTTCTGATAAGCCTGAACCATAGTGCAATATGCCCTGTTTTAGTGTGATCACTATTTCATCTTGTCTCTGCTTACCACAAATCTCTAAAATTTGAGACTTTCAGAGGGAATTTGCATTGACATCACCAGGATGATTACAAACCTTCAGGACAGAGCAGCAGTGTAATGAAATAAATGGTAGATCCTTTATCAGAGAAAGCAGATGCCTTGCAGCTAGGCTTCTTAGAAGAAAGATTATAGATCTTAAAATGGAAGTGGAAGATATTTTCAGGTCAAGAGGCCACTACCAATTCCTCTAAGAAGAATTTTAGAAAAATAAAAGAAAAAGAGAAGCACTTTTCAAGATGAGCACGAATTCCACAGTCCATGATTCCCCTGAGGAGCTTACAGTGGTCAAATGCCACAGATGTCTCTAAACTTCGAGATGGAGGGAAGATTTGAAGTTTGATTAACTGCAGATTTTGAGGCCTCTGCAAAGTGCATGTACAAAATGCCTTTTAGCCCTGAAGCATTCCATAGTAATTTTTTCTCAGGTACTGAGAATTGCAGGAGGAAAAAGGCAAAGGAGAATCAATGTCTGCCATTAAACAGAAGACCCTATTCCTTGAGATTTTCAACACTTACATGGACAAAGCCATGAGTAACTTGGCCTAGTTAGTTGGGTCTGTTTGAGCTGAAGCACAGTGAAAAACATAACCTCCACTGGCACATCCCTACCTAAACTACTCCATTATAATTGAATTACCATTAAATTACCATTACCATGGTAATTTAATTAAGCATCTGCATTTTAGCATGTATGTTATTAATGCAGAGTCAAAGCATCTGAATTTCCAGCAATCTGCTTTTTCAAAAGACTTACATCAGGAATATAATGGATAAAACAGAATAAGTATTTTATTTTTTTTCCCATTGGATGCATACCATGTGTTCTGATTTCCTCACAAAAACAGCTTTCCTAGGTTTTGCCTCAGAGCAAAAGCAACAGTTAGCAACAAAGCATTTCTGATGAGAGCCAGAAGTTGTGGAAAAGTAGAATTAATTTCAGTAATTTTTCTGTGGGTCAAACTCATGCTTGATAAATATCCTCAAACCTGAAAGCAGAGTGTCAGGGCATCAGAGACACCCAAGTGATTGATTATGACAGTTTCTCTCTCTGATTGTTTCAAAAGAAGGAATTTTGTTTGATTGGAAAGAATATCACATGTAAAAATGATGCGGCAGTTGCCAAATTTATACAAAATCCTCTTCTAAGGCCATATTTAAGAACTTAGTTTAGGAAGGAGGAAAAGAAAAGCTCTGTATAAACTGCATTAGTAGTTTCTTCTGTTTCATTCATGAAGAGATTTCAGTGACAGTGTCTTCAGTGTTAAGCTCTCTGCAAAAGCTTTGCACCAGCCTCAGCTACCATGCAGCTGTATGAATCTGCCTGTATTAAACTGAAATAGCTTATTCAATTTTCACTGATATGCCAGAAATGCTTCTCAATAAAATAAAAGGTCAAAATAGCACTTTTCCCATGTCAATAAGATTATATTGAAGGTGCTGTAGATATGCCCAAATAGACTCACAGTCAGAAGAGAAACAGGTCCTTGAGAATATCACAACTCATCGACAAATTCACTGGGGTCTTTTAAGATCAGTTGTGTCTAGAGTTTTCCAGAAATTACTATCTTAAATAGAGACACTAAATCCTGCTTTGCAGGAAATCTTGCAGCTTTGTCAGACACTGATACTTATTTTGGGTCTGAATTTGAAACCAGCACTTTTCAATTCCTTTAAATAACAGCTGACTGATTACAAGCCCAGAACTTTACCTCTGTTATTTATAGAGACTACACTCTCTCAAAGAGCAAAACAAAATTGCAAAGGTTAGTAACATAAATATCAAGGAAACTTCCTCTTGGAAGATCTATACATTTCAAGTCTGAATTGTTTTGCTGCAAACACCTAATGCATAAAGTTTGAGCTAATGTGTTGGTTGGCAAAGGACCAACAACCTTGAATTTGTAACTGCTAAAACCATAATCTAAAGATTGCAGTGGTGGCTGGTCTTATCTCTCTCTGGAAGACTGTAAATTCTGCTTGGTGAAATTTTCAGAGGTAGGCACTAGCACCAGGGAGTACAACAATCTTGCAGACATCAACTGATATCACTTGAAAAGAGAAAAAGACAGGTTAAGCTGGAGAGATTCTTTCAACTGGGTAACTTGGTAGAACAGATAACACTGTTCACTTCTGCCTGCTATTCTGACCAGAATAATATTGCTCTCATTGTCATATATTATACAATACTAGCTTGTAAATAGATCAAATTAGAAACAGGAGTCAAATGGAGTCAAATATGCAGGTATGCTTCAAAGGATATCTTCCTTTGTCCAAGTGTTTTGGATCTGGTTTTATTGGCATTTTATTGGCATTATTCTTGGTCAGATAAAAATCAACTGCTTGATTAGTGAGGTGGCTATTTTACAAAACAAACAAACAGCAACAAAAACCACCCCAAACCAAATGAAATTAACCTTGGTATCTTTTCTGAGTCTGAGAGACAAGAAAGAAAGAAAAGAGTCTGAAAAAGTATGAAACATTCTCAAAAGTTTTAGCACAAAACCTGCTGATGAAATGGCTACTAATGAGCTGAGCAGGAACAGTACATATACAGCTCATACTAGACTTTAGGACAGACAAAGAGCCTCTAAAAGCAAAAAGCTGCAGGTTCAGACACACATTATGGTCTCTAAGTCAAATATCTTGTGCCTTAAGATTTATTTTTTTAAATGAAATCACCTCCTCCAATGTCTCATTTAAATATTTATTTCATAAATAGGTTGGAGGAGCTCTATAAAATCACCCAATCTAGGAGAAACTCAGAATCAGGTCATAGAAAACATTCCCATCTGAAGCACAATTCAGTGTAGATACATACAGAAATCCTTTCTGATGGCAGATCATGTAAGGCCCTTTCCATCAGAGGCTATTGGTATCACTGCATTTGTGATTTATGGCAGGCTATAACCATGAATTGTTGGGTTTCTTTGTGCAGGATGTTTGTTAGAGTTTGAACGCTCTTTAAAAACTTAAGACAAGATGAGCTATGAAATAGTTCTTTGGAAGTGGTGCTTGCTCTGAATTTCCTGGATAGAAATATGAGCTACACACTTAAATAAACACAGTGATCTTCAGAAAGATCAGAATGATTACACCTACATTAATCAGTAGAAGAGTTCACATGAAGGCAAACCTCCCACACTTTCATGAATTGTCAGACTTATACACAACTGCTTTTGCATGTGCTTGGAGAACTGTCAAGATCCAGCAGAAGTACTGGGGGCAGACAATGCATTGATTATGGTGCAGGTGCTTTGGACAAATGGAAATCTAAATCTTGGGTGAATTTTCAGAGCAGAAAACAGAGAATTATAATATTGAATCTCAGATATGCCTTCTTCAAACCCATGCTATAAACTTCAAATCCTGAACCTGCCACTTTCTTCCTCTGCACGAAAATCCTCCTGGCCTGTTTCATCACTCTCTGGAATTTGCACTACAGAGTGCTGGAGTGACTGTGTTCTTCATCCAGTGTGCCCAAGCCCATGGTCACCATGGTCTCAGCATCCCTGGGGACTGCAGCTCTTGCACTCCTTGGACTGGAACACATTTTCTTTATGGGATTTATTTGCTAAAGATCTAAGGAATTATGGAACATATGCGAACCAATAGAGTTCTGAAAGCACATCCCTGGTTTTGCTTCAAAGCACAGGCACATCAATACATTTTCAGCAGCAGAATGCAACTACTTCTTTTAACATAGGCCAATGGATTTCTTCAACTTCTCTGCATCAATTGAATGCACAAAAATTAATACTGAAAATTATATTGCTTGCAGCATTCTCTCCTGCAATGCCGCCTTGTCTTGATCCTCAAAAGAAAGTAAATTGTAGGTGCGTACCAACTATAATTTTTGATCTCTTACAGGAAGTAAAATTTTTCATACCTGTAGTTTTTCTCCCATCCTTTAACCCATTTAACCATGCTTTTTCTCAAGATGATACATGGGCTCTGGCAAATGGAAAAAGTGTATGTACTGGTAAATCTAGTTTTGTATCCAAAATGGTTCAACATCATCCTTCAGATGTAATCTCCTGGATTTAACCTTAGGGTTGTCACTGCTTTTACAATTAGACCTATGTTTTATTTTATTTTTTTTTTCACCTCTAAAGCCCTCTGTTATTAAAATAATAATGTAAGTTTTACTAGTTAACTATTTCTGTGTGTAGGAGTGAGAGATTTTGGGAAATGCAATAAATTCTTTGGTCATCTGGAGAACCAAATAACCGTTATTCAAACACCAGAGGTTACAAACAGATATTAAGTATTCAACACACATTCAGCAGGAGATGACCAGAGATAACACTACAGTCTAATATATCAACCTACTAATGCATAGCAAAGTAATAATGACACCACAGAACAAGTGTTAATAGTCTAAAAAAAGGGAAAGTAACTAAAACAGAAAATCAAAAGCTATGCTCAGTCTGAATTCCAGAAAACCTTTTCACCATGCTGTTCTTTGTTTTCCAACTAAATGGGTTTCCAATGATTTCAAGATTCATACACAAAATGGAATTGTTTTACAAATTTTACAAAATGGAATCTCCCGTTGACATAGAAAGCCTTGTTTCCACTGTGAAGGGTTGAAGGCACAAGCAGAAATCACTGTCTTGGCTTTTATCTTCTGTCATCACCACAAGGCATGTCTGGCACATGGTCGATAATTTACCTTAGCTAAAATCAGATCTAGAGAAGGCAAAGGACTCCTGGGGCGTTCAAGTTTCACCCCTTCCTCAATAATTTCTTTTGAGATGGAGAGAGTAAAGACTGTAGGATGATTGACAAGATTGTCCCTGACACATTGCTTTCCTAGCAAAGCTAGCACGTCCTTGTAGCTCTTGCATTGAAATGCACAGGCTACTTTTTCAAGGATGAATGGAGCTTACCAATCACCTATCTTAAATCTATAGCAAAAATAAAGAATGCCATAAGCAACCTGGAATCAGAGCAGGAACTGCACAATTTTTTTCTGTAGGCCGATATTTTCAGTTAGATATAATGGAAATAATGAACATGATTAGTCTAAGAAAGTTGTTATTCATAATAGATCAGAAACTCCTCAGAACAGGGAAGTTCTTGAATATTTTAGGGGTCTTGTTCAGGGTAGAATAAACATTTACTGAAATGAATACAAAACTTGAGCCTTCTTGAATGAGAAACTAGCAGAAGGGAGTTTGCTTGCTTAGAATGGGTGCTAAGCAAATATTGGAGACATTGATAAAAAAATCACTAAGTAGGTAAGTGTTGTTGTGGTGTTGATGCTCTACAGTTCCCTCAGAAACCAACTTATCTTACTTAGTGAATGCTGATTTCAGATGAAGGGTAACAAAACAGGATATCAATGCTAAAGGAATCTTGAAGTCTCGGACAGATTCTGCAATGCTATGAGCAAATATTATCCCACTGAACTATAGTGATTTCCATCATGTGAACATTTGATTCAGACAGGGTGCCAGCTTAACTTTCAGAAAGTGCAATTTCTTAAATAAGATACATTTATTTGTGTTACCTTCATTGATCTTTCATTATGTCCGTAGTAGTGACACAGACCATTCAATAACACAAAAAAATCTAATTCTATACGGTTTTGCTATCACACATATTCACTCACATATTTTTTGGGCTGCAAAAATCATCTCCTCTCCTGAAACCATCTGTCTTCCATCAGCAGAGGCTGACTGCCTTGCCAGCTTTAATCTCTGGTCTTTCTTTACTGTTGCAAGTCATTAATCAGGTACTTCCATCATTGTAACCAATGGCGACCCTATCTATAATCATCTTCTACTGCTCTTTGAGAGCTTGCTATCCACCAGTGTCAGTGCTTCCTAGACAGCTTATAAAAATGTGCCATCCTAAATCCCACACATGCATTAATCACTTGACAAGCTTTTGCTGCTACAGTTTCCCAAATTCTAGTTGCAACTATGCATTTTTGACTCAGAATGGTATTAATTGTAATTATAGTAAGACACTGCTCCAAAAAAATCTGGGATAAAGCAAATTAAAATATAATTAAGATTGTAATTCTATAACACTTTTTCCTCAGCAGTCCGAACACAATGAATATTCCCCTTGCTGTTCTTGTTGTGCAAAAGAAAAGGAAGGCAAACAAACACTTAATCTTGATAACTCAAGCTAGTAATAGATTCATAGATTTGAGGCTAGAAGGGATCATTAGTTCATCAAGTTTTCCTTCCCATCTAACATGCCAGACAACATTAACTTTTACTGTGTTACCTTCAGTGAGCTGAAAAAGAAAAAAAAGGACCCTGATGTTTAACTAAACTTCATTTTTTACCAACAGACTTCTAGTCTTTACTTGAAGGAAAATTGCTAGCTTTGTTAAGAAACAAAAAAAAAAAAAAACAACAACACAGACAGTGAAAAATTAAATTTCAGCATGTGCCACACAGTACTGCAGCCTCCTGTGTAATTGCCAGGCTGTTTCCCTGCCCAGTTTCTAGAGGTGTGCATGCAGCAACTCTTCCCCCTGACCCTCCCCTGCCCTGCAGCTGCCCAGCCTGTCATTCCTCTCTCCCACCCCTCTCAACTTCTGTCTGGCATTTACCCTCCTCTGCCTCCACCCAAGCAATTTTCTGTCCAAGACATTTGTGGACAGAGGTTGGGGCATTGCCTTAGCTGANACATACACATTTCAAAAATTATTCTTTCTATTAAAAAAAAATTCAAAAATCTTTTGGCTTTAGCTCTGAAATCTTGTGAAATTTCTACTGCCATTTCAGTGGGGTTGGTGGTGCATCTCTCTGTCTTTCACTCACTGCATCTCCTCTGGCTGCCCTCAATACACGACTCCCCAGCTATTTATCCTGGCCAGGAAGAACATTCACAGCTCTGCTGCTTCTCATCTGTCTCTGTCTGTTTTCCATCACCCTCAGAGCAGGCTGGAACCCCACTTGCCATCCTCTCCCATCACACACATTTAATTTCCATCTCCCCTTTCATACGGAGCATCTATACTTAACTTCTTTGCCAGCATTCAGCCTGTTTTTAGAGCAGGGAGCATGNGTGCAAAAGAAAAGGAAGGCAAACAAACACTTAATCTTGATAACTCAAGCTAGTAATAGATTCATAGATTTGAGGCTAGAAGGGATCATTAGTTCATCAAGTTTTCCTTCCCATCTAACATGCCAGACAACATTAACTTTTACTGTGTTACCTTCAGTGAGCTGAAAAAGAAAAAAAAGGACCCTGATGTTTAACTAAACTTCATTTTTTACCAACAGACTTCTAGTCTTTACTTGAAGGAAAATTGCTAGCTTTGTTAAGAAACAAAAAAAAAAAAAAACAACAACACAGACAGTGAAAAATTAAATTTCAGCATGTGCCACACAGTACTGCAGCCTCCTGTGTAATTGCCAGGCTGTTTCCCTGCCCAGTTTCTAGAGGTGTGCATGCAGCAACTCTTCCCCCTGAACCTCTCCTGCCCTGCAGCTGCCCAGCCTGTCATTCCTCTCTCCCACCCCTCTCAACTTCTGTCTGGCATTTACCCTCCTCTGCCTCCACCCAAGCAATTTTCTGTCCAAGACATTTGTGGACAGAGGTTGGGGCATTGCCTTAGCTGATAAAGAAATCACAAAGAGGACTTCTGTTTGCTGCCTGATCACTTGCTTGCTTCCAACAAGGTGGTTTTGATTGTTCCTGACATGTTTCTTTCCAAAATTTTCTATTTCAGAACAACGTGAAATTCAATTATTTCAAAACAATAACGGCTTATAGGACAGGTCATCAAAAACCCTGTTAACAAACCTTATCTGCAGACTCAAAATCTACAAAACCTGCGATTTTCTCTGATAGTTTCCCCCAACAGCTAAAACTCTGTCATTGTGACTTATTTATTTATCCATATCTATTTGAATTAGAGAGGAATTAACTCCCTGCTGTTCTTATTATTTGGAGGCTTTTCTCTCCTAGAATAAATATCAAACTTCAACACTATTAGCATTTTTTTTGTAGCTTTTAAAAAATTGCTTTGGGAAAAGGACTCCCTTTTCCCAAACCCCACTCATAATCTCAGTATCTTCCTGTCCCTTTTTCTTTTTTCTCTGAGGAAAGCTGAGGGGAAATNCTATACTTAACTTCTTTGCCAGCATTCAGCCTGTTTTTAGAGCAGGGAGCATGTCTTGAAAAAGCTGTTTTCACTGATTTATTAGGTGAATTTGAGGGAGTAGCTAAATCCACTGACCTCACAATTTATGGGAAGGGTTCTGTATACAGCTGTCATCCAAGCACACAGCTAAAGGAAAGCTCTACAGTCTTGCTGGGAAGGTCACCTCCCTCCATGTGTTTTCCATAGCTGGAGCCACAGCTGGAGGCAACAGCAAACCAATGTGGGCAGAGAGCTCCATCCTGGGAGGATCACACAGGGAGGACCCTGGCCTTTAGCACCCACAGGGCAGCTTGCCCCAGCTCTGCATTTTGCTTTGCCCACTTAAACCACAGAATATCTAATAGCCATGGTCACTGGAGACCTGCGCTGGACAGGTCCACCCAGGTTAAATAAATAAAGAAGTCTGAATTCAAGAAAATTTAATTCTTATGTCTTCCAAAGTGAATTATGTTAAACTAATTTAAAATGGCTTTAATTCTTTTTGATAGTATTATTTCACAGTCTTAATTCAGGTTAGTAATACACTTCATAATGAACAGGTTTACTTGTTCTCAAAGACCTATCTCAGTATTGATTCACACACAAGCCCTTATTACTTTACAGATAATAGTAGTCCAGTGAAACATTAATAATGACACAAGTGATGCCAGTTGCTGCATCCAATTTTTTCAGGAAATGTTATTTTCTCTGAAGAGCTCAGATGTAGTCAGAATCAGTTTTTCTGATTAAATTAGCACAATAGAAGATACTATATAAGAGTATTTCCAAATAATTATTCATTTTAAATAGGATGCCACATTCATAAAACATATAAGAACAACTCACTTCAACAAGTAAGGGAAAAATATGATATTATTACAAAAATATCATGTGAAAATATTGGAATGATATTGATTATTAAAACATATTTCAAAACTGTGAGAAGGATGTATATTAACTACCACTATTGCTGACTGTCTTTCTATTGCTATGGAGGCATGCAACATAAGAATAATGTCTAGTCTGCAGAATTCAGGTTTAAATCCAGTTGTTTCTTTAGCCCTTCCTTCCCTGACTGAATGCCTGTGGGGTTTGAACCCAGAAAGCAATCAGCTGACACCAATAAGTTGGCAAGAGCTGAAGTGCTTTCAATTACTAAATAGATGGACGAATATTTAACACCAGACAATGCTATTGTGCCATGTGTTTATTAATTTATGTTTCAGTAATATATTAAAGACTTTTTCCGTTTAATTCTGAGACAGGTGCTCAACTCTCAGACTCAGAAGAAATCAGGTTGGTACTTGTGGCCATCCAGGAAAGAGAGGAAACTGAGAAAACCTGAGCTCAGGAGGCTCTGGAAAGGCCACTTATTCATTGCTACTGTGGGTTTGACTGATAAGGCCATCTTCTGTGCCAAACACGAGCTGGTCTTTGGGAGAAGAATGGATAGGAAACATTCTCACAAGAAACAGCAGCCAACCACTACCTGAACATAAGATTTAAACAGCATAAAATACTTAATTTAACCTCTATGTGATTTTTTTTCACACTGACAACCAAACTGGATTTGTGAGATTATAAAGCTTTGCAGAAAGATCAGAATAAAAAAACAAAGCATAACCAAATCCTGCCTTCTCCTGAAAATCTCAATGTTTCAAACTTTTATTTCCATGTCAAATTGCCAAGAAAGAAAATAACATCTCAGAACTTGTGAAAAACCTAGTTTGTTAAAAGTTGGCTGCTAATATGTGACATTTCAAAACGGAACTAATTTAAAATTACCTCCTACATTGAATTACTTTTCCGTTTGTTTCATAACACATACTGCTGACGTACAATTTCAAGACATGATACAGGAATAGATGTTTAATGACTATAATAGTTGAAGCCCTCTATTACTGTATATAAAACTATTAGAGGAAGCTGCTGTGTAGAACAGAGTGAGATATCTTTTTCTAATTTAGAGATCAAAATAAGTCATTTATACAGAAACAAAATAAATTATTTTTTAAAAATCACGATAATGGAGATTTTTGAAAATACATATTATGAAGATCTCATTTTTAATGGAAAATAATTTGAGAAAATTTATCTAACCAAGGTACCTTGCAGTGTCCTTTTCTGTCAAAACAAAAGCTCTGAATAAAAACTTTTAAACTAATTTTAGGAAGGTTTGTGGAACTAATCATATATCAGCCTGGTTTTAGAAAGACAAAAAAGTTATTTCTCTGTGGACTCCATTTGTTATCATCATAGGATTTAATACAATGAAATATCCAAAAAAAAGTATACACCATATCAATATCAGTTGACTTTCTGGTCCTCAAGGTCAAATTTAATTGGTATAAAAACATACTTCCTATTAACTCTATTACTGTTTGTGTTTATGCCAAAGTGAAGTTGCCTGTGTGGAATTTATTAGAGGATTAAGTCATTGATATCAGAATGTTCATCTTAGAGGAATTGAAAGATATCAGATTTAGAGTAGACTTTATGGTAATTTATTAAGTGATTGAATAACTTGCATGTCTACTTATTTTGAATAAGTGCATAAAATTTCACTCTAATTAATGGAATAAATTAGTCCTATGTCATCCAAACAACCTTTATTTTTCTATTAACATTTTGTCTCATAATAATATATGCCTAATCATATTGCTGAGAAGTAGAGTTGAAAGTGTTTTAAAGGAGAGGAGCAACAGACAAGTCTGACTGACAATAAAAGGAAGGCCTTTGCATAGATGTAGTGCAGTGTATTTTTATAATAAAACACTCTGTACTCAAAGACTGCCACTTCCCAGGTGCCATGTGGATCTTGAAGAAGAAAAGAAGGATATTTCTTTTAGATAGAAGCAACCTCAGCCATAAAGATCTTCAAATCATGTCCAGGAATATTTACTTCTCAATGTTAGAGGAGTATGAGTGTGAAGGTTATATCACCAGGGGAGCTGAAAATACTTATTTTTCAGCGAAATAAATCCTTTCCCTTTGAAAGGTGGGAGATGCCATAACATGGCAGGATCCAAGGCTGGATCATGAATTATAGCTACAAAAAATGGTATAATGTACAGAAATCTAAAAACAAAATAGCAAGGTTTGGCCATGTTGAGAATAAAAGGCAATCTTGGACCTAATCAAGGACCATGTGAAGTTGAATGTCACAAATCAAGATTATCAAAGGACCATATTATTCCACTTGGGGTGGGTTTTTTATTTATTTTGGGGGATTTTTTGAGATTAAAAAATATAACTTGGTGAGTTCAGATTTGCAATGGGTCCCAGAAGGGATTGCCTGTTCTGCTATTATTCTGACAGTCAGAAAAAAATTCCAAATTGAGATTAGAAATAATTTTTTTCATCAAATTTTAAAATCATTTAGATCTTCTATGATTTGACTACAGAAATGCCAGGTCACTGTAGTCTAAGAACAAAAATTATTTCTGCAGGAAGTATTCTCACTCATCTCCTATTGATGATCATGTCATGTCATTCAAGCCTGAGCAGAGAAAACAACTTAATGGCACTCCACTTTTAAACACTTTTTTCCTTATGAAAAATGCACTGATTTTAAAACAAACAAAAATACCCCAAACCCACACCAGTGGTCAGGCTCTTTTGCCTGTTAAACATGTTATCAGCATTGCAGCTGCTGCTGTTCAAAAAAAAAAGCTGCACATTCCTGAAACAGAAAGACACACAAGCCCGTTTTTAGTGAGAACGAGAAAGGACCATTGTATATGAAACACCACTTTTTGTCTGAACACCTATTCCATTTGCAAATCAGAATAATTATCTTGTTCCTTTGCCCCATGTTAAGGGCTTTGAACAGCCTCAATATCTCGCTTGTCAACTTAACTGAGATCAGAACTAAAAGGTGTAGAAATGTGCATTAAAATGCTCTGCATCAAAACAATTGCTTTTCTCTTCTCTTTAAAGAAGTTCTGCAGTGAGCAGCACTGTCCTTGTCTCTGTAGATTTAAAGACCTTTTAAATAAACATAAAAATAAAATTCCTATCTTTCATGTAGGATTTCTCTATGACCTGGATTTGTGAGGTTTTCCTGATTAACTTTTTTTGCTTTTTGCAATTGTTTAGTACTTTCTTTTTCATTTTTAAAAATAATTACATTTAACATCTGAGCTTCATTTTTCCTGTTTTTAACGACAAAAATAGAAAACTAATTTCATTTCATTCCAAGTCATTTACATATTTATAATAATTTTCACTTCAAGCTCAAAGAATGAATCAAACTCAGAACACCTATTTTTTGTTTTATTTCTAAGCAAGCTGTATTTTAAAATCATAATAATTGTCTACTACACACTCTTCAATCCATAAATATGATGCAGCATTTCCCTTCTGAATTTTAATTAAACATTGTGAGTGAAAATAAAGAAAAAAGAACCCATTTTCAGGAGGACACTAATTACTGGAAAATTAGAATATGAATATGTCAGCCTGGGAACTGGTATTTTGGCATCATAGCAAGAACAGCAGCTAAGAATCAGAATGAATTACTGGCTTGAGATTAACCTGAAGTGCAGGAACCTGCCATTTCCCCAAGCTGGTCAAGCTTGTTGTATTATTTATTCCAGTGAAACCACAATGTCTGCTTTTGATTGGGAGCCAAACAAAATCATAGAAATTGAAAAGCAGAAAACTTGCATTAAGTGCCCCCAGCAATAACTTCCCACTTGCACTTGAACTTGATTTACATAGGCAGGAAAATTGGACCCAAAAATGCTGACTTTACATCATGCAGGCCCAATGTAAAAAAGAAATATTGTCTTAAATCATGCAAACATACTGGGTTACACTGATAGTTTACCTGAGTAGTTTCTAATTTGCAGCCATATTGGTTAAGATTTCAATGCCTAAATAGACACAAAAGAGAAAATTCCCTTCTCTGGATTTCTCTTCCACAAGTGCTGCACAGAAGAAATCTCAGCTGCTCATACAGTAGGTGAACACTGGCTGGACTTACTCAAAGTGTCAAAAATCTTCCTTTTTGGAAGGTAAAAGTATATGAAGACATTCTGTCTTCAGTTACTATTAGTGATGCTTTAGTAGCTGGGTTTCTGAAGATCTTCCCAGTCCTTCTATCAACAAATATTTAAGGAATAACCAACCTATTTTTAGGTAGAATTTAAGGAGTTGTATTAGAATTTGCAAGATACCCGAAACTAATTTCAAATTGTTATTTTGAAGCTTCACAGCCATGCCTGTTGCTGGTACTTCAACCCCTGCTTCTTTGACTCATGTTGCTCTTCAAAATGACTGACACTCATTACAAAAGGAGGTGTAACCTAAGCAGCTGGTACAGGAAAAAAAACCAAAAACCTCACCATCTGACAGAAACCAAGAGACCAGAATTTTCTGGGTTGCTAACAATAGAGATGCTATTGATTAGTATTTACAGTAAAGAACTGCAGAGCACTGAGGTCCTTTTGTGATTGATAATCACCTTCTGTCTCTGGAGAAGTAGATCATCCATAGTGGGATGAAGCTGCCTTCTGCACAGGCCTCCAGACTGGGATTCTCAGCAAGCCAAAATTGATGTTGCCCCCCCTACCCCAAAGGGCAGCTGACTTGGGACTGTGCCCAAACAGAACCTCTTGAGATCTGACTCTGTGAACTCTGCATTTCTGGGATTTGGTCCTCTCTCTAAACACTCATCCAGTGTCTTCAGCAATAAGTCATAACCAATCCCCCTGAGAGCTCAGATTCATCATCCAGAAGCATAGATTTCATCAGATAGTGTACAGATATTCCACATGATCTGAGTTAGAAGGCCATGCAATTAATGATGAGTTAGTTAATTAATGGTGGATATTGCAGCAGGTGGCAGTTCCACTCCAGCTGGTTCAGCCACCTGCTATTAGCTCCATGTTAGCCTGGCTGCCCTGTACCCAGCAGTTGAAAAGTGTTATCTCAAGCTGCAATTAAAGATATGTCCTTTATCTGCAGTCTCTTTATGGGAGAGAGGAGCATGACACACCACAACAAATTCCAAAATGCTTCTTTTTACAGAAACACGTTGTAAATTTTGCATTAGCACTTCAGTAAGGGGAAAAATATCCTCTATCAGCTTGTTGTGTTTATATCAATAAATGTGTCATTTTGACATTGGAGTTTCCTTTTATAAAAGTACACATACATATTAATGGTGTATATGTATATAGGACTATATGTATATGGGACAAAGAGAATTGAAAAAAAAAATCTTTTCTGCCCAGCATATGAAGCCATTAAGTAAAAAAAAAAAAGTGTAGGTGGCCTATGTTATCAGCAATAGTCTCTGTTATTTGTCTGATGGATGAGTTTACCTATCAAAAATTAAGACTTAAGATCACAGACTCATTCATACATGGATACACCTCTTATAGGAAGCTATCTCTAAATTTACCATGAAAATTATTGCCCTGAAAATTCTTCACTAGACCTGTTACACTCCATTCCATCATGGACTGTGGATCACAATCAATGGGAAATTTCTGTAACTGCAAAAGATTTGACCAGATCTCTAGACAAAACAAAAGGAGAGACAAACTCAGATAACTCATTTTGTATGTGTAAAGCAATCCTTCAAACAGTCACTATCAACTGAAGAAATGACAAGTGAAATGATGAAAAAAAATGCAGCAAAATACAACTGATAAAACCCATCCTGTCTCCTTGTTAACCCTTCCTTCCAAAAATGCTATTTCAATAAAAACCTGAACTGGTGGTGGGAAAGGCCATCTCCATCCCTCATCACATGGCGTGTGAATATTTAGTGAACACCTTTTCTTCTGACATGCTTTAGATACAATTGAACATTTATTACTTCTCTTTGAAGTTGCTGGATCAGGTACTTAAGAGATCCAAATTAACTACCTACCACATGTTTAGGATTAGTTTGTGTTGGTTCATCATGAAAAGGATATAATAAAGGACTAGTTAAAGCCATCACAGATTGGGTGTTCTATTTTGTTTTCCTTGCCCATCTCAAAATGAAAATTTATTTTCAACATCATCACATTTTGGTTTTTTTATCCCAATATAAATTTTTTTTCTGAGTGAAGAAGAATCCTCTATCTGCTTCTCAGCAGGCAAAAAGGATCAAGAAGAGATAGGATTAAAAAGAGATTAAAAATATAAAGACATGTCATACTGCAGCTACAGTTTTCCCCCACTCCCTCTTCATTTTGTTGAAAAGTGAAAGTTTGAGAAGCAGTAGAACATATATTCATCAGCTGGGAAATGAAAAAACAGTTATCGTTATCACTTATTTTTTGATCTACTGAACAGAACAGAGAATATCACTTAAAGAAAAAGAAAATCAACAAGAGGCTCATATTTTCCACTGCATTTTTAGATATGCTTTTCCAATAGACAGCTATCCTTCATTGCACACCCTATTTCTAATAAGTCTGTCTCTGCCTTCTCTTCCATCTATTGGATTTCATTATGCCTTTTCTCTGATAAATTGAAAATCCTTCTGTCACCATTATTTCATTTTTCATTGCTGAGGAATCCCTTTTGATCTCACGTGCTCTTTAGCTGGAAAGTATTGCATAGACAGGAGGGAGAACACAGCAATATCCACTTACTGCACTGCATGACAGCTCAGCCTGGCCAAATTTAAATGGCCAGCCACCAGAAAAGCACATTAATATAAAGACAGAGCTTGAAAGGGCAGCCATTTCAGTAATGATATGGTAATTATTAAGCTAAGCACTTGTAGGGAGGAAGCAGCATCCAAATTTTATGAAAGCATGAGACCTTGTCAGATTCCCCTAAATTTAGAAGTTAGAGCATGCTACTTGAAATGACTGTGGGCTGATAAGACTGTATTTCTAGATATCTGTGAGTATATGTATTTATTGAAATGTCTTGCTTTTTATCATCACTCAATAGCATAGAACCCATATACCTTTAAGTTTCTATCTCATGTTTTAATGTTTATTTTATAATCTGATCATATATGCTATCAGAGAAATCACAGAGATTTGAAAAAAATTAAGAGATCAAGAAAAATTTTTTTCTTAGATTAACTTCACTGTATCATCACAATTCACCATCATCAACTTTCTTCTTCCTCAACAAAAACCAAAGGCTGCTTTAAATTTTAATTGCAATGTCACATATTGTGATGCTATAACTGCCTTAGTAACTGCAAAATGCTATGATATGCATTTGATAGAAAGTAAATGGATCATAAATGGAAAATAGATGGATTATATTGATAGTAAAGTTAAAATAAAATGGCTAGATTTCCCCACAGTTCTTTGCTGACAGGCTGAAGATGGAAGAAAATGGTAGTAAAATGTCAAATATTATTCAGCATGACAAGTTAAAAGCTGTTTTCTTATTTGACATCACTAGGCAGCATTAGAGTTAGAAGCTTACATCAGTTATTAAGAGACATGCACATTAAGCCAATCACAGCTGTCAAATATGGCTTCTTCTGAACTGGGACAGCCACTGCACACAGAGTTTCAATGGCAAAACACCCTCAATAATCCCCAAAAGTTCACCTGTACTCTCTCCAAGGATGGGAAAGGAGTTTTGGAGAATTAATGATATCATGGCACAGGACACCTAAAGGTGAAGTTGGCACATATGAATTGCACTGAATGACAGAATAGTGAGAGGGTTAGTAATCAGCAATATTAATTGTTTAATTGCAGTCACACACAGCATGAGGGCCAAGAGGAGGCTACAAACACCACAGGGACACTGTAACTGTGAGATATAGTAGAAAAAGCTCAAGACCTGCTGAGTCCTCAAGCTCTAAAGCATTGACACTTCAGAACTAAATCATCCTTTCCTAGTCCTCTCCTCTCTACAATAGCAAGCTGCATCCTTACTCACGCAAGACATCAGTCCCTTTGGTCTTTGCCCTCATTTCCCAGTCCTCAAACCCTCACCATGTGGTATCTTCTAGACTTTCTCCACACACTTCCTAACTTAACAGGTCCTGGGGATAGGATGCCACCTCCTTGCACAAACCTTGCCTCCTCAACGAGCACAGATTATGCTGTTGTGCTTGCTATCCACTGATCTGGCTTTAATGATTTTTCTTCCTATAGGCAAATTTCAACCAGAAACACCCATGATTAATTTTCTACACTTGTGTCAAATGGTTAGATGGTTGATTAACATCACTTTTCTAAATTTATTATTTTACTTGAGGAAAAGACAGACCAGACCAAATCCTTACACATTTAAAATGCATGAACTAGCTTGGCCACCTGGGCATGCATGGCAGCTTGCCAATCTGTACATTTGTAGCTCTTAACCAGACAAAAGAAATGTTCTGGTTCAGCCCATAAGACATAGGAAAACAGAAAATATACTCTAACCATGGTGATTACAAGAGATGTGGGAAGTTGGAATGATTGCAGTGCAGAGACACAGGACATATTAAATAAATACATAGGAGACCAGGGCTCATATGTCCGATGCTCACTGTTGTGACCTGGGGTCTCAATGTATTTTAGAGCTTCACAAAGTTTAGTGTCAGAAGGAAATATTCCTGGTTATTACTGGGCATGGTACATTACCCAAGCATTAAGTGATCAATCCAATAGCTTAAATATTAGTAAATCACCAGAGTCTACTGAGCACTAAATTCCTGTATCTCACAGAAGAACTTAAAAATAAAACTCATGCCCAAGGCCACTGTAGCGGCTTGGAGTTAACAGCAAGAAATGCCAAAATTTTCTGTCAACAAAAAATTATTCTGTGGTGAAGAAGAGGGCAGACTGCATGGAAGTGCTGAAGGGCCTTATGATTGCTTCAGCAATAAAACAACAGGCTCTGAGATGACTGATCATTACCATTACAGAGTGAGATCTCTGGAATAACTGCTCAGGTCCCTATTAACCACTGCCCTACAGCTCTGCTCCCACCTAGCACTGGCTAAAGTTGCCCCCCAGCAATGACTGCTCAGACACTCAAAGTGAGAAGTTCCATGCCCTTTCCAGCCAAAGTTTCACTCTTGTAATTACAAGTCTAGCCTAAATTCCTAATTCTCATATATACCACAGGCATGTTTAAAATGGTTAAGACTTATTATCATTCCAACATAAGCCTCACTAAATCTGTGACCTGTTAACTGTGCAATTCATGTCACCCTTAAAAATGGCTTTTCCTTCTCTTTTTTCTTGCTACCATGCTAGTCAAAGTGCTGTCCTTTGCCATTTCACAAAGGACAAAAAGCAAGATGAAAGAGGAAAAAAATAGAAATACTATATGTGAAAAGAGAAGTGAAAGGAGTCAGGTTGCTATTCTCAAGTATCTCAGGGGAAAGTTAAGTATATCCTGTAATTTTGGGGAAAACACTGAAAGGAAAGCTGAACAGATTTTGTTGAAGGAAAGGAAACTTCTCAGATTGTATAGAACTAATCAAAAGCCCAGCTCCTGTGATCCAAAGCCCCTGTGGTTTGTCATAAACTGATAAAAAACAGCTGACAAGTGCAAGAAAAGCAACTCACCCAGGAAATACAGAGTTGACTGAGGAGCATTTCGTGTCAAAGAGGCACGAGCTGAGGTTCACCAGTTGTTATGCATAGGAAATGTGGCCACTATGCTCATTAATTCTTGAGCACTCTTTATTTTAGTGCTAAAAGTGGTGCGACATTTAGGTCACCTTTAGTCTGAAGTTGGCATTTGCCTCACAATTAGATTAATGAACACTCAGGGAAAGCTCAACAAATGCTAAAATCCAGTGAAATTGAAAACACTTTAGTGCCCATTAGAAATCTTCATTTCATCAGGAAAAAGTGACTGGTTCATTTTGACCACAGGATATTGTGTAGGCTTGTATAATTTTCCTAGGCTTTTCTCCAAATATATAGCAGCCTTTCCACAGCCCTTTCCTATTCTTAAGGAATGACAAAATCTTCACGCCTTAGAGGGTGTTTCCTGTCTGAAGGGACTCAAGGGAACAAACAATCTTACTCCAAGGTCTGTGATCCTGATTGTAACATAGGAACTGAAATAATTAAAAAAAAACCCTTGTCATCTTGAAGATAGGAGAGATATAGGTCATCCTTGCAAGTAGGAGCACTAGGGCTAACACAATCTCAGTCTCTGCAGGAGGATCGTGCAGCCTCATGGCCAATGATGTGAAAGCACACCCAGCATAAGATGGTGCTAGTGAAGATGGGAGCAGGGATACCTTTCCTCCCTCTCCCCCAGTAAACCAAGGCCTGCATCTGCTAATTAATAGTCCTTATGATCTGAAACTGAGGCATTAATAACCTCCGTGTAGACTGTGCAATCATAAAGTACAAGGTCATACTGATAGGGATTAATATCAAGACTATCTGATCTATGCTGATGTCTCATCAGTTAGAAAAAAAGAGAGGGGAAGATCTGATGTGCATTTTTCAATGAGAGGATGATGAGAAGCAATTAATTTGGTGTGATCATGAAAAAGCCAAATCATTGCTAGGATCTTTAGATCACTGCTCGGATCTAAAAGAGGAGGTAGTTCCAGTAGTGATACAAGTTACTAATTACATTATAAAAGCCTCCATCCAGAATATTGCACATAATACTGGCCACCTAAAATGGGGAGGAATTTGTTCAAACGGTAACAGATGAAGAGACTGGCCATTAGGTTACCCAAGGGAACTCAGAAACCATTGCAGAGACTAACAGATCTCACCTTGACTATCCAAGAAAGCAGAGATAATAGAGCTCTCTTCAGATATAACAATGGACTGAAAGGTAAAAGAATTTTGAAACCTCAGGGTCAGTGTTGGTGAGGAAATAAGGCAGCAGAGTTTGGACCTAATGAAAATTACAGAGAAAATGAAGAGAAAAAGTCAGTGAGCTTGGACAGTTTTGCAACAGCCTGCTTCAAAAAGCACCGAGGAAAAGCTCACTCATTCTAAGATGGAAAACAGTCATTTAGAGGGAGGAACCCCACAAAACTGTAAAATCAGGATCATGTAGGTCCTGCCCAATCCACAAAGCTTCATAAACTGCTGACATCCACCTTATTCTGAATCTAGTGGTAGCTGATCAATATCTTCAAAAATATTTGGAGAGTGGGCAGACCCAGAGTAATCCTTGTGTGTTTAGCTCCCCATAACAAAAACCATTCATGTGACAGAAAACCTTCTACAGAACTCAATAAAAGAGGTTGAGCAAAGCAGATGGAAATAAAGCAGCTTGCCGAGAGGACAAAGAACACAACTGGTTATCAGGGTGGCTGATTTCAACTAGGTATCTTATCACCTTGTTTGGCACAATTAGAGAACATACTTTCCTTTTAGGTATTTAATATATTTTTGCAAAATAACATCAGTAACATCATTCATTCCTAGCAAAAGTGATGACAAACAGTGGTATGTTGGAACCAGGACATATTTCATAAAAACTAGCTTAGAACAAAGGATGCTTTCTTATCATTTACACCATATATTCACACTTTTTTCCTTCTACTGGAAAAACTAAATACAAACAGATAATTAAGTGTTCAAAATCAGATAAATATCTTCAGAATACTGATAATTAAACCGTGTCTCACTTTGGTAATTTCATTTTTAAATAAAAATAAATACAATATATTATTATATGTTTTTAAAATGTGTTGTACCAGCTGAGTAAACAGATTTTGATTCTTTTTTTCTTTTTGATAATCACTTGAAAACTAAACAGATTATATAAATGGTATAGCTGCCTAAAACAGTAAATATATTGGACTTAGTGGCCCAGGAGGTCTCTTTCAGATTCATGTTCCAAGAGCAACATGTTTGTGTGCAAATATGGGTTTTGTGCCGTGATGTGAAAGCCCTCAAAATGAAAAGTGCTATCTCCTATAAAGTGAGTGACAATAAGTGCAATGAGCCCATTTTTATTGGATCATTTCTAAAGTGGATATGGGAAACGTTTGATGTATGTTTACTCAAGTTTTCCCAAGGACTTTTCCATTTCACATTTCCCTGCTTTCCTTTGTATTTATCTAAAGATTAAGAGACAATCTTTTCTTCAACCCACCAAACCCTGCTTCAGTATTACTATATTGAGCTTGAATAGTTAAAAGGCATCTGAAGGTTCTTTAAAAATATAAAAAAGAAAAAAAAAGGCTTTGTTAAAAGGTTATATATCTGCTGTACACTATATTATCTTCGCATAAGTAAAAGTATACTTCTTTTAATCAAAATATGACAAAGAGGGCACATCCACATTGATATATGGACAATGTAATCCTACAAGCTGTCAGAATCACAAATAGAGAAGATGAATTTTAAAGGCAGGAAAGCAAACATACTCAATGTGAGAAAGGTTACTGCTGAAAGGACTAATCTGACTTTTTAGAAGAGCATGGAAAAGATATTACATGTTGACCTTAGAGTGTGTCACCAGTTGTTTTTCAGAAAAAAAATATAACAAGTCCTAACACTCTTTATGCTTTTCAGCAGCAAAACTCATCTCAGAACATCTAGCTTGTCATCTCTGCAACTTTGCCCTTTACATACAGAGTTTCTAGGTGAATATACTTATCGCTACAGATTTCCCTGCTGCTTTTGGCTTAGAAGTCAACAACAAATTCATGTTACCTTAGTGTTTTTTCATCTTAGTGAGAGGCAGTGAGGCATTTTATTTTGCACAACCAGACACCACCTAGTTTCACGTTTAGCAAGCAAACTTTGCACCTGCAAATTCAGATGCACAAATTTGCTTTATGATTAGAACCTAGGCTGAAAACAAGCAACATGGGTCTGCTTTATCAGTAGCAGGTGTAACCACAAGTTATACATGTCAGTATCTGTGGGTTTACAGCCAGTCTTCAAATAACAAGTCTTCTAAAGGAGTATTACGAGAAATAGCATTCCAGACAGCTTGTGTTCCAGCTGCATTGTCTTTATTTACCAGACCCCATACCTGGTTTTCAGCTTGTGTAACACCCTGAGAACCCACAGACAGAATGAAGCATGTGTGCTTATCTTGGTGGCTAACCTGTAAAATACAGATATAATTTCACAGATAAAAACAATTTCTGCCTGAAGTTAGTTATTAAATTGCAGTTTTCTGATTTTAGAAAGAAGAGGCTGGGTGACTTGCAATTTAGTTCTAGTTTGCCTAAGCACTGTATCTAATGCTAATTGAAAGAGTAGATATTCTTTGACAACACTGCTGGAAATCTGGCTGGATTCCAGGCAAAGAGGGAAGAGATGATAGAGCTGTTTGTTTTGCATTAGCTACTCTCAATAAAATATCTAGCTTAATCCAGATTGTTTTTTCACCCAGAGGGATTGATAATCCAAAAATGGCCAGAAGACTATAAGGGAAAAGCCATTTTTCTATTTCAGAGTTAGCATCTGTACTTTCCTCTAAAGAAAAGTAGCTGAGAGACATTTTGTGTTTCCATAGAAGTGAGAGACAACAACCAATTAGGAAATTACATTCTATTTGTCCTCACTCATGAACATCCCCAGCCCACTCCTGCAATAAAGCCCCCACATAAACAATGCAAGAGAAGACTTTTTACAAATAAAATGAGCTCAGAATAGCAAGGTTCAGTCTTAAGAAGTGACTCTGATCAGTTCTATACATGAGAATATGGGAGGGACAGGGTGAGGCAGGGGTGCTGTGTGGAAATCCTGCCTTTGGCTCTCCTCTTCTGTGTTTCTGTTCAGGATGTTCCCTCATTACAGCAGCAGACATTCAACATCAGGAAGTAAGTGGGTCGTACACATCTACTGGCTGAGTATCCTCATGATTCCCTACTCCACAAAACATAAACCCTCCAGTTTCTTCAGAGGTCACTGAACTATCCAGAATAAAGCTCCCAGCCCATCTTTTCACCATGGGATGCATCTAGAATCACAAGTGAAACCTCTAGTCAGCAGCAGACAGTGGGGGAAGGAATCTTTGCCTTCTCCTAAGTGGAATGAATGAGAGGAACAGCTTTGTTTCAATAGCTAGACTGTAGCCTCAGTAATGATTTTTCCTGGTTATTAATTGGCTGTTATTGTTGATAAGGGACTCATGGATGCATATTACCTCAAAGTGTCACAGGTTTTTCATCAAAAGAAAGCTTTCACACCTGAAAAATTCCCCAAAAAAGAAAAGAAAAATAAGAGACAACCATAAAACTCTTCAGCTTGGACCAGAGGCTGTGTCAAAGACAGCAGCAGGTCCAAATGAGCACGTAGGGAAGGAATCTGACATGCTTCTCATGATTCAGAACAGAAACATCCTAAGAGAGAAGCCTACAAAGCACCAAACTAACATGACTGGAAGCTGCAATTCCTAAAAGTTTCACTCTTCTGTGCCTTTTTATGTTTGAAATGGTTGTTACAGACAAGAGGATATGCAGAGAAGGATGATGGAGGAACATCAACTTACTAAGACGGCTTGGTAAAAGAATTTCTTTTTGTTTTTTAAACTTTTTTACAGTGCTGAGAAAAGCGTGTATGTAACTGATTCCTATTGCTCTTCTTAGATACTTCATCAGCCCTCAGTAATCTGCTATCCAAGCTCCTTTGATGTTTTAGGAAATTTATTACTGCAATATCCTTGCAGGTTAAGGAACTGCTATCAGCCCTCTTGGAACAAATAAAGCAGGTGGAGAAACAAATTTCCTATCAAATAAAGAAACTTTAAACTTTCTTAGGAAAGAAACTGAAATTTCTTTAGCCAAAGCTCAGCATTTTAACCTCTGATTAAATGTCAAGTTCAAAAGCATCTTTTTGTCTTTATCAGTACTCCCACATAAAAAGCAGGCTCAGATCACACCAGAGATAGACTATTTTGGAATACACCAAAAATCTACATTTAGAAAGAAACTGGCAAGAAGCAAATTTTGCCACACTAATATTTCTAAGATGATCAGGATAAGACTTTTAATATTTTGTCCAGCACGAGCCCTTGGGCAGAACCAGCCAGACACAAAATGATAAAAAATAATGGCTCTGTAATCAGGTATTGTAATGGCTAAAAAGATGACTCACAGGAGGGAAAAAATAAAGCTCTCCAACATATGTATTTATTAGCAAAGAATTAAGGTGACAGGCATCTAAGAGAATAATTCTGAAAATTTTCAAAACTCTTATTGTCTCAAACTTAATTTGATAAAATAATGGCAGAAAAATATCATGATCAAGTTCTACTAAATATTGCTCTCTAAAAAATTCTTGATATGAGATAATTAGATGGGAGAGAATGTAAGAATCTTTTTTTGTTTGCCTTATTCATATACTAAGATGACGTGAAGGCATTTTCTACTGTCTATTTTTCAAGAGTTTGAATTAGAAGCATCTTAGGTGTTCCGAGCAACAAAACTCTCAGCACAAACTGTTTATCAGACTCTCAGCATTGCTTTTCTGCCTTGAAAAAGATAGAATGAATTTCAGGGCCACACAACCACATGTTAAGTAGGACTAGTTTTAGCAGAGCTGAGGCACTGAGTTATTGAATAGCTCATTAGAAGGACACACACTGAACTGTAAAGGTTATAAAAAGACACATCCAGACTTGCTAACAGTTGCTTTCATGAGAAATTTCTAGTGAAAAGGTCACTAAAGAGCCTGACTTCTCCCCTGCTCCAAATTATCATGCAATTGTGCAGTCCCATGCTGAATTACAGGAGATATTAACAATAAGAAAATTAAAACAGCTAGAAAAAGTTAATAAAAATCACAGAAGCAGCAAGGTTAATATTATATTTGTTGTCTTCTAGACAAGGTCAGACAAGGGCTATGGGAAGAATAACACTACATACATATTACCACCAATTATAATTTGCAAATACACACACTTCTGCACAGACACACACATACATGCATGAAAGCTTTACTTTTATCTATAACATGCCTCCCTACAAACTGTGGGGAAAAGAGTCAATAATCCACACATTTACAAAAGCATGGATAGCCCATTAACCCAATCCCACTGAGATACATCAACTCATGTGGGGGTAAAAGAGGAGGAACACAATGGTGGACAAAGACTTTGGTTCACTCTCTTTTTACATAAATGACTCCAGCTCATCTACTTTCTGCCAGCCAGGCAGCTGGAAGACCTAGCCCTTCAAAGCCCAAGTATCTCATTCCCTTTAGTTTGCCTCCTTTTAAAAGGAGACAACACATTTGACCTTTTATTCTTCTAACAGTTTATCTCAGTTCTCTAATGGATTAAAAAAGTAGCTTAATTGTCTTTAGACTGATAAAAAAGAACTGTCCAGTTCCTCACTAGGATGAGACTCTAATGGTCTGAGGCCAGGTAAAAATCACATGACAATGAAAGTCTTTTCAGCCTTTTCAAAGTAATTTTCACCCCATGTCCCGACTGGTTAAACAGGGTGGGGATTTTGTTCAGCATTTATGGAACATAAACAGGTACTTGAAATTATTTTAGCAGGTTATAGATTAGCAACAAAGTAAAAAAATCCTTTTTTTCAATAAATATTGTAAAGGGAACAGAAAGCCTTCTGTTTGGGGACCACATCATGTGGTGTGGAAATACATATCACATGGCTGGGAATAATAGAAGTAAAAAACCCCCAAACAAAGCTTTCCTTTTCCTTTCTTGCCTTTGCTGCACTAAACAAAACTAAGCAACCTCAGGTCATGTGAAATGAAATCATGGATCTTATCTGGGTCACAAATTTTCCCTTTTTAGTAAATTGATGATGACTCATCTTCACAATACTCAAATTAATTTCTCCACATTGTGGCATAAATACACCAAAGTCACAGGTTGAAACAGACAGTGTAAGGGAGAGGTGAGCAGATGTCAGCCCAGACAATGGAAGGTTAAATGTTCTTTATTAAAGTTGTAGATCAGAAGGGAAGTGGAGATGAGAGGATCTGTATCCTCTGCTTATTTATTGTATCCCCTGAACAATTTAAAAGTACTCTACACTGGCCATCCTGTACTCCCTCAGGTCCCAGGACTCCTGGTCCTCCAGGCATTCCCAGTAACTTGACTCAGTCTCACACTAAGCTGAGAGAACATCTGCTGGCTCTGGAAACCATCTCTAACATTCTCCTTATACTTTGCTCCCAGGACCAACATTTACTCAACATAATGGGATGCTGGATTTATGCACAACTTTGTCTATTCAGGTCAGCAGACGGGAAGTTTAACATTGCAAAAGTACGGCCAAAAAGCCCACAGTAGGCATTCAATGCCTAGCATCCTGAATTCAAACCTCAGCTCCTTTCCTAAGCACAATGAATCAAGCCCTTTTCTGCAGTGCTAGTCATTCTCCTGCCAGCCATTATACTCCATTGTTCCACTAGACCTTGTTTAAAATAGGTCAATGACTTTTTGCATAGCTTTCCATACTTTCAAGTCCATCTTTTAAATCACTGTGGGTTCAATTTATGTTGTGTACATCTCTTTGCTGTATCTGTACAGTGCCCTGTCAGCATTACCTTCCTCTGCACAGCTCTCCAGCCCTTTCAGAGTACAAACATTCTGCTTTTGATTCTATTATCTTGCTGCCTGTCAGTCACAATCTCACTGGTCCCAAACAGCTGGGCTTTTCATGGGGTTCATCTAAAGTAACTTTTTTGTCACCTACAGCACACAGAAATTCAGGAGTGGAGCACACCAATCCTATATGCAGTCACAGTAGTTGGCTGTAATTATGAAACATAAAGTCTTGAATATTTAAACCAGCTGTGCAGACAACCATTGATAATACACAAGGGTCTTCCCTAAGAAATGCCTCATTAGGCATTTTCTCCCTCCAAAACCATGTTTAGCATCATGTGTGCCAATATACTCCCTAAGATCACACATTCTTCTTAGATAACCAAAGTATCCAAAAATAAAGGCTTTTTAGATGTTAAAACTGCAGCCTTCTAGAAATACTTCATATCAAAACTTGCAACAAGCACAAGGAAAAAAGCCACTAATTACTTACTTCCAGTTGGTTGAATTAATTACTATTCCAAAAATGCATATGCTTAGGGGAAAAAAAAGTCAGCTTTTTGACAGTTTGATCTAATACCCTAATACAATATGCACCAGTGCCACATGATGAATGGAAAGTTAAACCAAAGTGGAAAATATACATGAGAGTAAGATTGAAAAGATAAATTATTTTCTTATTTGGACATGTCCTGTTAAAAAAAAATTATACCAAAATGCTGCTTCCTATAGTTAGCTGAATTCTGTGTACACAGGCAGTGATGAAGTGTTACATAAAGTATCCAGTAAGTTTTTCTCCACAGAAAGCCAGAAATATCTTTTCCTCTTCCTGTTGAAAGGATTGTCCAATGAAAGAAAAGAGAAGAAAAAGATTATTAAGAGTACTTTAAACATTTAAGTATCTCCCTAGATAAAGTGTATTAGCTTTCCAAATTTCCTGAACATGGATTTTAAATAAAGCTGGTAGATGAAAAGAGAAAAGCATTGAAACAACCACACAAATACCTTCTTTAGAGACACAAGTTTTGAGACAGAAGAAAAAAAACAGAAAAGGAAGGGAAAAACCTTTTCTCTGATTCTGAGCAAGAGCAGTGTGACTCTTCCAGTCCTATGAGTCAGCTGCAGTTTGGTAACTTTCCACTGAAAAATTCTCCTCCAAATAAGGTTAAAAAAGGCTTTAATAAAAGGTTAAGATATTTATATATATATTGCCTAAAGAAGAGACATCTCTCTCCTCTCAGAAACCAGGCTTGTCTTTCCACACAGACCCAAGTATTTGCTATGTTTGACCTTTGTCCCTTGGTGCTCCTCTCCAGGAACTATTTAGCCATGGCTTTCTCCATTGTCTTCACACATATCTTGCTATCAGGGAGGAGCAGGGGTAAGATTTCAGGCACGCTTTCATCACCTTCCATGGTTTCTGTTCTGCCCATCCAATCTCTTTTGTTTCTATCTCAGTGTGGCACGTCACATGCAGCAGACTGTCGCCCTGCTTTTGCAGGGTTTCATGGTTGTAACTTTGTAGCACAGGTTCCCATGCATTTTCTGTAAACATGGTCATTGTTTTTCCTAACTGGCTGGGATTGTTTTGCACTTGTAATTTGGGGCGGAGAAAGATGATTGACCATGTAATTATCCTGTAAACTTACAGAGGTGTTGACCCCTCTCACCAATCCTTGATTGTCTTTAGAAACATATATAAATAAGAGAATAAAAAAGGGCAGACCCTTCTGGTTGGTCCTGCCTGGAGATTCAACTACTATTCTAGAGCCTGCGTTTCTTCTGTTACCAGCTGTGCAACAACAGACACTGAACCAACCAACAGGAGAACAGCTGCACTCCTGTGCTCATCAATAGCTGGGCTTTTGTCTGCACATCAACACTCATTGCTGACACTGCCATCTCAACCCTGGAGATCTCCAGTGTTCTTCTCCTGCTGTTTCTAACAACTCTTGAACCCCTAACCTAACAGCATTTTATAAGAAAGGATAAAATATATTTTAGAGTTGAAAAAATCAACACCATGTCCTACCTACATATTTCAAGCTGACAAGAGTGAGACTAATCCCACACAGCTGTAGTTGTCCACCTCTGAGCTAGTTTTACAGGTTGCTTTTGCAATCAGTAGAAAGAAGTGGACTCATCTAAGATACAATTCACTGAATGTCTCTCCTAGGCACCAGACAGATCTTTTGGATGTCTGCCTTAAAGCAAGATAAACTGCATTGTACAAGAGCCCATCTTTCTCTACCAACCAGCAAGAGAGCCCATACAACAAGCTTAGAAGCCAGTGTCTAAATGTCTTCATTTATGTTGGGATTTCCAGAGCTCCTATGCTTGTGAAAAATATCTCCTTGTGAAAAGTACTGCTGAATATATAATTAGGGACAGTCTGAGTGATCTGCAGCTTGGGATAATCTCTTATCATAAAACAGGGACCAAGACTCCCATGACAGCTTCCTACAGATTTCTTTTGCTTTATTCTGTTGTCAATGGTCAATGATGAAAACAAGTTATTGGCCAATGTGGAACTTGGGACTGATCCAGTCTGCCTAGTCCGACACTAAATCCAAACAAATGTAACAAAAAAAGAATGAACGTTTTGCTCTCGGATACTTTCCAAGGAGAAAAAGACAGATAGATAAATCTCAGAAAGGCTGATTCAGTCTCATTGAATTTCATTTGGAATTTATCACTTATTCCAATATTACCAGCATGCAAATTCCTACAAAATCTGAATGTTTGTTTGATTCATTAGCACATAGTTTTGCATTCACCTTTCATGGGATGGGTTGGGCTGAGTGTTCAGAAATCAAATGCTTGCAGGCTGCCGATTAGAAGGATTTATTGCATGCCTTTCAGGAAGAATCCAGACATAACTCTCCCCAGGGAAATACTCACAAAAAGCATGTATTCCTCTTAAACATAGAAGCCAATGGGTGGTAACAGGCTGCTTGAGCTATCTATTTGTTAGCACACAATAGCTGATTAAAAAGCTTTTTATTGATTTCCTGGGTGAAAATCTGTGATTACCTCCATAGCTATCAGTATGATGTGTAACAGCAAGATACCCCTGTGGGATAAAAACAGATTTTGCTTTTGAGTTAAAGCAGCACCTATTTCCAGTTAGGTTTACTTGGAAACCAGTTCCACCTTATTAGGAAGTTCTAATGTTTTGACACTTATTTTCAACAGATTTTGAAAAACCTGAATTTTAATTTTTTTTTTAGAGTTAGTGAAGAAAAAAAAGAATTCTCTACAAATGACAAGAGCTCAGCCATGTTCTTACCTGTGACTATAAACAGAATCACCTCCCTGATCAAAACAGGTAAGTGGACAAACAATTCCTACAGCACATACATTTGCTCTTATTTTTTAATATGTTCCATCCTGAGATTCAGAAATCTTAAAAAAATTTCGCAGTGTGTTGGAACAGCGTGCTGGAACAAAATGTATTCAAGCCAACAACTTTTTTCAGCCTATTTTTTGGGGTTTTTTGGGTGAGTTTTAAGTATATTTTTTAAATTTGTTGAATATAATTTTTATCAGATGGAAGAAGCCAAAAAAGGAAAAGACAGCCAGAGGAAAGATGAAACCTAAGGAAGGAATGAACTAGATAAAAAAATTGCGACACAGGCAGAAAAACACAAGATTATTGGGAGAAGCAAATAAAACAAATGGGTGCTAGGGGAAGTAGTTGAAGAATACACAGACCACTTCAGAGAGGGCTGTTTATCAAGACATTTTGTGTATTGATCATTGGCTAAAAGACATTAAAATTATCTCGTCTGTGTTTTGAGTGGTGCTGAAATCTGAAGTCACATTTCTTCTTTCTTCCAGATATGCTATAACAATCTGAAATTATAGCTCTTTAAAATGCATTAGGGGAAAGAAAAAAATCTTGGCATCAATTGTTTTTGTTTTCAGCACATTTCTAGCAGATTCAGAAATGTCACAGGATTTCATAAGCCTCTCATTATTTCAGTCCTAGAAATGGTGGTTACATCATCTTACAACATTGTTTCTGAAATTTAATAACACAACATAACAGAATCTGCAATCTAAGGGAGTTTACAGTGAAAATATCATAGATAGAAATCTTAATTAAAAACTTGCCCCACTGTAAGCTACTGAACATCAAAAAATGTTTAAAAACATGAATGATTGTCCTAAAAACATATCCACATGAATTATATACCTAATCCTCCAGATTCTTCTGTGCCTGCATTTTTTTGTATTTTTTATTACTGTTTTCTTATACTGCCTGTAATTGCCTGCTGAAAAGCAATCTGGAAATAAAAGCAGTGTGATTCACCTTTACCCATAAGACTTGAACCTCATGGTTGAAGTGAAAATGATAAACAAGAATCAATGATTAGCCAGAAATACAACTTATTACACTGGTCACAGAAAAGCTGGAGTAGTTTTTTCCTAAAATTTTGTGGTTTATATCCACTAACCTATTAGCAAGTTCTGCAGACTGCAATCTCCTCCTCAGACTCTTGTCACTAAAGCACTGCTGACAATACCCAGGATTCTGTTAAGATCTCTAGACCTAACCCCCTCCCTATCATCATATCCCCCCCACATCCTTAGCTGAAAATAAACCCAGTTTGCTCTGGCTTGCCTTGAGTTTTTGCATTTTGACTCGTGCATTGTCCATTCCCAATGAACAAACCAGGCAAGAATCACTAAGAGCTCACCCACCTGTACCCTTCTCTCTGTAGGTGTCCCTTGTCTTTCTAGCACCAGATTGTCATAAAACTTGTAGGAAGTTACTCTCTTGTAGATTTGCTGTGTCTTACTGAAACAGGCTAATAAATTTTAAAGTTATTAGAGGGCTCAGGGAACTTCCAGCCCCACAGTTTGGTCACAAAGAGCTTCTTTCCCTAAGATGACAGGCTTCCCCATTGCCATCACACTCTGAAACACAAAAGGTACTTCAATTCATTCAACACAATCAGCTTGTGGAATTTCCAAAGAGAGAAAGGAAAGATGTTACATTAAAAGAGTTAATTCCTAACTTGCTCTCAGCTCAAACCAGTAACTAGCACAGTAATAGCTATGGTGGTGGTTTTGAGCAGGGAGAGACCTTCCCTTACACAGAGCAGTAATTGGTAGAGATGCAAATTGACAAAGCATTCAGGGAATTGGAGTCCTTCATGCCAACATTACAGAGAGTGAGGAAGAAGTCAAAGTGTCTGCAAGATGTTTGCACACAAAAGCAAACCATAAAGTTAAACTGCAGAGTGGAAGGCTGCCTACCATCAAATACAGCGTGGGCCATCCATGCTGACTGGGTATCACCAGCCTGCACATTCATTTGTGATTCCCAGCATCACCTAAAATCCTCCTTTCCAGCCTACTGTTGGTTGATGGGGATGCTGCTTTCCTTCTGGTTCAGTCCTGTGTGGCTTGGTAAGAGTCCAGGCTGATTTCTGCTATGTCTTTAATCTTGCAGTACACCCTTAGATAAATTGAAGGGTTAATATCTTATGGACAAACAATCCCAACCATTTTTTCCATGGCAGTATGACTAATAAGAGGAGGACACAGGATTATTCAGGACATAGCTAATAAGTCTGAAAATGTGAAGTGTTAACCAGAAAGAAAAGCAAAATGTGAGGAAATGTGAACTTTAAAATGAAACTTAATTGATCTCAAGAAGAATGTCTGAAGAAGTTAGAGAGAAAAGGCATATTAACAATCCAAGAGATGGAAACAGTCCCTTTTTGTTCCCACTCAGGCTTTTTTCCTTTCAACTTTTTCAGTTTATCTACTCTATTAAAATCTTTTACTCCCAGACTGTTGTTCAGAAATCTCATTAATCGAGATGTAGGAACCTAACAATGAAGAGAGCAAATAGATTTTGATTCATAGATGTTTAAAGCTGCAAGAGATTGTTCACACTATTTATTTTGATGTCTCATATAACAGAGTCATTCATCTGGATTTCACACAGTAATTCTAGCAGTGGAAGAAAAGAGGAAAATCTTACGCATAAATAAAGTGTTCTGAGATTCCTTATTCACACACACAGATATACAAACTCAGAAATTAGCTATCCAGAATATTTAAAATAATTCAAAGATTCAGAAAGGAAAAAGAATAAAATCAAAGCCAGTGAAAAACCACCAGAAAATGCTGCCAGTTTCCCTTTATGCATCATACACCTCTAGCCCTTCAGCTAGGAGAGGGGTGTTTCAGAGAAAATGATCTTATTACCTATAGATAGGAATGTTTGTCACACTCATGTTTTCTGGGAGCTCAGCCTGCTCACTGGGAATGTTAATTTAAACACAACAGCAAACAACAACAAAACTATAAAAGATTTTCCTATTCCAGTTTCTGAAACTTCTTTCTCCCTTTTCCTTCTTTTTGTTTGTTTTCATTGGAGGCTGGAAAATGATCCCATAGTCAAAAAGAAAGAATACAAGAAGAAAAAACATCAAGTGGATCTCTAAACACAAATCTAACAAACATGGACACTGGGTGTCCCTTGGGCACCTTGGCAATGAAAGCAATGGTAGTTACAGCAAAATTAATACCTGCCTTCAAGACAGACCTAAGGCAGGATTGCTCATACCCAGACCTCTCCACAAGTTTCTGTCAAAGTACATTATTGAAATAGGAGTGGGAGAAAGGACATAGTGGTACAGAGATGGAAGAAGTTGTTTAGAAGAGCATGAGAGACCAGGGAGGTCTCATGCATTGGGGCTCTTCAGCCACTGGAACCCCTCACTCTGCAAGTCTGTCCTGCTCTTCCTGTGAGTCTCCCACAGGACTCTGCTCCTCCTGGAAAGAGTTTAAATTAGGTTGAGACATCTTTTTAAATCTCAGAAGGAAGGTAGGTTAATTCCAGACCTCTTCCTCTGGGAGATAACTGAGTAATACTCCCCATATCACACTGAAATTTGGACTGAGGGCCTGATTTACCAAGAAGTTGGGGGTTTTCTATCTCCTTCCTTCATTTGAATAAACTATGTTTACATGGCTTGTCTTGCACAGAGAAGGAGGGGAGTTTTCTGTGAACTCTGCTGCTGAAGCTGAGTTCATAAATATCAAAGAAGAAAGAAATGCAGATGAATGGCAGCAGCAGTGAAAATGCTGAAGCAAGGAAGAGAAACTGGATAAGAAGGAGAAATGCTTGGGAGGATCATTTAAAAGCTGCAAAACAAAGTATTTGTTTAGCAGCGATGGAAACATCTGAAATGAGAAAGCAATTTGCAGGCTATTTGGCCTCAAAGCTCCAGCATGATCAAACAAATACGCCTGGAGAAAAAAAAAGATCAGGATCTTTTAATGTTGTTAAGATCCTCTTTTCCTAGTTTCCCTCCTCGCTGCAGAATTAGCTGAGGAACTCACGATTTTACATTTTCCTTCAAGGGTTTAAATGGCAACCCCAGAACAGGAGACTGCTGGGTCTGAAACTCATGGGTCCCTTTTCTCCCACTTACCCAGCACTCCTGCAGATTGAAAATTGCCACTGTGAAACGAAAGAGCTTTCTTGCAGCCTTCTCAATGCATTTATTTGGGTGTGGATCTGAGGGGTTCCTAACACTTAAAACAATCCCTCTTTTCGTGTTTCCAACCATACAACAATGAAGGTGTCTCAGATATTACTGCATCCTTTCCATTGAGGTAACTGCAGTTTCCCCAGCAGTTGCCACTGCTTTCCCTGCTGACAACTATTCTGAGTCAACAGTGATTCCACAGTCTATTTATAGGACCTTAGGGATCAGTTGGATTTTTGGGGGGCATTGCAAAAATTACTTACTGTTATAAATATTTCTAGAAACTGATCCTGATAATTCTTCTTCACTGTCACACACTGAGTAAAAGGCTTGGGCAGCCACTTCTTCTTTCACAACCTTACTGACATTCAGTTTCCACACGGCATTTCAGGACTTTCTTTGACCCGGCCCTAGCAGCCATGCATACAGTGAAACAGTCTGGATTTTAGTGAATCTGGAAGACATCAGAGATGATGTGTTCCAGGTGCAACAGACTATTTCCAATTCCTTCAGCTTCATGTATTTTAAAACCAGATTTGATATATAATTTTAGAACTTCAGTTGCTTATGGTATTGCCTTTGTGCCAGAAAATATCTTTGAAGAAAATGTTCCATAGACCTACAGACAGAGTAGGATCACATATTGCAAGAGGATAGGATGACAAAGCTGGTTTTCAATGGAATAGCAGAGTCAGAAGAATTAAAGATTTCAGAGTTTCTTAAAATGGGAAAGACTTTAAAGCATTCTATATTAATGTGACCAAAGAGGAATTGTGCTGCTGATCTATTAAACCTGAAGAAGTGCACCCTAATAAAACCTGAAATAATAGGATGAAAAAAGATGGAAAACAAACACAAGTAGTATCTTAAAATTGTATGCTAATCTAGAGCAACACACACGTGGGTATCATTTTATCAGGGCAAGAGATGTAAGTGACCTCAGCTCAAATACAAAACACCACATCATTTCAATATATTCTGAGAAAAGTTTGAAGTAAAGTCAATTCAAATTGCATATGGATACATGCAACATTCTTTTAGCCTTCTTTTAGCCATTCTTTTAACTATACATAACTTTTTTGGTTTCTATTGTTAAGACAAAACATTGCTAAAAAATAAAAGCAATTTTGGTTAGGTTGTGTTTTGGAGGTTTTTTTTAGACTGTGCCAAAAAAACAAGCTTTGCACTGGGAAAAAAATATTTTTTGGTCATTTTGTAATCAGTTAATGCTCTGATTCATGAACTTAGACTAACCCGATCTAGCAGGTAAGCTAAAAATTTTATGGATGATCATAAAGTTAGCTGCTGTTTTTTAAAAGTGCAGCTACATTGTTTGATTTTGACCTCCAGCATAATCTAAGTGCTTTGTGAGGAAATATTTCATTTCATTTGCTTGAAATTTATCCATGATTATCTTCATGTGACCTCATGTCCTTTAATTATGAAAGACTGTAAAAAGTCTGGGACAGGTTGGGTTTCTTTATATGCCCTTCATATCTTCAGTGTTTCAATTAAAGCTAGGTTAGACTGTTTCTAATGCTAAGAAATCCTAAATTTTGAAAAATGTTAGGGTGCAGTTTATTTTTCATACATCAACATGCCTAATTTTCCCAAATCCTTCTTGGTTACACAATAAGAATAACTCCTAGATGGCAATGTCATGTAAACATTTATTTGATTTTAAGGTTTCTTCCTTGGAAGCATTGTTTGAATTAGACTCACATTGATTTCAACAAGATTGATCTCACTTTATATGTTGCAATAAAATAAGGGTTTACAAATACCTCCTTTTGGGAGAAGGACTTACTGAATGAGACATTGGAAAGTGAAAAATCAGAGAGCATCCCAGTCCCAGAAGCAGGAGGTCCATGGGAAATCACACACCTGTGTTAAGTTCAGTGATACCCTAAACTTAAATATGTCTGATTCAGATTTGCTGAAATCTCTGGGAAATGAATGCACTGCAGGCTCTTGCTGGCATGTCAACACTCAATATCTCAGGTCAGCCACTCTTAGAAAACACCTGCTACAGTCTTGATAAATCTTATCCCTGCCAAAAGCAGACTAAAATGAGTACCCACCTTTGTAAGTTTATTTTTCATGCTCTGTGTAGGAAAAATCTAAGCAAGAGGGTATTGCCTTCAAGGCAAAGGTGATTTTGGACCTTATTGAGGGTTGGCATAATCCCAAAAGAACAATTTAACTAGTAAGTTTTACTAGTCACGATTTCACTCTCACATTAGATGCACCTGAATCAAACTGGCAACATATCAAAGTCAAAACACAACAAAGTTTCTGGAGATTAAAAAAAAACAAACCACTAAAAACACCCCATGAGCGAACAACTCTATTATATACCTATCAAAAACAAACAGAGAAGGTACTCAGTGTAGAGTCTGATAAGTAAAATTTAGCACAAGCAGTACCAACATAGCCCTCCATCCCTTCCAGTTGTCAGATTATAATTGCCTGTTCTGTTCTGTGAAACTGGCCTTATGATTATATTCAAGGTTTTGGGCAAGAGGTGCATGGC
Organism: Drymodes brunneopygia; assembly: GCA_013400955.1. NCBI lineage: Eukaryota > Metazoa > Chordata > Aves > Passeriformes > Petroicidae > Drymodes > Drymodes brunneopygia. Next base: position 760,261 of record VZTZ01013159.1, on the reverse strand, counting down.
TGAAGACATATACTTCAGAATTAACATCTTCTTGACACTTTCTTGAAGTTCCTCAAATAATCATTTTCAGTGTTTCTATAACAGAATGACTGAAGGAGTTGGGGAAAAAGATTAAGACACAGAACAACACAAAAGCAGGGAGAACCATATATCCAATGACATGGTCGTTTCCCAGGGTGGTGACATTATGTACCAAGATTTATCTGATTTTATATTGTTACCCCAGACAAGCTGCAGCCACTGTGGAGCCCACCACTATGTTCTGTTTTCTGCTCTTAGCCAAAATTCCTGAAGTTTTCTCAGATGGAACATTCTTATGCCTTCCACCTACCTTCTGTGACACCCAATTAAAGTGCAGTTGAGTGGAAAGAGCCCAAGACAATTCTATTATGCAGCAGGATAAGAGGGAAACATCAGTTTCTGTGCAAAATGGGTTGCTACTTAATGACACATCAAAAGATTTTTACAGAAATATAGCTGTTAGAATAAAAATGTGCTGCTTATTCAAGGCTAAAAATGCTCAAGGATTTTTGAGTCCATTGACAGAAATGCACTCTAGATATGCAGAAACATTTTGTAAGGGTTTTACTCTGTTATGGAAGCTGAGGTTGCTGCCTTGCAATCAAAAGTTCTTCAATATTAGGTAGGTTTTTTTTCCATTTGAACTATAGGTATCAGTTCTGAACACCAATGTTTTTAGAGCAGCCTAGAGATGGCTCCAAGCTATGCTGGTTGACAAGAAAACATAAACCCAGGTGGGAGAGAAAGACATCAGAAAACTTGACATTGTAGTCAGTCTCAATTTCCTAATGCCCATTTAAAGGGACTCTACGTATGTTAGAGATATCACGTGCATGTGAAGGAAAATTACTCAGACTGAAACCACATCCTGAGACACACAACCATGTTAACAAATCCATCATCTTGAAAAGAAGGGATTTGAGCCATAGTGTCCTTTTCCTTCTGGAATTTGGTTTGGTATATTAAACATCATCTGGCTATATCGATATAGAACTGTGGACAGAAAAATGAGCAGGGTTGAAGATGGATCACATTTAATTATCTACAATCTTGAAGCCTCAATGATGATGTTTTTAGGGGATTTTTGGTTTTTTAAGAAAACCACTAGCAATTAAAATTTTTACTATTGGACAATCTCTGGAAGTATATTAAAAGATTTGTCAACAGTGTCTAGTGAAAAGTAAACTTTAAAACTTGATTCTATGCCGACAGATAGATGGACATGTTTAGGGACAAAAGCATTTTGGAGACAAAATTATCAGATCAGCCTAGGTATCATCCTAATTGTTCTAAACTATTAAGCAAATATCTTTGTCATTCAATATCCTGGGCTTCATCATTTCAGGGGCAAACACATTTCTAGTGCATTTTTTTTAATGGAGGTTGAAGGGTTGCTGATGAGCAGCTTGGCTTGCTGGGGAAAACAAAAAACATGTTGGACTTCCTTTAAATCCACGGCTACAGCATCCATGGGGCAAAGCTTTGTAGGGAACACAAAAACAGCCTGGTGGGAAGTGGTGGCCTTAAGGGATTGCAGACAGAAATCTGTTTTCACCTGCTCTCAGTTTAATCACCACCCTGCTTAGTCTGTAGGGTTCCTCACTTATTTCAGAAATAGTCTGTCCTACTTTCTCAAAGTTTCTGATGACCATGACCTACAGAGTCAGATCCAAGTCAAGCTTGTGCATTTGTGTCCATCCCTCCAAGTGTCCACAACCACATAGTAGTAACAGCACAGAAAAAAGCCAAGTCTTAAACTGGGGGG
>VZTZ01013159.1:410479-758468 GCA_013400955.1 Drymodes brunneopygia | reverse complement strand
GGGGGGGGGGGACCAAGATGGCAAAAAAAACCTCCCACAAACAAAAAAACCCAAATCAAAACAAAAACCCCAAACAAACAAAACCAAACAAAAATCGAACAAAAACAAAACCAAAAAAACCACCAACCCACACCAAAACCAACAAGGAGCCATTTTTTCAGCTCCTATGAAGGCCTCAACTCTGCTTTCATAGGCCTGCTGAGAAATAATTTTGAGCATAGTTCTCAAGGACCAGCCCAGAGAGGAGACATTTTAACAAAATCTATTAGTGAACAATAATTCATGCTATCTATCATATTGCACCATTCATTCATGCATCATCTAACAAGATGACATTTAATACAAAATAAGAATGATGAAGGTCACAGGAATTTGCCCAATTTATTATTGGTGTCAAGCCAGATTAGTTTAGCCAGTGCTTGACTAAAATTTTCCTAGGATGACTCTCTCTTGAGTAAAAGGTTATTATCTGGTGGATATTCCCCTCTCATACTTTGTTTTGCACTGTGAGAACAGAACTGACTCTGGGCAGTGCTCCAGATCTCACTGGAAGAGGTTTATTCACATCTCATGTCAAGATTCCATCCCCGCTTTCACTTGTTTTTGCAGATCCCTACAGCCACTCTTCTCAATAACCCATCTAAAGACTGTGAAAAAATGCAGGAGCAGTGCTGTTCTGTCAGGAAACTGGCAGAGAAACACCCCTGGGAGGCATGGGGGGTAAAAGAACACATGGTGTATATGAGCAATGCCTCTTTTAAGAGTACCTTTGAGAGCTGACCTAAATAATCATCTGCAATAATGAATGGACCCTTTGAACACAAGTGAAAAATGATCCTACTTAATTAACCCATCTGATAGTTTTAGGATTTACTCTTGATGACACCCAACCATTTTAGTTCTTTGGTCAAGACAAACACGAATTTGTAACAAACCCTACTCTTTGTTGAAATGTAACTCAAAACAATCACTAACATGGGTACAAATGCAGAAATTGTTCAGTACTTTTCAGAAATCCAGTCAAGGTTTATTCTCTCTGAGATTCTTACCACAGATTTGGGGTTTTTTTTAAGTCTCTTTTTAAAATACCGCATTTGTGCTCCTGTGAATGATTCAGACACTGCTCTCGTCCATCTTTAATGAAGTCATCAGAGTTACATCAGGGTTAATTAAACCCAAGAGGCACAAAACTTCAGTGTGGATTAAAAAGGATATCTCATAAGCCTTGGATATAAGAATGAATAATATTCAAATCTGAGAGGCACCTATCATTCCCATATTATTCCTGGATGCACTGGTTATTCTAGTTCCCTCATTATATGACAAAATTTGTCCACAAGACTTGACATCAATTTCTACTTCATTTGTAATGATATAAACATCATTTATATCACCCAGGGTGTAGTGCAGGGTTAAGCTACACCTCTGGGGAACAAACAAATCTAGACTGAGTTTCCATGGATTCATCATGAACAAAGTAATGTCTTTGAAGAGGGAAGTAAAAAAACAACAACACAAAAAGCCCTTTGGTCTGAGCAATTTTAAGTCCTAAAGCAACATTCCTGCCTATGAAAATTAATGCTGCAAAAGCCCTAGAGAGAAACCTGTACAAAAACTAATCCATCACTACAGCTAGAGCTGGGAAAGGCTTTTCTTCTAAAACTTTTTTTTTGAGACAATACTTTCTTCCAACTGAATTATTCCAATAGTTAAAGAAGATTTTTTTTACCTTCTTTTTTTAAGTTTCAGCTGAATCAATCCCTCAGTCTAGTGTGTAATCACATCAATATTAGGACTCAGCACAGGAAGTGTGAGAGGAATAAGTGACCAGTTCATCTTTTGGTGACACTGCCTGTTCAGGGTTGTGAGCTTCAGCTACACAAGGTTTGTGCTGCTTTACAGGGAAAAATTACTCCATAAAGCTGCCTGTGACTGACAGACTTCAGAATTACTAAGCTTTTTAAATGCCTTGTTTCAATGTGGTCAAAATTCTTGAAAAATAGTAAGTTTTAATAAAATTTGAGAATCAGTGCCAGCCTCTTCCACCACCACTTTAAAAGTCATATGTTAAAAACATTTGAAAGTCTCCTCTGAGTGATTCTACACTATAAAAACAATTTTACATTGAATGCAATGATCAGTTGCAATGTGAAAACTTCTACTTTTGTGAGCAGAGAGGAGCAAGCCCAATGTAATTTTTAGACCTCTGATTATTTTGGATTTTTAACACTTTGCCTTCTCTCATGGGTGGCATCAGTGTCCAATACCAGGCTTTTCCCGACAGATCACAGCAAACTTTGATTGCTTCTAACTTTGCTAAATGTAGATACTTGGGCTGCATTTTCCCAACATTTGTCTCTACCTCAGGCAAAACATATTGAGAAAGTATTGGTGAACATATTTCTGTAATTTCCAAGAACAAACATGCAATATAAAAAGAGACGAGGTTTTATTAAAGTGATACAAAACTACCTGGCACTGATCCTTCAAGAAACTTAAGAGGCTTTGTGCTTCTCTTTCCTCAGCTTTGCTTCATGGGCAGTAGCTGAGAGCAGAACTGTGCTAATGTACTGATGGGAGGAGAGAGGGGAAGGAATAAAGTTTTACACCATCATAGCTGTTTCTGCAGAAATGATCTGGCAATAGCTCATAGCACTGTTCACACAGACCACAGCCTTGGTTCAGTGTCAGAACTCTGGGAAGTGATGTGCCTTTCCCTATCTGTAAGGCAAAATGGATCATTCCAGCATTGTCCAAATTCCCTTTACCCCGGCTGGGGATGTTTCTATCTGCATGGATGTGATTTAATAGAGTTTCCCTCCTCCTGCTCAACTGCACAATTTGCAAGCATCCCTGTGCTCTTCAAGAATGAATTACCAGCTTGGCTATTCCTGATCTCCTAAATTTCAGCTGAAATCACGCCCTATCAGGCAAATAATCAGAACAGTGGGAGGATTTGGTAGCTTAAAACAAGACAGGTAAGACAAAGTGCTAATGAACAAAACATTGAGTTTTCAAATGCAGTTGTTTTTCCTCAGGGTATTGAAAATAAATGAAGCTCATTTTCAAGGATAAGAGCATACTTTGAGCCATATACCTGTAACTGGGCTTGAATTTGTGCTTCCACTGCCTTTGGAGAGTTTCATTATTTTTTATAATATTCTAGCTGCCATTCAAATCTCAAACAAATAATGAATAATGTAAAATCAATTGCCTGGGAATAGGTTTCCTTATAAAAATCCAGTGAGTTGGGGTAATGTGGCTCAGTTTTATTTTTTCCTTATTCCAGTTGTTCAGGAACTACTTTTAATCTTCAGACTCCCAAGTAATTTATATCCAGCAACCAACTTGCAGATTTCATTTCATCAAACAGACTGATGAGAATGATAAATTTTTAGATTGCTGAGACATACAATCCTGACAGGTTTGAGATGCTGTGAATGGTTTCAGGAGTACCTCTTGAGGCAATATTACTTTTTATAGCTTCTTAGCTATGAAAAATCCATACTCAAAGCATGTTGAAGGATAAAACACAGCTCATAGATAAGTTTGGATAACGACCTCTGATAGACATTTTACCAGCTCTGTTGACTGATGGTTGTTGATTTTCATATTTAAATGCAGTAATACATCTTTAATTACAATTGCAATCACCTCTGGTGAAGTAGGAGCTACACTGTATACTCCAATGAGCTTCAAGTACATTGACATAATTGTTCACATACAATGTATTTGAAAATTTGACAGTTAAGTTAAATTAAATATTATTTAATTTTTGTATCTTGGCACTGCTATCACTAATTTCTAAAAAGTGGGATTTCTGTATGTCTTTGGTACTTTCAGCCTGCAAACAGACCAAAGTCACATTTAAGAAGATGGTCTCAGCAGTTTGGCATAAGCACTTTGCAGTGAAGATCTTTCCCAAGATAATGAGCAAAGAGTTAAAATTATAGGATTTTTGTTCTTCTTTTTTTTATTTTTGTTGATATATAAAATGTAGCTATTTACCAACATTTCAGGTCTTTTAAAAACTACCAAATTACTCACAGTGAAGATAAAAACCAAGTCACTTCACGAATTTCTCTTGTGCCTTTTTCACCACTGCAGAAATCAGACTGCACAAGACCTTCATCTCTATGCATTGTGAAAGTGCTTTTGAGCCTGAAAAGTGGTAGAGGGAAAAAAGAGCAATGCCTTGAACTTGAAAGCAGCAAGCCCTTGAAAGCCATCAAACAAAGAAAAAATGTAAGGTCTTTTCATCAAGAGCTGTAGAACGTAGGCAAGGTACCCCAGAAATACCCCCAGAATCATGTCTCTAATGATTTGTTTCTACACCAGGGAACAGCCGGGCAAGACCAGAAGCTTGATGGAAGTGTCTGGGACTTTTTATTTTCATTTCTTTCTCTTAATCAGCTGTTTCCCCATGGAAATCAGATCTGTTTAATACAAAAGAAAACATCAAACACCTCCCATTTTCTCCCAGAGAAAGAAAAAGTAATAAACTAGAGATTTGGGGTGTTTCTGTCTGGCATTAAGAGTCACTGGCTTTGCAAGCTATTTCAGGTTGTAGATATTAACACATTTATTTAGGACACATTGTGTCTAAAAATTGTTTGCTGGTTGTATCCTCCTGAACTCATCTGGAATTCTGAGCTTTCAATTTTGTATTCTTGAATTACTGGATCATTGGAACATACATCCCCACAAAATCTCCTTTAAGTACTGTTAAAATATTCACAAGTTTTAATCAATAAATTACACGGCTTGGGTTTTTTCAGTGACATGTTCACATCAAGTGTCAAAGAGATTATCTTACTTGGTTAAATTTAAATGAGAAGTTTCTCCTGTCTGTGGAACAAATGAAAACTAATATCATTAATCTTTGATACTATGGATATTAACAGTATTTACAGCCCACCAAATTTGTGCACTCTGAAGCCTGAGAGCTTCCAGTGTAGATTAGCTTTTCTTCATACCAAAAGTCAGGAACAAGTCACTTGCACATCAATAAAAAATATACATAGCTCAGGACACCTCTAATAACTTTCAGGGATCAATAATAGAAATGTACACTTTCTGATTTGGTATCAAAAAAAGACAGCAGTGCTTGCACTACAAGAATGAAAGAGAAGATTTTGCTGCTAAAATTGAAGTTAAACTGAGTTGACATAAACTTCTTTTTCAGCACTGTCCTGATCATCCTATTTGATGATGTACACAAATATCACAGCAGAGGTTCTTCTCATGGATTGCTAGCTCATCTGTAAATTAGAAATCAATGAAAACTGAAAAAAGAAAAAAGTTGCAGTTACAGTATCAACAAAGTATTTCCATGAAAAAAGTCTGGAAAAGTCTCTTGGCATCTGAACTGAAATCTACACCCAGAAGAATCTGACACTCAGAGGGTAAGAGCTCTGCCAGAAGGGAGAAGGTTTTTGTTGGTTTGCAGAGTTATACTTAAGGCTTAATCAACCCCCACCCTAAGACACTGTTACCATACTCACAAATTACTTATATGGTTTCCCACCTCCATGTAACACAGCACTGGCACTAATTCAAAAGTTAAGTCGTAATTCCCACAGAGTAAGCCAAGAACTGAATGGCCAAAGAGGAGTTGCTTACATGGGCCCACTGGAACTGGGGGCTGAAGGTACAAGTCACAGCCAAAGTGAGAGGAAGAGGGGGTTTTTTTTGTTTTAAATTACGCTGAACATCCTCATTTTATCCAGATCGAGTATTTGCCATCCATGGATCCAGTATTTAAAAGGAAAAAAAAGTTTCCTATAACCTGGTTGCTCAAAACCACAGAGAAATCCCCCATACCTTTAAATAATCCAAGTTGGCTTGGAGGCTTCAGAGCATTTGAAGTCACAGTGGCCACTCTTGAGATACTGAATAATGCAGCACAAGAGGAGCTTCTGCCATGCAGCGAGGCCAAAGGAGCAAAGACACTCTGAGCTGAAAGATGCAATTAAGGCAGGGCTGCAAGGGGACCCTCAGGATGAGTTTTGAATGCTCTCTGCAAAGTCGCCTTCCTGACTTTCCAAGGACTAAAGGCATCAGAGGAACAGAGGGAACAGCCAGGCTTTCTGCTTAGCACTGACAGCTCCTGGCAAGCAGCAAGTGGGGACACACCGAGCCTAAGGAAAGCATTCTTCAAAGGTGCCTGGCTGCAGCTGAGGCAGCCAAACGCAACTGTTCTGTTTGCAGTCCCTAAGGTGAGCATAAATTATTTTTCAAGGGGGACTAGTTGGCCATTGCATGCTATGTTTCCCTCAGTGCTGGGGCACTGTCAAAGGCAACGCTGTGGGGCAAGAGCAGTGGGAACATGACTGGTAGGAAAAAGCCAATACTGGAAATATTCTTGATCTGATTCTTTCCTTTCCCGAGTCACAGCACTGACAGCCCTGGCACAGTGGTGTTTTCAGCATTGGGAAAGTGAAAAACTACAGGGTTTCCTGGATTTCCCCCTGTGTGCTCTATTGATTTGACTGTGCTGTCTTGGAGTATCTCCCATGGACTAGTTATGTAAGAGCAATCCTCACATCCTGCGATTTCTTAAAACTTTATTATCACTATTATTATTATTATTAATACCTACTGGAAATGCCAACATATCAGAAAACACTACAAACTCCAAATCATTGTATTTTGAGTGCAAGAATACATTTCTACAGCACTGCCTGAAACTCTTAATTAAACAGAAATGCAGTAATGAGACCAAGACAAACTCTGCTCTCAGAGAATAAGAATAAATCTATTGCCTCCTTGATTTTTCACATGCACACAAGAGAGCAGGACTTTGGTTTAATATCATTATTTCTGTCAGAATCATTGTTTACATATGGGTGAGCTGAGATTACTAGGCCATAGGACCCGATTTGCATCCTGATTACCTTGAATCACAAGTAGGAGTCCATTTCCCAAATGCATGACAAGAGTTCAGATTCCATTTCCACATTGGAGAAGGAGGGAGTGTGCAGTTTGCAGGCCAGCATGCTAAGGCTCAAAAATCCATTATGCAAATCATCTAGGAAAACCTATTCAGCCTGCTCATCTTGTTTGTTTGTCAGCTTGAACAAGGATCAGGAGAAATTCTTCAGGCTCTACAGCTCAAGCTCTTGTTCCACAGTAACAATTTACACTGATGATACATTACACAAAGGAGAAGAGGAGCAGAGGGTGCTGGAAGCAGCCACCTTTTTTTCTCCTAGGCACAGCAAATGATTCCCAAGAAATACTACAGCTCTGATTAAAATATCAGTTGCCAAAACGCACAAGAGCATACTGTGAAATTTCTATTATCTGATACTTTCCAAAGAAATGCAGCTTTTGCCTCTGAGAAGTAAACAGCTCAAGTCCAGCTTGACTTCACCTGCCTGTTTGAGCCCTGGGAATAAACACAGCCCTACATTCGCTTTGTAGTGATGGATTTCAGCCTGTGTTTTTACAAAGTTAAAAACAGAATTACTTGCAATACCTTTGAAACAAATCAAGAATTAAAACAAAGCTATTATCCATAGAAAGGATATTCACAATATGAGGTCTGTGTCACTAAAGTTATTTAGGGATTCTACATTGGAAAAAAAATAACAGCAAGGAAACCTACAAACCAAAAAGAGAAATCACCAAAAAAGCATCCTCCAAAAAAGCCCAACCAAACAAGAGTAAGAAAAAAACTAATTGCTCCACTGCTGAAGAGTGAGTGAAAACGAAGGTGATTCTCCTTAAGTAAACTCAGAATTCAGGTGTTTTCTGATTCACATTCTTGCAATGGCTCTGTTTTTTCACTGGCTGCAATTACATCTGCACAAAAACATTTTTTCTTTTTCTTCTTTTTCAAGATGTTATCACAGAGGCATTACCACCATCTCTGATTGGATCAGTCTTGACCAACAGCACATCCCTCTGGGAGCTGCCTGGCTCTGCTGGACAGGCAGGGAGCCTCCAGCAGCTTCTCCCAGAAACCAGCCCTGTGGCTGCCCCACTGCCACAATGTGGCCATAAAAAACCAATACAATTTGTGGTATCAAATGCAGGACAGTTCATACTTAGTGAAGGGCCTTGATTTTTAAGTCTTTGTTTATCATATAGTGACAATATGAGTACCACAAATTCTTATTAGATGGAATTAAAGCTCAACTTCACTTGGGGAAAGCTGGCACTTTCTCAAACTTAGTGCTTTCAAGACAGAGAGTTCTCAGTAAAGACTGCGTTCAGCACAGAGACACACTGTCCAGACAAAAAAAAAAAAGTGAGTGAGAAGAACAGTATAATTCCCCAATTTACACCAGCTGAAGATCTACTGACATGACAAAGACTAACAATTTGGGCAGGAAGCTGTAAAACACGAAGATGTGTTTACATTGTTCTGAAAGAAAAGAATTCCAGGTTACCTTAGTCTCTTCTATGTAAAGAAAACCAAGATTCTTGTAAAAGTGGCTTCCTACCAATGGTAAGAGCATTCCTACCTGTAAGCCACTTACTAAAGCATTGTCAAGGCAATATTAGAAAACCTGAGGCATAACAACACCCTGACCAGCCACAGGAGAGCTGCCAGTATCTCTCAGGGTTATTTAACTGATCATGTTCCCCCTATGTCTTGTGACACTTGCTGGAATTGATCCTTTAAGATTTTTTTTCATTATTTCTAACTTATTTTCTAACTTCCACTCTGTTGGGCTCAGGTTTGATATTTAATAAGCTGAGAAACAAACCCAGGTGGGCTGCCAGGCTGCCTGCCTCAACAGCTTCTGCTGACAAAGGGGAAACTGAAGACAGCAGGCTGGAGCTGAGTTTGCAAAGTTTGGCTTTTTTATAACTGTTTCCTCTTCTTTTTAATTTGAAAGACAGGCTTGAGCTTCCTCTGGAGAGTGAGCATTTTGGGACAGTTTCGGAACTGCAGGCAGCCCCAGCACTGGGCTCCTACCTGTGAACAGGGGCTCTGTTTTGCTCAATGCTCTGTTTTTTATCCAATGTCTTCACTGATCACTATCTTTTTGATGATTACATTGCAGTCTCCTACAAGGAACTTTTTCCCTGTTATTGTCCATCAAACCTTCAGTTTCTACTCCCAGACAGCTTCCCAAAAGTTAGAGTCTACTCCCAAATTTGTTTATCCTTTTGCTTACATGTTTTCAAATTTCAGCCTGCATTATTGAAGCTGTTACTGCTCTTTAGATACACGTTCCAAGACTTTTTCTCCAAATTTTCCTGATTTCTGGTCTTGCTTCTTTTATTTGCAAATATTTTCTATTGTATTTACTTTTGTTCCATATTTTTCCATGCTGAGTCAGAATTAATATTACCATTCCATCTGGTGATTTCCAGATGCATTTAGACCCCTACTTTTCATGGTATAAACAAAAACTCCAAAGGAATCTTTCTTAAAAATCATACACTTCTAGGAGAGAAAAATAATCCAAGTAAAAAACTGTGAAGCGAATAAAGGGATATTTTTCCTGGGTTTTTGTTGGTTTGTTTTTGTTTTTTTTAATTTCCCTAGAATTTCTCAGAAGTTGAAATCATTGTTTCCACCCTAAGATGGTGCATCATGAAAACCAACAGTATTGTGTCCTGTTCAAACTTATTGTTTAGTTTCAAAACAAGAACAGGACCAGGATTGTACTACGGGCACATACAAGAAAGTCAAGTAATTAATTTGGAAAACACTAGAAAAGACTTAATATTGAAGCACTTCGGCAAAGCTTGGGTAGTTTAAAAAGAAAATTTCTTCATTCCTTCAGAGCCTGTGTTTTATTTCCAGGGAAAAGAGTGAAAGCAAATTTTAAAAGTCTTTGCTCAGCTATATTAATCCCATCCATAAAGCCTGTTGACAACTAGTCTGTGAGTAATTAGGAGAATTGAATATAAAATCCCACAGAGCTGAAAACACCATTGATCTCATATTCTCTCCACAATGAACAGGAAGTGTCTTAGTGACAGCTGGGTTTTTTCATTGATGCACATACAATGCAGGAAATGGTGTTTTCTTATTGTTAGTGCCCTGCCGAGTTTCTGGTAACCAAGATGAAATCCTTGCTCAAGCTGTACTGTCCTCATTTAATTTGGTTACTCAACATGCAACTGGAGAGGTCACATCATGTCAAGACACCTCCCCAGCATGCTTGCAGTCAAAATTAGGGATGCCCTATTAAGTACCATCATTAATACACATAAAGAGGGAACAAAATAACTTCCCAATCTAGGTCTTCTCAACTACAGTAAGGTTTAAAATTATTCTGCTTCAAATAGCTGCAAACAAGCATATATGAGGAAAAAAGTGCCTGTAGTCAATTGTACCAACAGAATTAAGCAAAAATACCAGCAAGTCGAGTAGAAAATTGGCTAGAAATTGGAAATCAAGTTGTAATAGGTAATTGTTTACAAAGGAGGTGAACCAGGTATAAAGGATACTTCTTGTTTTCCATCTGTATCAGTTATGTAGATGAAGGTACAAGAATTCCTTCAGGAAATTCAAGAAATTGAATAAGTACTATTCACAGGTTTGCCTAAATATTAGCATAAGAAGAGATATTGGGTTCTAAATGCTGTCCCAGCAGCACTTTGACACAGTCTAGCAAATAGAATTTAATACAGCCAAGTGGACTTTGCATAATGAAAGTTAAATATTAATTCTAACCACAAAGTAAGGAGCAAATAATGCAGACAACAGATATTAAAAGGATTAATGAAGCGCAATAGATTGTTTCTCCCCAGCTGCTTTATAAGAGCAAGAAAATGGGAGAGCAAGATGCTAGGCTGACCAGAAATCCTAATTTATATTACACAATAAACAAAAAAAATCTATATTTGCCATACTAAATTCAGTTTTGGCTCATTATTTATAGGAAAGTATTTAGGGCAAAACAAACAAACAAAATAAAAGGAGTATCCAGGGTATATGTTTTCCTAGTCACTGTCAAATAAGAATTACCATGAACTTGTGTTTCCTCAGCCTGTTTCAAAAAGCACAGGAGTAAATGCTTAATAGTCTTCAGCAAAAAATACATATATTTATCAGCAGGTTCATTATTTCCCTCACAGGTGCTTATTTATGAAGGTTCCCTTAGGTTGAAGTCAAGCATATTCATTTCCCATATTTCTAAAGTAAATACGTCTGTGATTATTATTGATGGGAAGAATTATGTGACAGCAATGCAGAGCAGGGATCATAAACAAACAGTGAGGCTCACCAAGCTGTGCACAGACACAAACACGAGCCATGGTGTTGCTAACAGCTGGTAAACATTCAAATTTGGTGTTCCTGTCGTGTTGTGTGACATTAGGGTCAAGCACGTGAAACAGAGAATTGTATAGCTTATTTGGAATCCCCATACATTCCTATTAATGCATCATTAAAAGGCTCCTAGCTAAGCCTGGAATACAATATTAATGTGGTGAGCCATTCTATTCATAATGGTGCATTGTCATTTTTAATAGCTACAAGACTAAATCCTAGAAAACATATTTTCACATTAACTGATTTTTTCCTCAATGTACTTGCCTATGAATGGGCTATGCACTGTCTATTCCTGTCCCCTTTTTCCTAGTTTTTAAAATTAATGGTTAGAAAACTTCCTCCAGTAGATGTTACTTCATTAAGACTATGATTTCAGACTGAAAATCTGTGAATTTTAACAAAAAGGAAAAGTCCATTTCTTAATCATCCCCCCAACTTAATCAAATTTGTTAAAGCTCCAATTTACACATTGAAAAGTATTAAAAAAAAGAAAAAGAGAGACTTGTGATACAGTTCTTACAATATTAATTTATGCTCTTATTGCTTAAATAGGCAACAATTACTTCCTCACTAGATTACCAAACTTCCTGCTTTTCTCTCAGAACCAAGAATATATTTCTGCCAAATCCATGAATGCTGTTTATGGAAGAGACCAAATTTCAAGTTTCAGAGCTAAATCAAAATGAGTTTTCCAGATCTCCACAAATGCTATGAATACTGCCTTTTCTGGAAAATAGTATTTTGCAAAGTGGAGAAAGAATCCACTCCAATGCTCTGATGAACAAAAACTTCTGACAAATTTTTCACTGCATCATTCAAACACATTTCTAAAGTTCTGAAGGTTTTCAATTTCAAAAAAGTGTGTGCTTTTCTACTCAGTCCCTCTAACTTTAAAGGGGTTATTATGATGAATCTCGAACCGTGAACATTAACCTGGTACAGACACATCTAGAAAAACTTAACATGTTATACATTTTAATTTTCTGCTATCTGGCACATTTGTGTTTTTTTCCATCTTCCTTCACTATGACTAGGTGCTTCATTCTCCCTTTATGCTTTTTAAGGAGCAATGTTTCCACCTATTTAATAATTTGGGTGCTAACCAACCTTTGTTGACCAAGGTCTTGATTAAGTTTCCCCAAATGATGATGATTTAGTTAATCTACGACAGCAATAACAGTAATTTTTAACATAATTTACAAAGGAAACAGATCTGTCTAGAAATAAGGTCCAACCGTACCAAAAAAAAAAAATTCTGGAATGTCCTAAAGCATTCTGGTCTGCCAAAAATAGCCACACATAGGAAGTGACAAGAAAACTGAAGTTGCAGACCTCTGACAGACAGAAGAACTCTTCTGGTTCAAGATTTCCTTCTGTTTGGAGACAGTACAAAAGTCTTAACATTTCTCTTAAGAGGTGTTGATTCAGGAGCAGAGTTTAAGAAAGAAAATTTGCAAATCCTGGATTAAAGTACAGCTTTGTTTCTTTATAGATGAGTCATTTCACATCCTGTGTCAGGAACATACCCTGGAAGATGAGCTAGGATGTTTGTTTCCACTTAAAAAAGAATAAAAATAGCCTTGTGAAAAGAAGAGAAAAAAATCTGCTGTCCAGTTCAAAATGAATGCCAGTACTTCCTTACCAAAACTGCATATTTGATGGTCCTGTACAGAACTCAGAACATGTGCTTTGTATTTTTCCTAATGAATGACTGAGCTAGTAATAGAAATTTTGATAGACAACGGTGAAAAAAAGTCCTATTGAACTGCAGATTGTATTTTTATCCAACCTAATGCGGTTTTCATGATGCATTGCAACCCCAGGCATTGTATATCATCTGAACAACACGAATATGATTACAACTCAGAGTCAAAGAATGACTCTAAGGACCACCCTTCAAATAGAAATGTATATAAAAAAATCAATTTCTCTGCATTAGTTGAACTTCTGGATTTTATCAATAGTTTGGTTACAGACACTGGGCCCGATTTGCAGCTGATATAAATCAACGTAGTCACTGGAGCTCCAAAGGACATTGGAAGATTATTTGTGTCAGTCATAGTGAGCTGAGTAAAACTAGTAAACTCCAGCTGGTAGCCAGATTTTCATTCCAAGGAAAAAGGAAAGAGAATCAGGTGTAATGAAGCCTGAAAATTGATCCAACATAGACTATAGAAAGCCATTGACCATTGAGTTTGGATTAGATGATTGGGGAGGCGAACCTAATTAAGAAATTTGTTTATGAAAACTTACTTAACAGTCTAAAATTTAGGTGTTTACTTAAACTAAGCATCTGGAGATCCTTTGCTGTTAGAGACTAGTAGCAGACACACAAGTCAGCTCACAAGGGGACTAATTCCTCTTCAAAGGATATAGGCAAAGTTATGCACTTATTTTGGTCAGATGCCTAACTCTTAAAGGAATAAGCTTTGTGTGACTTTTTTCAAGTAAGAGACTTGACTACCTTTCACCATCCCTTACACATTATCAATTACAATCAATTAGAAAAAACCCACATACTGGGTTTACTGTACATTGAGAAAATTTGAGTATGGACAGAAATTTGACAGCCTCATTCTTTGTATATGATTAAGAATTGAAAAAATGGAGAGACACTGTACATTGAAATAGTCACAAATATGTCAAAAAGACAGCAAGAATTTAAAGCATTTGTAGAAGTGTGCAGCACAGATAGGACAACATTTCTATACCAACAAATGACAGAGTAAAAATGCTATCAGCTAGAAGCTGAGCTGTTGCTAATTGATCTTATTTCTGTAACTTAATTAAATATTTTGGGCATGAGATTGTAAAACAAATTTATCCAAGATATAATTAAATAGGTGATCGGGTCACAGAGTAAGCTCCTGCACAATCAAGATTCTGCACTCAGAAAAGGAGCAAGTCTCCCATGCAATCTTTTGCAAACTCATTCTGATCTCTGTAAACATCCCCTTTATCTAGAACTTTTCTCTATATGAATAATAATCACCCTTTGTTTTTGTAGGCAGATACATTGCAATGATTTTCTGTCTGTCAAAGATGCAGCAGGTCACAGCTTCTGCTTAGATTCTTTTATTACTGAGGGTGGGCAGCAACTTAATCAAGGAAGGACACCAGTGACAAAGTTTCTATTCTGATATTAGCACAGCTGTACATCCGTGTTTAGGAAATACTCTGGAAAGCAATGAGAGAAAAATCTGTCTGAAAATTAGCAAACAAAATTCAGTTTGCCTGCATACCCTAAGCAGGGCAAGTGAGAAGCCATAAATAAGTCTCCCTAGATGAACAAGCCCTGTCAGATGAACACAAACATTCACCAATACTTTATTAACTCCTTCCCACAGTCTGCCAGAATATAAAGGTTGTGTGCTGTGAGTGCAACCTCATGAAATCTTGTATTCATAGAAAAGCTTGATTTAATAACTATGGCCCATGCCCTCAAAGGCTTCACTTACCCGTATGAATTCTCCATCACTCATGTCAAGGTGAATTATGACCAAATGACAATTTTCCTATACATTTCCAACACTTTAGGCTCATGTTTTTTTAGATCCCACATGAATCAACCAGGCATAAAAATTAATCCTGCATTCAGAGACTGGCAAATGTACCCATTTATTCAAAATTTGATCACATGGATAGATTTATTTTTGCACAGCTCTCCTACAGGACAGGATTAATCCAGCCTTTCCCTGGAAAACTTCATTCACTCTAACATCACAAAGCACCCATTAAAACTCAGAGGCAATGCTGAGATGATGGGTTTAGCTCTTTCTGTATGCTGAGAAGATAAGGGATTATCTTAGAAAGCTTCTTAAATCTAAAAATATCTCTCAAACTTTTTACAATTAAAAAAAAACTAACACACCCATAAAGAGACAGTCAATAATGATTGTATGTGTGAAAAGCACTAAATGTTCAATGACTTCCTGTGCATAATACCAGAGGTACCTGTATTTTGTTAATATCTTAACTCAAGCGAGGATATACATAGCTCATAAGCCTATTTTAAATCTTCAAAGTAAAGCAAGTTTTCTTGCCAATGTTATCCATTCAACTTCTCTGTCATCTACCACATTCCAACAACAAAAACCTAACAAAAAAGACCAACCTGTCCTGGTGAAGGAAGAAGGGAGAAAATATTTACGTAGTCTATTTTTATTTTTTTCTTCCACCAGACAGCAAGGGCTGACCATGCCCTAAAGGTCAATTTCTCTCTCTTCCAAAGGAGAATCAGACACTAGAGTATCCCATCTTGGAGAATGTCCTGTTCCCTTTCATTAGATGGCTGAATTCATCACATGTTCCTCAGGAGAGTTTTGACTTCAGATTTAGGTAATCTATGTGAAAATCATGCAGAAAATGTCTCCAAACAGAATCCTTCAAGAAGCAGGAACTATTGCCACTGAACAGACAATCTTTGCCTCTCCTCAATCCCCAAAAATGCAGAAAGTGAATTAGAAACACAAAGCTCCCATAAACTTTTCTTTAGGGACAGAAATGGTCTAAATTGATTATCTCTGAGCAGACTGACCAGAGTTGGACAGGGTGCAGATTTTAGGACAAAAGACTTCCTGAACAACTGCATTCATATCTCTTCCTTCACTCAATATATTGTATGCAGCAAAAGTTGATCTCCTCTTTTACACACATACTGAAGTTTAAATTTAAGATCTCCAATAGAAAAAAAATCTGTCTTTTAGATGTCTGGCAGTTACGTTTAATAGCCCAGGATTTATTATTTCTTTTAGGAAAAACATCTGATGTTGTCTTTTGGACATGAACTTTAAACAAAAAGATAGTTTCTGTTAAAGGTAAACAAAAAGCACAGTGGTAAATCGCCCTTTTTTTTTTTTGTGGTAGGGTCAGATTCAAATTTTACCTTAATTCTAGGGGCTCAGGTACCTAAAATCACAAAACTGAATGCAATCTTAGACACTAATCTAATCCCCATTTTCAAAAATATTATTTTAACATCAGCATGAAGTTATGATTTATTTTAATAATGAAATCATATCCTGGCATTCTCTAATTACATGGGCATCGATTACTCTCATCACTGGTGTTTTTGCATCCGTTAAGCTGTTTTGCCACCAAAATAACTCTACTGCCTTAAGAGGTGTTCATCTTCCTAGGTACCATTTTGCTGAATATTTAGTAGAACTCATCTGAGACACATGAATCAAAGGTCTTCATTTCAAGATGTTCAAACCCTTGGATATAGCTTTGTAACCTTAATTTATTTACCCTGTTCTATGTGTTGATGGTAGTTCACCAAAATTGTGCTATGAGTAGAGCACGCAGATCAAGACTTTTGTGAAGCTGAGTACATGGGAACAAATCCTTGCTTTTTAAACTGAGTCTGCACTAAAACAGCTGGAACCTCTGGTGCCTATGCAGAATTCAAGCACCCGGGTTTTAGCAGCTGTGTCTGCCTCAGGCACAGCTGACTTCATTGGCTGGCATACTGCAGCAATAATTCTAGATTCCCTCTTCCTGTGTCAACTCCTAGCAGCTTTTAAAGCCCTGAAGATTATGACTCCAAGACTCCTGTGGAAACCCTAAACTATTCTAAATTTTAAAAGGAGCTAATTTGCAGAGACAGTCTATCCTTCAATAATTAAATGGTGTTTCACTCCTTACTGCACAGACTGAAATTGAATGTGATGATCTAACAAGATAAAGGGCATCATGTGGGTTTTTACATGTGTATATTTATAAAACCAAACCTAGGCATCTTCATTAAATAGTCTTATAAGTATTACCATTGAAGCACTGCCTTGCACACAGTACAGAATGACTGATTCCAGCTACTTCCTCTCCTAGTGAAGTTCTGGGTTTCATGGATTGTATAAAGTCACGGTAAATGATGAATTCCTACCATGCCTGCTGGGCATGGTGAGAAAGCAGCAAAGAGATAAGCAACTGTAGCTATGCAAATCTTCCCTGGTTTATCTTTTGCTAAGGTGAACAACAATGCAGCTGCACCAGGGTTTATAGCATGAAGTATAAAAAGGGAAATGCCTGTGGTAAGCAACCATGATGAAAGGGAAAAAAAAAGGAAAAAGAGCTTCATAACCTTATATATTATGTGCATAAAAGCATTTTAAAGACATTTCATCTCTCTTCCAAAAAGAGCCTGTGCAATCATAATCTAAAGTTTTCAAACTTAGTTCTAAGAAACTGCAATATCTGGCTTCTCCACAGTTTTTTCCATTTCAAAGCTGATATTTAAAAGCCCATTTCTGACCTTTGGTGTTATTTCCACTTACTCCTCTTAGGCCCATTAATAGCAGTGGGAAATGTGGAATAAAATTCCAGGTCAACTGAGCTATTTTAAAAAGTCTATTGGTTTAAATAAAGAAAAGTTTAATTTGTGGAATTAACTTCTTGGTATCATCAGTAAACTTCACTGCTAACTTCACTTTCAGAGTGTGAAAGAAATTTTGTTCTTTTCTTTCAGGATGTGCATTCCCACAGCCTGCTTCCAGAAAGAGCCTCACCTCATATCCTTGCTCACTTGAATGCCAATCCAAGGGGAACCACTGACTCCTGATCTTTTCCAAGGGAACCCATAACAGGTTTTCATGGCTGACAAGTTTCTCAGGAAAGATAATCCCCATTCTGGATGACTTCCTTACAAATGCCTTCTCACATGCTTTGAGCTACATGGAGAAATTGCAGTTACCAGAAAGCCTGTGCAGGAATCAGCAAACCAAAAATGTTTCTTATCAGAACACTAAGGAGGAAATTGGTAGGTGATAATCTCAACCAAAATCACTAGCCTGCTTCCACAGTTGTCTCTGGTCCCAAAATTTAACAAGCACATTGTCTTCTTTACCAAGAAATTTGAGGTGGGTTGTTTCAGTTCCACCACCCGGCTCCTTGAGAAGGTGTTTGGTAAATTCCAGGCCTAATGCTCTTTCACATGTATTAGATCAGACTAGAAGGAATTTGAGGAGACAGAGGCTTCTGCTACCAGCAACACAAGAAACCCCTGTGTTTCAACAGTGTAAGCAACAGACTCCCTGTAAAACCCCTCATGAGGCTTGCCACAACTTTCAAAGCAGAGAAGGCTTATGCCTTCATCCAGTGTCCCTACAAGTGTTTGGATGGGCATTGGGGTATTGCATTATCCTCACTGGTAAACAGCAAACAAATACTTTTTGTGGGGCATCTGGGAAAGTCACTCTGTAAATGCTGCAGTAATACTCTGCCCTCAGTCTGCTTGTGCAGAGATCAACCATTCAGTAGCTTCCAAAAGCTCACAGGCTCCAGGCTCATGCACTCAGTAAATCTCATTTCACAGCAAAAGCACTTATGGCATCTTGAAGCTGCTGCCACCGAGAGAGCTAAAATAATTTATTGAGAAGAATGCAGCAACACCCCCAGCACACAGCAGCAAGACCTGACTTCCTTACCTAAGCACAATCTCCTCCCTCCTGCCTCCCCTATTCCCTTAGTTCAGGGACTCTCAGGGAGAAAGCTCCAGCCTCAAAATGGTGTTTTGTTTCCCATCACCAATAGCAGCAAAATCTGAACACTAGATGGTATAAATCAGTGGTATTGTCGTGGCTTTGAAACTGCCTTGAATTGCAGCAGTGGAGGATCTAGAAACACACACACACACTATATTTTCAGCTCTTCATACAATCTAGCAAAGAAAGAAAGTTTAATTTTCACGGCACACCTGAGAACAAGATCATAAGTAAGCAATCTGCTTAAATTAAAGCTACACATGGTATGCAATATTGTTTACCGATTCAAAGATTAACAAAGTTACACTAAATTTGAGCTCTGCAGATAGCAAAGCACATTAAAGGGAGCTCTTTTATTCCACTGGTATTCTCTAAGGTACTTTTGTGCCTATAAATCAGGTTTGGATTCACACAGAACATTTAGCAGACTTATGCATGATGCACTGAAACAGAAGTAAGATATAATTAAGCACTGACATGACAGCTAACAAATGTGTTTCTGAGCAGTTTCCACATGCCTCGTGGCATTATGAGGCACCTAAGCCAAAAGCTCAGGGTACATTAACTACCAGAGAGGGGCCATAATTCTCTCCAACTGTGCAACCTGCCACATTTCCTTGCTATTTTGAAATACAATTTGAAAATTAAAAGAAAGAGATAGAAAACAAAAGGAAAGACAATCAAACGTGTAGTATGAACAAAAGCATGAAAATCACAATATTCTATAGGAAAGTTTCCCAAATTCCGCAGCTATCCAAGAATAAACCACACACTGAACAACAAGGGTAGACAATGAAGTCTGAGATCCAGTGTTAGTTTTCCTTTCAGCCAAAGTGCTGAGTGTAAATGCTAAACTGCAGGTAGCAGAGTGCTATAATATAACCTATGATGGAGTTATGAAAAAAACCTTAAAATTAATCAGCAGTACAGCACTCCATAGTTTATTTGGAATAAGTTCTTCCCCTAAGTTTGCTCCTGTGCTGAGGCAGATGAACACTTCTCAGCCTGAATCACAGTCGTGCTGAGAAAAATGCACAGTGATGCCATAGCTCTGGAATATTTCATTTCTTGGCAGCATATGACAGTAGCACTAGTCACTTAAATTCAACACCACCAGCTACTTAAATTCAACAGCAACTGTTAATGATTTAGCAGCTACTGGCAGTTTGTCCCCCCTAGCCAGTAAGCAGGGCTGCAAAGGTCTACAGGCACCATCATGCTGATTAGCAGTGATTAACAGTGATTAGCCTGTTTGATCCAGGATTTATACACAGCACAGGCTGCGCTGGAAATCAATCTCCATATCTGGGATTTAGATCTGAGCTGCTGGGGAGGATGTCCCTGCCTTGCTGGTTGCAAAAGCAGGCAGCACGCCAGCAGGGAGAGCAGGCAGAAAAACCTTCTGACTCCCAGCACCAGAGCTTGCTGACTCCTCCTCAGTAAACAGTGCCAGCAGGGACACCCCAAAATGCCCAAATGTGCAGCTAAACAGGGCAGTGTAAGGCAGCAAAGCAAGTCCTATTTAGGGTCTTTTCAGAGCCTGCTCTCTGAGGAGTGAGCTCTGTAAACCCACCAGTCCTTACACCGTGAATCAGCTGTCACACTTAATATTCCCAGGGCAGTGCCCACACATCTCAGCTACCAGCAATGACACTGGCCAGGCAGGTTAACCCCTTAATGTCCCTAGGTACACTCTGGAATCAATGGAGACAGATCACCTGCTGCATTCCTTCCACAGAGATCAGCCCTGTAAATTCCATCCACAAAGCCTGCTGGCTCAAACATTCCCAGCTCCCAAACCTCACTGCTTGCCAGTCCTTAAATGTGCTTCAAGTAACATCGAGCTCTTCCATGGCAGGGCATGAGTGGAGAAGGAAGTCTGACTTAGAAATTGAGTCAAGTCTGGATGGCTGCTGAGGAACAAGACTGAAGTTTTCCTTACTGGCTTCCAGAAGCAAAAAAAAACTGTATATGGTGGGGTGAAGAGTATAAATAAATCAGAAGTGCTTTTACTTTTGTTAAACTGGCCTCAAAAACTGGCACCACTACCTCCATTGGGAACAGGAAACTCTCTTCAGATAGCAACATTTTTATCTGAAGATATTGCTTTTAAGCTTTTTTGAGAATTATCTCAGAACACTCTAGTATATTTTTCATTTGAAAGTTTATGTTTCATTATTTGGTAAGAAACATTTTACAGGTTAGGGGGTTTAAAAATATATTTATATTGTTTCTAACCTTAATTTACATCACGCTGTAGATTTTGGACAATTTGCTCTTAAATTGCCAATAAACTGAGAAAACAGCCATTTGCACAGTTCTGTTCCACAACAATCCAAGAGGGAGGCAAGGTGGCTCCACTATCCCAGTATTTGAATACTCCTGGGACAGAGAACAGTCTGAATTTGAGAAGCAGGGAATCTTTGGTGTGCAAACCCAGAGATGAGTTCAGCCCTCTAGCTCTTCTCTCCTGGGAAGCACTCATTCCTCTTCCCCACAGTTATATTCAGTGATTGATTCCATTAGAAAAACAAACAAAAAGCACAAAATAAAACATCTAAGCTCAGAAACATACAATCAACCCTGCCCCTCAAAAAGTTCAATGCTCCCAGCCACGATCCTCAAGCAGATTAAAAAACCCCACACAAATGGTCAGATCACATTTTTTGCCAATGGCAAATTTGGTTGAAATTGGGTAACAAGTTCAAAAGTTATTAGGCAGAACTGACATGTGCACACACACACACACGTGAACTTAAACTTCATTTTCTCAATTAGACTTGCTTTCAATAACAACAGTAATAATAAAAACGAAAAAAAAGATTGGATATCAGACACCAGAATTTAGCTTTCCTACTCTCCACCAAAGAGCACTTATCACTAGACTACAACATTATAGCAATTTTTCTTCAGTTTTATGACTTCCATCTGACACACTCTTTAGGAGCTTTCCCCCTGCCTTGCCTGTATTATTTTTGTTTCTGGTTTTACACAAGTTTTGGGAGATAGAATCAACTAGGAGGGAGTAGATTGAAGGAACTAGAAAGCGAGGACAATAAGATAAATACCCTTTATTTAGCAAACCCCTGTGGAAATTTTGAACACAGGATAAATTTTGACACATAGGCTCCAAAACCCAGACTGTGGAGTACCTGGCCACACCAAGCATGGCAGAAACCCAGCTCCTCTGCAACAGGGCTTGTCACAGAAAGAGATGGAGAATTCAGGGTCTGTATCCTTTTCCAGCTTAGCAAAGATGCTAATAAAAGGCAGGAGGGAGCTATTACTCTCAAATATAAGTATAAAATATATATGTACACTGAGGGAGCTAATGTATGCCTTTAGATAAAGGACTGAGATGCATGAGGAAGCAGCCTGACTGTATGAAATGCACCCAGCAATACACCACCACAAACCTGGTGAAAGAGAATGCAGCACCACAGAAAACACACAAATGAAAGACCTCATTGCCCTGTTTTTCTAGGATTAGCCTTTTAGCACCGGGTCAAGGAGCATGTCTGCACAAATGTGTGATTGCTCTCCAGGGACCAGGAGTCCAGGCGTGTTCACTCATGCTCTCTCTGCTGCAGTTAAGAAAAATAAAGCAATCTGATGGATTGTCTTAATAAAAAAGGAAAATAAATTAAGAAGCACAGACCATTTTAACTAAGCCCATCATTTATATGACTAGGTGTGGGAGACGTGACCAGCCAACTAGAAATAATCCAGCTGGTTGGAAGCAAGCAGCAAAATGTTCATCCCATTTCTTTTGCTACCTGCTACATAATAAAGGGGGGAAGAAATAAAAAAGGGGGGAAAAAAGCACGTTTCTAGTTCTGAAGAGTTTCACTCATATCCTAGTATCCTACTGAAGATACAATGGTTCATTTTAGCCTGGAATTAAAGCAAAGATAATCCTTGCCATTAGAGGAGCGGGGTGGTGGCAGCAAAACAGAGAACAATAAAAACAAAATAGACTGAAATTTCAAAACCTTTCCCCCTCATGCATGTCGTACTTTGTTCTGGCTCCCAACACTGTCACCAGGGATGTGAATTCACCACCACACAGACTGGCACATCTGGTTGGATCACCAAAGCAGCTGGTCAGTCCCATGTATCCAGGATATGCATTTTTCCTGATTCACCCTGTAACCCCAAGAATTTTTCAGCTGTAGTCAGGATCCAAAAATATCCTACCTTGTAGCAGAGGCAGAATCCCAAAGGCATAAAGAATTCTCTCTCTGCTGCTTATCTTCCAAAATAGTTGCTCTCCCATAGTGCTTTGTATAATTCTACACCAGGTGGGGGCACTTTCTCTTTGACAAAAAAGCAATTACTGACTTTCTTAACTTCCTGTTGATTCTTGTTTATGAATAACAACCAATCTTCCCCTCTGGTTATCAATTATCACTTCCAATCTAAAGGAGAAAAAAAAACCACTTACGAGGTCTGTTGTGATTTTGGTCAGGGCTTTAAAATATTTATTATGTTATAAAGGGTCATATGGAGCCTATTGTATATAGAGTTGAAGTCAACTGCTATTCACCATGATTCTGGGAATCTGAACAGCTTGATTAGAAAACCACATTTCTTGAAAGGTAGTAGGAAAAAACATTTTCCACCTATTTTTCACTTTTGCCTCCTTTTTGATGAAAACAGAAAACACAATGACATTTTGTAACATCATGCTGTTTTCAACACTTTTATATTATAAAAAAACTCTGTATAACTGAAATACTTAATTTCATTTTGTTGAAATGAAACATTGAAAAAATAATTCATGCATTTTAATCCACAATTAGTGTCTTCCACTTGTACTTTTTAAGGCTAAAATGTTTAAAATAAAGTCATTTTATTTGACATAAAGATTAATCCTTTTTATAATGAGATTTTAGAAATACCACAAGTAAGAATAATGAACAAATAAACCACACAAATATCTTGAGCTGAAACTTCACTGAAATCAATAATACTTGACATAAATCGATTTGGCACCAGTACATTTAATATATTTCTCATTATTGATATGATTCAGAGTATTCTTAAGCACAAACATAAACATCTATATAAATATATAGAACTACTATCTGTCTCTCAAAAATACTATTTTAGAGGGGAAAGAGTAAAACTTCAGAGAAATGGCTCCTGGTTCTATATCTGCCATTCAAATGCCTTTAATATTCCCTCTCCAATTACTGAGACTCCAGCCTGAAAGAGGTGAAACAATCACCACGTAACATTTCTAAAGCTCAACAAATAAAAATATAAGTTTTAATAGCTTGCATTTGTTGATGTATTTCCTCCCAGAGTTCAAACAGGGGACATCTATGACATTTTGTAGTTGGGGAAACAGATTCAGAGAGGTAAGAACTCATAGAAGAGCTCAATGAGGAAAGAGAATATGCAATTCAGGCCTTATTTTTCTGATTTCCTCTTCTTTTACTATGAGGGAACTTTCCCCTTTTGAGGTCCATGTTAGAAGTGTCAGCATATTCACAGAAATATCAGTCAACTCCTCAAAATCCCTTTTTTTTCTTTTTCTTCTTAGTCTAAGTTAGTCTGCTTTCAAGGACCATATGTGAAAGTGGTATGGTTAAAGAAGCTTTGCAAATAATAGAAGACATCTCTGTGGACTTTTATCTGATATCTCTACAGACTGGAGGACTACAAACAGTAAGTGTGGTGTAATCCAAATAAATGCTTTTCAGGGTGAAAAAAAGGGACACTGTCATTGTCTGCCATGATCCCACTCCATAAAGCAGCACAGAAACTCTGAGCAGTAATCTGTGCTTAGATTCAGTTTGGTTATGGTCTCACCATTGTGGCTTCTCCAACTTTGCTGGGGCTTTTAAGTTCTTCAAATCAAACCAGTTGCTTGACAGTGACAAAGCTTCCTGATGAATTATTTGCACATGAGCTGGCAAAGTACTTTATGCGAAAAATAATTTTAAAAATGCAAAATAATAAAAAAAAAAACCTCTGGTGATTATGTCTGGAAGTAACTTAGAGTCAAAAAATTTTGCAGACATCTCTGCTTTCTCTCAGGAGGCCAGTAATGAAGAGAAAATTCTATTCATTAATATCAGATCCTTTGTATTCTGATCAGTGACTGAAAGTTCTCCTCTTTCCCCCTATCCTGCCATATTCATCGTGTCTCCCATAACCAGAGATAATGAAGCAACACCAGGGATTGAACTGATGACCTGCCCCTCCACAGAGGCAGACACTGCTCTCTGATCACCTCTGTTTCTGAAAGAAATGCTCTTTGACTTGCAGCTTTGCTTTTCCAAATATTTTTTTCATTTTATTAATATGCTGTCTATTGAAATGTTGTTCAGGTTATCTTAAGGATTAGATTTTTTTTCCTGCTATTCGAAGTGGGTTTTTTGCAAGATCTGTTAAACTAATGTGGGAGGTGACAAACACTTTGAAATAGCATGTTCCTTTTCTCAGGACATTAACTGTAGAAACAACAGAAAGAAGACAAACATGCAAAAATAACCACCTCCCTCTCATCTTTCCCCACAATAAATGTTTGAAAAAACAAGGACATCCATCTAGTTTCTCACAGGCTTTCAGAGTGTGTAGATCCCAGCATCCCTTGGTCCACACTGTGAACTGAACTGTGGCTATGACTCAGCTCTCTCTTGTTCTTATAAAGAGGAGCTAACAGAGAGATGTGGCACAGACCTGTCCAAGTCCACACTGC
This sequence comes from Drymodes brunneopygia, assembly GCA_013400955.1. Classification (NCBI taxonomy): domain Eukaryota; kingdom Metazoa; phylum Chordata; class Aves; order Passeriformes; family Petroicidae; genus Drymodes; species Drymodes brunneopygia. Next base: position 733,036 of record VZTZ01013159.1, on the reverse strand, counting down.
ACCAACCAGAGGGACAAAGTACTCTGAGGAATGTTGACTCTTTCCTTCATTCTTAAAATGGTTAGGTAAAGAAAAGTGAAATCTCAACAGTTTTAGTTTGAGTATTAGTTTACAAAAGTTAAAACATTCCATTTGTGGCCAAGAATGATTTAGGTCTTTTTAACACTGCATATTACTCTATGCAGTTCTGCTAGTTTAGATCTCTGAGTGTAAGTGAAGGCCAGAACATCCTTCACAGAGAGCTGCTGTAAATGCTTTGTGTTGAAAATTGGCTCACAGGACTAAACATTGGCAAAAAGCCTAAAACAATACTTGTCCATGGATAAAATCTATTAAGTGTAAAAGAATTATAGGTGAGAACAAAGCAAGGATCAGTGGTGCAGTGTGAGCTTCTTTAAGATGAATATATATGAAGCTTTCATGAGAGAGCTGAAAAACTCATATTGCACAGAATGTGAGGAATGATGGCAATGAAACACTTTAAAGAAAATATTTACCTAAGGGCACCACAGGATGGATGAAATGATCAAAATGAACAGGTGAAGTCAGATTTTTCTCATGTTTTTCTCAAAATCATTCTCATATCCCACGGGAAAGACTCTTCACCATCAAGAATTTTTAAATAAATAAATAAATAAAAGGAAAACACCACTGGAAGAAGAGGAAAGTTTAGAGTAAAAGATTTTATTTAAAATCCTTTATTAATACCGTGGCAGCAATGTGTTATACCAGATGATAGTGTCTCTACACAAATAGAGAAAAATATTGTCCCTTCAAATTACCCAGTACAACAATACTAAACACTTAGAAGCAGCACAGAAAAAGAAGTATGAGAGAGAATAACAAGAGTGAAGAGAGCTCTCCATCCAATTTCTTCTGTGGTTTTTAAGAGTTTGGGAAATAAAATTACTGAAGTCATTGCTCAGAAATGTGGGACACTCCTGCCAGTGAGTGAAGCTGTTCATGTGCACACTCTGCAGTGGACACCTCTACCTCTCAGGCATTTCAAGCAGAGAGCTGTGCACTTAAATCTCAGAAAGAAATTCTGTTTCCTAGTTCCAGCCATTTGGAATTGGGGTGGGAGGTGGTGGGAGGAATTAATTGAAAACCTGAATAAACTGGTGACACCTATGTAGATTAATCAGAGAGACTGATGTTTAATTTACACTCAATGAAGGCTTGACTCTTGTGAGATATTCCCAGTGCAATCAGCAGGCAGCTTGTCCCTTCTTTCAAACTAAACTTACAGATCATCCTACCTACAGCTGTTTGGATACAGCAAGGCTGATGAACTCTTCCATAAGACTGGAGGCATTTTTAAATGAAGGATTAAAAGGACCCATAAGATATCAAAGACTCTTGAAAATTGTCAAAATTAATATTGCAATTGCTGGTGCAGAAGATTTTAGAATAAACTCACCAGTGGCAATATAAACTGCCAATATAAACCAGACCGAAGTACAACGACAACTGATAACAAGAACTCAAACCAGGGAAAAGAGCTTTATGTGCTGCTTTATTTGCACAATTTAAATTACTGGGTAATATCAATAACTAATTTGTAATCCAGATACCATGATGTCCAGGGAAATGCAACTGCCAGGAATGCAGTACAAATTATTAATCTACATGTACTGGGAGTCTGTCTGCTGAGGAAAACTACTGAAGACTCACTTTGTGTAAAAGACTACTATTGAAATCAGTATTTCCTTGTGACTCAGCAGCTTGCAAAATACCTGGTTGGCATCAAATCAGACAGGATAGCTCATCCAACTTGTCTTATCGACTCTCTTACTGATTCATGGCATGCCTTGGATAACTTGCTGCAAACATGTCTTCCCAAACATGGAGAAACCACTTTTTTTTTTGCAATATTATATATATTCATTGAATGATTAAAATGCCCCCTGCATAATGACATTAGTGCCAGCTACCTGATCATTCTACCAACATGATGAGGAGTGTTAACAGAAAAACAGCTAAATAAATCAAGCTGACATGTTGCCCTGCTTCTGTACTGATTTCAAAGTGATGCTGTCACACATCACTGAGTGAAAAAAAATCCAAACAAAGAACAATACACTCCTACATCAGTCAAATATTGTGACACAAACTGGAACAAGTCATAGAATTGAAAGCTAACATCAATCATGAGGACTTCCATTCTGGCCACTGCAAATACAAAAGAAAAAAAAAAAAGAACCTAATGATTTTTCTCAAAATCCAATTGTCCCAATATGAATTTATATTTCTTGGATTTTTAAATTGTTTTTAATCTCAATCTTTTTTATGGAGAGTTTATATATATTCCCAACACCATAAGTGTTGATTGATTACTTGCTTCCCTGAAACAATAATAATAAAATATAAGAGTAACAATACAATACACTATAATTAAATATCCTGTATATGCACACACATACCTGTATAGTGTTTATATAAATAGATAGATAGATAGATAGATAGACAGATAGATATAGATAGATAGATAGATAGATAGATATAGATAGATAGATATATAAAGATGCATCTCCACCACTGAACCCATGGTTTATGGATTTGTTGTCTTTAACTAAGCTGTTCTTTAAAATACTCTTGCCTACTCCTAGTCAGTCTTATGACATAACTGCTATTGTAAAAAAATAAATAAATAAGATGTAAAACTAGGAGGATTAAGAGGCTATGCTCATACTTTGCATGAAGGTTCAGGAGTTTGAAAATATACAAGCAGATTTTTTGCCTTAGGATGTATCACACATCTCTGAAAAAATTAGTCAAGTTTTACCTTAAAATTTGCCTAGGGACATAATGGTTAATTGAATCCATACATTAAGCCATCAACCCATCTTATTATTTAGTAAATTGAGAATAAAGGAGAATAAATGTTTATGTGATGAAGAAACTGGGTTTTAACCCAAGAATAGGACAAATTCTTCACAGAGAGTCATTAAATATAAAAGTTTTTCATAATGACAACTTGTAAATTGCGGGATGTAATTAGAAGCACATATGAAAGGGAAGCATGAAAATCCAGAGAGATGAGCATTTGTTCACATCATTGGGGCACAAGTACACAACAGAGAAGGTAACAGAGGGCAACAGAGCTAGGAGGGCTTAAATGACAAAAGCAAGAAGCATGAAAATTTCCAGAAATATGAACACATTTGTCGTGGAAAAAAAAGCTGGGGAGATTATTAAACAGCAGGGGGAAAAGAGAGACTTACAGAAAGTGCTGGTGTTTACAGCAGGCTGAACATAACAGGGGGAAAAGACTCAGTCACCTGAAATGAGAGCAGTAGGGATTAAGTTAGCAGCAGTTTGATAGATGCATCAGTGGGGCTTTGATCAAACATGAATTGAGAGTCAGCAATAAGCAGACAGATTTTGCCATCCCTGCTGGTTAAACAGTACTCACAGACAAGAGTAACTGGCTGCATTCAGTGACACTACATATATAATATATATGTACATATGGCCAATGCTAGGGGACTTTGTTCTTAAGGACACTACAACCCTGTGTGCAGCCAGAATTCCTGGTTCATTCCCAGATTAGGAGATAAATTAAGGTGTAGTTTTATGTGTTTATGTAGAGAAAATACTATTTAATTTGGTCCCCCAATTAGAGGCATCATAGGGGTTCTGTGGTGCTCTCAATGCTCAGTAACCACAGCAAGTGTTGGCCCCTCTCCACTGTAGATCTATATTCGTTTATCTTTTGCTGGCAGTGAACTCCCCAAGGTGCAGAGAGTACCCCTGAGAGCATTCACCCCTGTTCTTGTGTGCAGTGCAATCATGGCAGGTGATTCGTGGGCCCTACAGGACAAGCTCTGATGTGTTAATGCTACAATATGTATGCCAGTGAGTTCAGAAATATATACCATGCAAAATCCTTGTTAAATATCCATGCTGGCAGAGTATTGGCACTTTGCTTGTGCAGTGAGTTCCCCTAAACTCTTCTCAATATTTTTGCATCCCAATTTCATCATTTTTTATCCCCTCAACTTTTGAGACTTTCTTTCAATCACAACAAAAATGTTCCCTCTCTGCCTGTCAGGAAAATGTATTTTCATCCTTCTTTGGGCAAAATACTATTTTTCTTTAAGAACATCAGCAATGAAAAAAAATCCTGTCCTACAAATCATCTGAGACTTATGGGCTCATCTCATGGACTGACTGCACTGAAATCATTGAAGGTCACCACAGGATTAATATGGATGAATTAAATTGGTAATAGCAATGCAAAAATGGATTGAAATATTGTAAAGCTGGGCAGGGAGATGGAAGGAAATGATGATGCTCTTAATTATTTTTCAGTTTGAGGGAAAAAGAAGTGCCATGATGTATAACAATGTTATTTTTAGACAGGAGAGAAAATTGGTTTGTTTTAGGAGTTTAAACTGCTTACATGAAATAAATTTATGGGCACAGTGTACAGACCTTTCACCTGGTTTAAGAAAGAGGTGTGACTGTATCAGCAAGTATTTGGAGTGCTCTGGGGTAGGGGTCGGGTACCAGCCTTTCCCCATCTCTTCTTTGGGATTTGTTGGGCAGTTTTCTACAAACATGGCAGAAGCTAAAGATCTCACAGTAACAGCTGTCTGAAAGGACCATAAAAACAGCCAGGACCACACAGATGTCCTTGGTGGCCTTACAGATGAGAGTGTCACCCTGTAAATACAGCCTTCATATGGCATCAGAGAATTCACACTGAAGCTATGCTTTAAGACCCAAATTCCTACAAAACCAGAATCCTCTGGGGCCATTTGCTAGAGGCAGGAGTCTTCTGGTGAAATAAATTCCTTGGACTAAATCTTAGCAGACCTACCGCTGTTCAGTCAGAAAAAAGAACTGGTAAGTACCAGCTCATGTGATGTTACCTGAAAATTGCATCTGATGCCTCTCATTCAGAGAGGAATTAATAGATGATGAAGTGAAAAATCCAGATGACTGGATTTTTATCCACTTCTGCCTGGTTTTTCATATTAGTATTAGGAATCAACTGCAAAATTTTGTATTAATCACATTTTGCTAAAAAGGTATGACATGTCTTTGACTTCTAAAATAAAACCAAGACTCCTTTAATCCAAGCACTTCTTTTTAAAGTACCCCATAATCTGTGAAAATAGCTGTTCTTCAAACCTCTTATTTGCAGAGTACATTTTAATTCCTAAAACTCTTAAGATCAGCCACATTTCTGTCACTGCAATCACAGAGCAGGCTCGCAATGGAACTGCTGTTCCAGTGAGAAGCCCCAGCCTGGATGAGGGTGCTGCTGAATTGCAGTGAGAATGAATCTCTGCCATTTTAGAGGGTAAGATGGAAAAAACTGGGAACATCAGCTGTGATCCTGTAACAAGAGTAGCTGAATCAGGAACTGAGGCAGTGTCTGAATGACAAGGCAGTCCCTCAGCTGGGCCTAATTGTCCATGATAAATCCCACTTTTCTCTCTGCTGTTGTCATAGGGGCCAGGCAGGGTCCAGAGGAAAACCAGCCCAGTTGGTCATCTAGGAAAGGCATATCAGGGCATGAGCTACAGGAAAAAGTGAAGAATGTTTTTTTCTGTGGGAAAGATAAGGTCTGATGGCAAGGATTGGTCTGTTATCAGCATCGCTGTTGCTGGATTTCTTCTTATTTTGCCAAAATGGAAATACCTTGCATTAAAGACATCTTTGCCAACCTCTCAGCCTCAGACCACCCAACCACTTCATAGACAAGGTCATCCAAAAAATTAATTCCTCTTCTGTAACAGCATCATGACTGTGTTTCTCCCTTTTTTTTTTTTTTTAACCCCCTACTCCAGGTCTCTTAGTAGGGAAAACATTGCATTTAGAGCTGGACATCCCTGAGGGCAGACGTGTGGTGTGTGTATCAGGATGGTCATGCCAGGTGTTCCCCCAGCTGAATCATATACAGGGGAGTTCAGTGCATAACTTGAACAATTCATATATGACTCTTACTTTAAAATCCTTTTTATTAATACTGGTTCCCGAATGCTATTTGCTTTCCAGGCCGTGGGTTTGTTTTGATTAGTTTTCTTTTCTTGATAGTGAGACACCAATCTATATTTGTGTGACTTCTTGGTTGGATTATTGACATTTTCCTTTCATTGTCTAGTTTTAATTATGTAACCAAGCCACATTCAAAGTTTCACTCATTCCAAATTTGCCTGTTGCCACATTTCCCCAATTTTGCATGCATTGTACAGAATCCTATTAAACACTCCATTGATTTTAAAATCCCTATGTTAGCATTTAAAAGTTTATGTGCTCTAGTTTGCTGGGACTCAACAGAATTATAAGATCATAAATTTATCTTTTTATATTTTTCCCTGATTTCATTTCAATCCAGTCTCTTACTGTCAATCTAAATCCTTTGGATATTTATACCTAATCTTCAGAAATCACCCTCAAAATCTGCTGTGAAAATTGAGTCCAGATTAAGGGTAAATTTAGTTTTCTTTTCAAATAGAGATGCTCATACACCAAGCTTGTAGGCATGGAAGTTGTCTGAATAGAAGCAATTGAGGTGGTTGAGTTCTCCACCAAAAGAGATGCCCAAATACCTTCACCACCCCACACTGGAAACAAATGCTACTGAACAAATAGTTATTTTTGACTTTGTTCTGAGTGCATTCAGCATGTTCTCTCTGTTGGCTGACGTGGTGCCCCAGGTCTTCAGGAATAAAACTGCATTGGTGATGTGTCCAAACCAAAGATGAAAAACAGGAGAGTGATTAGGAGAATGTATGATTGTTTTTCTGTCCCTTTGTAGTGCCAGTGCCCAGTGTCATACTGGTGCTATTGGTGTGATGCAAGAAGCAAAAGTAGTTTAAAGATCTCAAGGTAATGAAGCAAGTATGTACAAATCAGAAATGAATATGAAAAGAGAACAATTCATCATGCAGAAAAAATATCCTAAAAGGTTCAGCTAAAAAGAAACACTTAGAAAAAGACCAGTTGTCTCAGAAGTCAGGGTGTGAAGTCAATAACCCTTTAAGGAAAAAATAACCAGGATATTGAGATATAAGTTTCTGGCTTATTAAAAAAAACATGGACATTTGCTTAAATTTAATATCAGGTGTGCAGAGGTTGGAGCCAAAGCATCAGAAAGATCATGAATAATGTGAGAAAATGCTTATTCTGATTTATATAAAGCATGTGTGGGAGCAACTCTATAAACACTCAGGTTCAAGTCAGAGATTTCAGTGAAACTCAAAACTCCAAACCCAGTCAAATTAGGAGCACCATGGAAAGAAAAGACTGAAGAGATGTTATTTTTTCAAAGGTAAGTTTATCACATAATTCTGTACAGTTGCCATGGGGAGGGATGAATAAAAGGATAATATATCAGCAAATTAAGAGAATTTTAGGCATGTATTAGAGTCATAGGAGTCTCAGCCAACTCAGGGATGGATTTATTGCAGCATCAAACCTGTAAGCACACAGTTCTGAAGAGTTCCAGGGCAAAAGGTAAAACAACAGGTGATAGGATTCAGGCTAACAAAAAGAATTGGCTGTTTTGGCACAAAGCATGTCTGAATAATCCATCACATACCATCCATCATCTACCATACCTGGATGACTAAAAAAAGGTTTTCTCCTGTTAAGCAAGAAAAATAAAAATGAAACCAAAAAAGAAACCAAACAGACGAGGAAGGGACAAGACAGGACTAAGAGAGGGAGTTAAAATTTTAGTCTAATAAAAAAATGAAAATAATTGTTTTCTCTCTAGGAAATTTCTCTAAAATGGAAAACAAAACAAAAGAAAATGCAATAATTGTCTTCCTTTAAAAAAATAGTCATCAAATTTGTTTTAGTATTTCAAAGCAAAGTGAGATGTAATGTTGCATTTGGAAGGCAGTCAATAGAAACTTTTCAACCACTAAATATACAAATTATATTTTTGCCAAAGATGATATTAAATAATAATTTATTGTTCTAAAAAGAAAGTTTTGAAAATTGGGATATTAGACCCTTAGGTTTTGGCAATTATAAAGAACAGCCTGATGTCTAAATACAAACACTGGCTTCAGGCAGTCCACTGGGCAACTTCATATAAAAAAATGACATTTTTTATGCATTTCAAAGTAGAGAAGGAAGTAATATGCTAAGAACTGAGACCCAGGCCACAAAGGCACAAATTATTGGCAGTGATGAAGTTGCACACTGTGAAGGTTTAGGCAGCAGCTAGGTTAGCTGAGCTCTGGCATCTAACTTGCAGGCTATATATTCTATAAATCACGAATGAAATGTTTTATAGGAGGTAGTGATTAGAAATTATGGGTTTAGAAGTTAATTTTATTTCATTAAATGGAAATTTGAATTTAAAAAATCATTTTAGCTTAAAAACTGATGCTGATAAGAGTGTCCTAAATGATAAAGTTTGTCCCCTTCATTTATAAGAAGCAAAATACTTTCAGTTTACAAAGATTGGACTGAAAACTAAAAAAAAAAATGGAACAAGAAAATCAAAAGTACATAATTCTCCCTGGAAAAGAAGGGTTTTCTATTCAACTCTTGAAAACATTCCAGTATTAAAGGAACTATGAAATTAACATGCTGTTTTATGTCTCATCAGTGACTGTAAAATTCAGTAAAAGACCTTGTTCCTACAGATTGCATTTTCAAGGCAAAAAGAAAACTACTGCAAATCTTATTTCTAGTGTTACCATGAACCAGTTTCAAGGATCTGATTGTGCTAGTAGTACAGTAAAAAGTTATTAGACCATCTCTGAAGATGTGGGTGATTTTTTCAACAGGTTCCCCTTTGGTCTACTTTTAATAGAAAAAATATTATATTCTAGTAAATAAAGCAGTATTTCAGAAAGACAGACAGCTCCTTCCGTGGATTTCTCCAAAACACACCTTCAGGAGACCCTGAGGATCCCTGCCCTTAACACACATTCTCTGGGTTCCCATCAGAGCTACCTGCCAAACATGACATCCTGCAGCTGTAAAATAAAAACAGCCTTAGGAGTATTGCTCCATAAATGTGGAGAGTAGGGTAAACAGAGGGGGAGAGGTCCCCACTCTCCTCAGTCAGTGCCTCATTTTGACAGCCAGCCAATAAATCCTACAGGACTTGTCATCATGCAAAAACATACTAATGGTACCAAAACCAGGATAATGCCTTATATAATTGCAAGAAGCCCACCAGCACCACAACAGCTCAGCTGCCATCCATACACATTCATGTGAACAGAAATTACCCCAAATTTAGAAAGTGCAATAGGATTTCACAGTACAAAAGCCACAAAGACATTCTTCCTATCTTGTCCCAGAACTATTGCAGAATACTTCAAGATCCCTGTTCCACAAAGCAGATAAACACCTCTCTAAATCAAAGCACCAGAACAGATCCTTGCAGTGAATGAGGTGGTTAAGAAACTTCTGAGATTTTCTGCTTAAGGCACCACTGCTAGAAGATTTGGGTGGGTATCATACCTAGTTTGTTGAAAAGGCAATATATCTCTTGCTGTCATTAACTTCTGTCTCTTCTGTCTCTGATGGTGAAGTTATGGGATAGACATGTTCCTCCTCAAATTTTTGTAAGCTGATAATATGCTCAGCAGAAGATTGTAAAGTGTTTGATAAAAACCTCATGTTCACAGCTACCAAAGTTCCAAGAGCCCTAGGACAGATTTATTAGGGACAGCTTCATTGTCTAATTACTACACTCAATAATTGTACATCTTCAATAGTCAGGAAAAATTGCATTTTTTTCCAGGTTTCACCCCCACCTGGTATCTCCAGCCCTGCCAAAACCTATGGTGTGCATTCAAAAGCTTATTTATTTATGCATATGGCTTGCATATCTCAAGGCTAGATGCATAAATTTTTAGGAGTTGAAATGCTCTTTAGGGAAAAAAGTTCCCCTTCTGAATTATTCTATTCACTCTGCAGCTATCTGCTGCTACCCCTTGTTTATCTGCTCATTACTGTGACTGAAAATGAGTTTGTCAGAAGAAATATAATTTAAAGATTGAGAACATGAACATAGAGGGCATCTTGATAACTCAGCAAATATGCAAGGGTTTTTTTTTAACCCAGAGATAAGCCTTTTTCTCCTAGCATTCTTTTAAAAAAGGGTATTCTTAAAAGCTTTTGTGGAAAAAAACCATCAGAATAAATTTTACAGAAATGCTCTGTAAGCTGCTTTGCCTTGCTGTACACGGGCTTTACTTTCTCTGTAAAGAAAAAAAGATCATTGGGATGATCACTATGAAAAGGCTGAGTATTTTACAATTTTAACCTGAAGTGGGAGTCAAATAATTCATTACTTGAGAAAACATCTTAGTCCCATCACAAATTCTAACAAATCAAAACCTTTGCAAATCTCCATTGATTTTAGTGTGCATGTGTGTGGTGGGGAGGGGGGAATGACACAGAAGATCATGCTCTGCCTTAAATTCTGCTGAATTGCACCCAGATAGAAGTGTATTTGTTCTGTTCATGGCACCCAGCTCCATTGAGCACTCAGAGCCACCATCTCCTTCCTCAGCTGAAATTTGCAAGTGATCCTCAGACAGAACCCAAAAGATCACCTCTCCTCAATTTTCTGACCAACATATTAGGAAAGAAGACATTTTTTCTCTCTCCTGGCTTGCATTATGTTTCTGCAGATCTTGTCCCTGTCTAGACCAGTTTGTCTCTTTGGTAAAACCAGGAGATTCCCATGTAAGGTTCAGTGCAAATACATGGGTTGTTTCTGTTCCATCATTTTACAGCAACCCCTGGATGCCTTCATTTATTCCAATGACTCATTCATCTGCAAAAAATTTGTTACCCTCATGTTAAATGGATTACATGTGCCAGCAGAATGTCTGCTGACACTATCCTCGGGCTACCAGCCAAGAAAATTATAGTCCAAGTGGTTTAATTCCCTTTCCTATAGACACTTGTGTTGCAAGAGGGAAGGTATGGATGGGTACTATGAAAAAATACATGTTTTGCAATTTAAAAGTTTGCAGTGACCTGTGTGTCTGAAGCTGCTAGAGACCAGCCCTATTCTTAGGACAGATAACCCCAAATTTGTCAATTAAAGAGATCCTTATCTCTAAACCTAGTTGTCTAAGATGTGGTCTAAGACTGGCTGAGATGGGCACACCTGACTGGTAATTTCTGCTTTCCTAAATTTACAAATCTTAAGGAGAATACTTTCAAAAAAGGGCTGGTGGCCCTGACTGTGTCAGCCTGAGTTGAATTTAAGTGCATGAAGTCTGTCTAGGATTTTTTTGGCCTTTGTGTTTGTTTATCTTTCTACATTTCTGCTGCCAATTTCACACCTGACCAGACAAACTCACACAAGTTTTTTGTTGCAAGGTAAGGCAAGTCAATAAACAGACAAGTTAAGAGGAAAACACGCTCTAAATGGTACTTTCTTTTCCTCTGGCTTCATTATCCCAGTGCTCCCCTCAGCTCCCAGACTGTGCTGACTGTGATGTTGCTTGTCTCACAAACAGACTGTAAAATCCTCTAGGCTAGGACCTTTCTTTCCTTTGTTTTCTAAAACCATTAGCCAGACCAGCAGCATGACATAAATGCAACAAAATAATGATGAATATGGATGATAATAATGACTACAAATTCATATCCACTGAAGACACGAAGCCAGGAGATATTCACAGCTTCCCAATTCGACTCAGAAGGGATGAAAAGAAGATGTAGCAATACAGTAAAGCCAAGCAGAGAGTCAAGGATGGGGAATGAGCAACAATAACAACAAAAGAAAAAACAACAACAAGTTCAAGGAATCCCTGGAGAACTGCAGCTTTTGAAGTCCCCTGCATGCACTCGCAGCGAGGAGCCCGTGACAGCTGCTGCCGTGTGTTTGATGCCCTCCCAGCTCCAGTTCTGTCATTTCCCCAGCTCTGCTGTCATCAGGCAGCACAGAAATAGAGCGTGTGTTACCCCAGGTCCCATCTCCGCTCCGCGCAGAGTCAAAGCCTGCTCGTAGATCAGAGCTGTTCCAAATACAATATGAAGAAACAGACACGCTGTCAAAGTAGGATTCTGGGCTTTTCCCCTTGCTTTGCTGATGTTGTAGGAATTGGGCTTCAGATGAAAAATATTTTTAGTTTAGAAAATGAAGAAAAAAATTCAGCTTAAAGTGCAGATTCTGCAACTTGGAGGTATTAAGTGAATTATTTTATTTTTACTAAGTTGCTCAGGTTTTAAAAAGGGAAAAACAATTTGTAGAAATGAAAAATTGCACTACAAGACTTCGTAAATGTCTTTATGTCTTGTCTGTATTGTTGGACTGACTGTTAACAGATAAAGAATTATATTTTCACTGTAATTATTCTTTTCATCTTCTCACGTCTCACTGGTTGGCTTCTATTTTATACAGGAATGTGGTATGTTTTTGGACTCTTTATTGTTATTGCCTGGCCAGATGTGCTCCTCTTCCATTCAACCGTTAAAGCTCAAACAGTGATAAAAAAAAAGAAAAAAAATGAGAGATTGCTGGAGTGGGTTTTTGCCTCTTTTGTTTTTCCTCAAAAACCAGATGCCTCCTGGAAGGCAAATTTTAGGTTTGTATACATTGAAGAAAGACAAAATCAGTATACTCCTTTCCATCCATCAATGAGTTTCTGAGCTACCAACCACTAACACTGACATTTTCCTGTAAGTGTTTTATTGGTACCTAAATGCTCATCATAGTTGAGATTTTCTTTTTATTATTCTCATGAGAAAACTATTTTACATCTAGCAGTCACACATGTCCAGAAATTCTCAATTTAAAGGAACAATTGCCTTTCCAGCACATTTAGAATACAAAAATTAGAGATTTGGGAGTTACAAAACAAAATCCAAACAGTCTAATTCCTGCTACAAGTTCTGAAAAATATCCTCTCTAAAACCAAGACGTTTTCATTGCATTAAAAATGTCAGCAAAGCTCTAGTATTTTAAGACTTTGGTTTGTAGGTTGTTAAGAAATATGCCTACCTATATAAGCAAACCCAGTAGTACAAATCAAGCAAGTGCAACATTAACCAAACTGGGAACTTATACTGAGCATTGAGCACATAGGAAAGGACAATTTCTAGGCAAAACAAATAACTCTTTTAAATATTTTTCTATGTATAACCAAAGAATCATGAGATTAATAAAAAACCAACAAAGTATCTACAGGGCTTATGTCCCCATGAAAATATATCTCAGAGAGTCTAATTTCTTTTGTTATTACAAAAGCAGCTGTTATTAAACAATTGCAATCTGATTTTATGTTTTCAAAAGGAGTACTTATGTACAAAGAGAGAGCTGCAGAGCTCTTGTTAGCTTTGCTGAATTGTGCATGCATAATGCATAATGGCTGGAAGTGAAACAGAACTGCTAAACCAAACAGGTGGGAAAGAGACGGAAAGAGAGAAGGGAGAGAGAGAAAGACTAAAGTGTCCTTAAAGCTATATCAAAAGCCTGTACATACATACATACATATATACATACATATATATATATATATATAAACATGTCATGCTCTTGGCTGTTACAAAGTTTTGGGTTGCTAAATGCATATTTAAGAAAAAAAAATTCTTAGTAATATATCCCCCTTCTCCTCTTAGCAGAAAAGAAATTCTGATATTCCACATTATGCTACTGTTTTTTTCATCAAGTATTCACAGAGATATTATAGAAAAATTGCCAAATTGAGGATCTTTTGATTTGTTGGATTTGTTTATTTTCTTCCCTAGTTCTTTATTCATCTTTATTTTCTGCCCAGGATTCTAAGTTGTAATTCCCAGTCAGGGCAGAGACTCTTGCAAAACAAATGTTCATGAGAGACAGGATAATATCCTTCCTATCCAAAACTTTACTTCCTTTTTTATTTTTCCTCCTTTTTTTTCTATCCAGATGCTTACAAATTCTTGAACAGGACACAGTTCTCCTCTACCATTCCTACTGGTAATCAGTCTGTACTGCCCTAGAGCTACCAATCCACCAGTCCTGTTCTCCTCTGTGCTGCTCTTTTCACCATTTTCTGAACTGGAAAGGGAACACTGGTGGATCAGAATACCTTGAGAAGGACAGATTCTGCCCCACAGAGAGAGAAACAGCCTCATGATATCATAGGAAGTCATTAAGAGACATTGGAAAAATATATTTCACCCTGTCCCACTGAGACTAGGGAACTCACTGGAGACAGACAAACATGAGACCTTGGTTGTTCTGGAATGGATTCCTNTAGGATTCTGGGCTTTTCCCCTTGCTTTGCTGATGTTGTAGGAATTGGGCTTCAGATGAAAAATATTTTTAGTTTAGAAAATGAAGAAAAAAATTCAGCTTAAAGTGCAGATTCTGCAACTTGGAGGTATTAAGTGAATTATTTTATTTTTACTAAGTTGCTCAGGTTTTAAAAAGGGAAAAACAATTTGTAGAAATGAAAAATTGCACTACAAGACTTCGTAAATGTCTTTATGTCTTGTCTGTATTGTTGGACTGACTGTTAACAGATAAAGAATTATATTTTCACTGTAATTATTCTTTTCATCTTCTCACGTCTCACTGGTTGGCTTCTATTTTATACAGGAATGTGGTATGTTTTTGGACTCTTTATTGTTATTGCCTGGCCAGATGTGCTCCTCTTCCATTCAACCGTTAAAGCTCAAACAGTGATAAAAAAAAAGAAAAAAAATGAGAGATTGCTGGAGTGGGTTTTTGCCTCTTTTGTTTTTCCTCAAAAACCAGATGCCTCCTGGAAGGCAAATTTTAGGTTTGTATACATTGAAGAAAGACAAAATCAGTATACTCCTTTCCATCCATCAATGAGTTTCTGAGCTACCAACCACTAACACTGACATTTTCCTGTAAGTGTTTTATTGGTACCTAAATGCTCATCATAGTTGAGATTTTCTTTTTATTATTCTCATGAGAAAACTATTTTACATCTAGCAGTCACACATGTCCAGAAATTCTCAATTTAAAGGAACAATTGCCTTTCCAGCACATTTAGAATACAAAAATTAGAGATTTGGGAGTTACAAAACAAAATCCAAACAGTCTAATTCCTGCTACAAGTTCTGAAAAATATCCTCTCTAAAACCAAGACGTTTTCATTGCATTAAAAATGTCAGCAAAGCTCTAGTATTTTAAGACTTTGGTTTGTAGGTTGTTAAGAAATATGCCTACCTATATAAGCAAACCCAGTAGTACAAATCAAGCAAGTGCAACATTAACCAAACTGGGAACTTATACTGAGCATTGAGCACATAGGAAAGGACAATTTCTAGGCAAAACAAATAACTCTTTTAAATATTTTTCTATGTATAACCAAAGAATCATGAGATTAATAAAAAACCAACAAAGTATCTACAGGGCTTATGTCCCCATGAAAATATATCTCAGAGAGTCTAATTTCTTTTGTTATTACAAAAGCAGCTGTTATTAAACAATTGCAATCTGATTTTATGTTTTCAAAAGGAGTACTTATGTACAAAGAGAGAGCTGCAGAGCTCTTGTTAGCTTTGCTGAATTGTGCATGCATAATGCATAATGGCTGGAAGTGAAACAGAACTGCTAAACCAAACAGGTGGGAAAGAGACGGAAAGAGAGAAGGGAGAGAGAGAAAGACTAAAGTGTCCTTAAAGCTATATCAAAAGNTTTACTTCCTTTTTTATTTTTCCTACTTTTTTTTCTATCCAGATGCTTACAAATTCTTGAACAGGACACAGTTCTCCTCTACCATTCCTACTGGTAATCAGTCTGTACTGCCCTAGAGCTACCAATCCACCAGTCCTGTTCTCCTCTGTGCTGCTCTTTTCACCATTTTCTGAACTGGAAAGGGAACACTGGTGGATCAGAATACCTTGAGAAGGACAGATTCTGCCCCACAGAGAGAGAAACAGCCTCATGATATCATAGGAAGTCATTAAGAGACATTGGAAAAATATATTTCACCCTGTCCCACTGAGACTAGGGAACTCACTGGAGACAGACAAACATGAGACCTTGGTTGTTCTGGAATGGATTCCTATTTTACCTTTAAAATAGTTCTTTTATTTTTCTTTTATTTTTTTAAGTCTATGCCATAACTTTAAATGGAAAGGGGAAAAAATTCAGTCTTGCCTTCTAAGATGACTGATTTTACTAGTTTGAGAACTTTGTTTACCATTGTCACTCATCTTGGAATTCAAGCAAGAATGAGGGATTTTCCCTCATAGCCTCTGGCTGGAAAAGTTTGATCACTAAACGACCTCTTGTATTTATATAGAGCTTCAAACTTTCACAGCTCATTATATTTCTAGATAACAGGCATTGCAAAAATACCTCTACTTTTTTTTTTTTCCAGTTGTTTTAGGATGCTGAAGAGCAAGGATAAATCAGAAGAGAAACACAATGCTAGAAAGGTACAAAGTGGCTCTCAAATTTCTTCTAAGACTGGAAAAAAAATGCTTGACTGTGGGATTGAGAGAGCTCAATCTGCTTAACTAATCAGAAAAGAAGAGTGAAAGACAACTTGGTTGAAATATGTATGTTCAAAGAGAGAAGGTATGGTGCATAAAGAACCCTTTAATCTTTTGGTGAAAGGCGTAACCAGAGTCTGGAAACTGAATCACATTTGTAGGACTGAGAAATTTGCTACATGCATGCTTGACAAAGAGATGGACTGAGAAACTCTTGAGGAAAGTGTAGAGCCTTCATCACCTCTTCAAAGCCAGGTTTTGATGCCTTTCCTCAACCAAATCTTACATTATGCTCTGAAATTGTCTGTTACAAGGGTGAAATTTAATATCCTGTTATAGAAGAGCCCAGACATCTCAGTCCCTTCAAGCCTAGATAAAGCGGGGACTCATTTCAAAGAGGAGCAAACTAAGCATTGGAAAATACAATTTCATCCTCCATTATCAATCCTGTAGATCAGGACAGCTGACAATGTAAAGATCACTTCCATGGCTCAAGACCTTAGCATTGCAAGAAAATGACTGAAAACACAGAAATTGTGCACGTGTTTATCACTTTCATTTTCCTGAACCCCCAGGATATAATGAACCAAGGTGTCATTTATTGATTATTTTAAAATTATTGATAGTGATAATGTTTTACAACTATAGTATCCTCTCATGGTTTTACAAATTAAGCTACATTGAAAATTAGATGGTAAAATTTGCAAGCTATAAATATAAGGTACTACCAATTTCCACAAAAGAAAAAAAAATCCCTAAGAAGCAATGCACTTGTGCGTGTATATTGTTTGACTACCTACGTGATGGAGGGGAGCAGCTGTTTGAAAACATGCATTGAAAGAAAATACAGGACATTCAGTTCATGAAAAGATGAGAATAACTTGTGCAGTTGAAAATGGGGTGGGAATATAGCTGGAGAGAATGGAGACACAAATTGGAGAAATCTGTTATTAAGAAAAAAGTTGAGAATTTCCGGGCTTCTTTTTTTTCCCCACAGAATGCAGAGATGAAGAAGAATCTAAATTATTTAGACTGCCTCCAGGCTATGTTTGGGGACCACTATTTTAAAAAGCTTGGGTTTGTGCTCTGGGATTTTATTGAAAGGACAAAATAAAACCCAGCTCTCTAGATGGTACCTTATTAGCTGCAGTCCAGGATCTGGATCTGATGATTTATTAGGGAGCAGTGTGACAATTCTGGAGACCTGCCATGGGTTTGCAATGCAATGTGGAGCTATGGAAGCCACCTACTGCACCCACATCCCTCCCTCTGGGTTCTATCTACCCAAAAACTACTATAAAGCTTTGTGGTAAAAAAATGCTGGGGCTGCAGGGAAAGCGACATGGAGGAGGGCAGCATTCCAGAGGGCCAAATTAATTTCCCTAGGGAACTCCTGCTTGTAAAATCCCATAAACAAAATGTCACTTTTCATTGCTAAACATCTTTGATTACTAACAGCAAACACATGCCTTATTTTGGCATAAAGCTCTGCACCATCAAATTAAATAATGTTGGGTTGTTGTTTTGTTTTTGGGTTTGGTTTTTTTCCCCTACCAATCTGTCTCACACATTCCTTGGCTGCCTTTAAAAGTCACTTGTAAAGTTTCACACTTGCATGCTGTGAACAGCAAACAGCAGAGCTGGAAAGCTCAGTGTCTCCAAGGATCAATAAGCTTTGAGTCGTTGTGGTTCAAATGGAGTGAAACAAGTCCAGCAAGTGACAACTGCCATCTCATGGTGACTGCAGGGAATGAAAGGCAAGGTCTCCAGATGATCCCTGGTGTCTGAGTGGGAGCATCACCTGAAGGCCTGATAAAATTACACAATGCTTAAACCTGAAGATACAGGGGATTCTGTAAAATAAATTGAAGGTGAAATGCCATGAGGTCAATCCTGTTGTAACAACAGAACAGCTCTAATATCAAATTGTTCCTCAGTGTCAGCACCTGGTGATCTTTAAAGGTGCATAATAATGCCAGATGAAAAACAGTATTGGGGTTGGGTTGACAAAGCTCAAATCTGTACTGAAAATCAGATTTATAAAGGAAAAAGCACAAAATAGGCACCCTGCCAGGGTAAGGTCCTTCAGCTGACACTGATTGGCTAAAACAATTCTAAAATAAAAAGGTGCTAGTGTACAAGGCACTGTTGGGAGTCAGCAGTTTCAGGAACAAAACAGGATTTGAAGAATTTTCTCAAACTAAAAGAAAAATGTAAAAAAATCCTAATAATTTCAGAAGATGACTCAGAATAAGATATTTTCACTTAGGACAACTTTAATCTCCATATCCTTCTGTGGATGTTATGAGAAATGTATTCCTGATGCCTCCAGGCACAAATTATCTCAGTATGTTGTGCTCCAAGTGAAGGTGAAATGGCCTGTACTTCACTAGGCTCACTGTGGAAAAGGAACCAACCTGGAAACACAGTGGTTTCATTTGGAGCAGAACTTTGATTTTTGATATATACTAGGAATAATTCTTAAGTGATCAGAACTAAGATATTGCTTTAGATCAACATGGGAAACCAAGCACCTCTCCATCAGCCCAAAGTGTGTCTCTTTCTCTGTTTGCCTTGAGGAGCAGTGGGTGGGTCAGCCTGTTCTGTGTAGCCTCTATCCAAGCACTCAGTGCCACCACTGAGTTCAGTTCAAACTCAGCACCATCCCCTCTACCACATTAACTGCACAGTGATCCAACCACCAGTGGTGTCTGCCACACAAATCCATCCATATTATAAACCTCATTGCCTGATACACATCTGCAGTGTTCAAAAAGACACATGGACACTTCACTTCATGTATTTTTAGTAGGCTTTCTTGTACCTTCTCAATTTAAAAGGAAAAAAGAAAGGTGATAATAGAAGTTGAACAGAAGTAGACGTTGGTATTATTATGTGGACATAAATTACATTGAATGTTCTTTCCAATATCTAGCACTAATTATTCCCACCACCTTATCTAGAAATAATTAGTGAGCATCCTCCTGAGAATAGCAACCCTAATGCTTCTCTTAGCTACATTAAAATTACTCAGGCTTTACACCAGTGTAACTACACAAAGGATTACCATCATTGCCTACAGTTTTAAAACTCCTCTAGCCTGCAGAGTGAGCACAGTTTTTCAACGCAAGATATCTGGAACTGATTTCCTTGGGAATTACAGAGCATAAAAGCTGAAGACAGATACACACTTAGCAGTAAGCCTAAGATTACATGTTTGTACTGATAACAGAGAAGTAATAAAAAGAAGCAAATACTTAGCTTAAACTTTGAGCATATGGAACAAGCCTGCATGTGGAGAGGGAACTCAATTATTTAGTGAAATGGTGTTTTCAAAGTAGCAAGCATTTCCTTTTCATGCCCTGAAGTATTTCCCCTGCTACTTGTTTCTTTAGCTCATTTTCAGCCCCCACCGGCTCCTGGAGCAGCAGACAGACCTAGTCATCAAAGGCTTCAGGATCAGCCTAGCAAGCCAGGAAAACTTGGTCCTTTCCCTGCTGCAGCTGGCTGCCTCTGCAGGCAATTGCTCTTTCCTAGTGCTGAACACAGGGAGCTGGTTGTGCCAGCCTTATTCAGCTTTATCTTGGAAAAGTGAACTTACCAAGAAAATACACTCAAATACGTCAAAAAACAACAAAACGACCCAATCTTAAAGGGAGACCTATGCAAATTCTGCCACTTCTGATCCTTGAGGCACTCATCTTCATACATTTTAAATGTCTCTGATGATTTCTGTGCCCGTTTTTAGCATTGCCAGGAACTGACAGAGTATTTAAGATGAAGAACCACAAAGCTAAACCTCAATCTAAAACATAAACTGCTATCTTCACTTCTCATTCAGCTAACTGGCCTTTGGGAATCACCACAGTTCTTAGGTTACCAGACCTCTGTTAGGTGTGGAGGAGAGGAGACAGTGGTGGTGCCTCTCCAGCCATGATCTTGGGGCTACAGCTGCTGTGTGCAGCAGGGGAGCCCCACACTCTGACTTGTCCTTCTCCTGCGTGGGTTTGAGGTGATTTTTAAGTTTTACATTAAACTAAAGATAAAACAATATATCACCTTTGAATTCCACTTGGCTGTTTTGCAAAGGTTGGCACCTGCAATTTACTAGTCTCAACAGTGAGCTCTGAAATCTGGACAAAATATTTCTGGATTTCCATTCAAGCAGTGTGACAACCTTGCCTAGACTATACTGATTCACATTTGCATTTGCACATGCAAAATTAATACTATATCCTTCCACAGCATATATCACAAATCCATGAGTTTCCTTTCTCTAGCAAGTCAGATATCTATCCTGTCTCAGAACATCCTTCTCCAGGGCATGTCAGACCTGACCTCTCTCCATTTTTCGGTAGGAGGTGGATTGCAGACACTCGTCAAGTCAATTTGCTCTGTCTGGGTCCAAACCTACCAAATTATTAACCACTCTAAGGTAACTTTACTGCTAAACTCTGTCTTATCTTTCATTACAGCAAGGATATAAATTCAGCAAATGTAAAATAGGGTCCCCGACAGCTAGATTGCCTCAGTCTTAGCAAAGGAAATGTAACACATCTGGTCAGGTCATGAGAACATGCCTGGTCTCTTCCCTTCCTAATTCTGCCCTCCTGTCCACACTGCTAAGCACTATCTCATATCAATCTCAAAGGACATGGTAGCAGGAGAGGTCAAATAACTTCCCTTAATCAGTAAGAAACAAAGAGACAGAAAAAGGTGTATGGAATGGGCTCTTTTTGGTCAACCTTCTGCTGCTGGATAAATACCAGGGAACAAAACACAGCCATCCTGTTGGTGGAGAGGGAGATGGCAAACACAGACACCCTGCAGTTTGTCCAACATTGTCAGTAAATGATTGTCAGTAAATCTAGGTCTAATTCATGGAAATAGAGCCAGCTGGGAGCTTTTTGAAGACATTTGTTGCATTATCAGTGCTATTTGTAGAACTGGGTAATTTAGTCAGATTTCTGGATCCAGACTTTGTGATTTCCTTCCTTCACTCATTATTCATACGACATTGCTTGACATTTCCAAACGAATAGAAGAAAACTTTTTGTCTCAATTTTGTTTTCAAATTGTAGAGTGAAAAAACCATAAAGTGATAGAAACAGGATGTTTTAGAGACACTGAAACAAGCATTTTGTGTGTTTGTTTCAAACTGAACACTTTGAAAATCTTTAGTCATGACAGGAAAATTATTTGTGAACTCAGAGATTTTGAGATGGGAAAGTGTTTCCTCTCCTAGTTCCAGTGAGTCAGAATACAACAGCTATTTTATAATTTTCCATTGCACTCCTCCCACACCCGAACTCAAATAATAGAACCAGCTTCAAATCTTTCCTAAACATCCATTTTGTACTACACACCTAATACAAAAAGTACCTGGGAAGGCAGTGTATTGACTTTAGTTGTTAAGCCAAATGAAGAACATCACAAATTCCTTTTTTCTGGTTCCTCCAGTTGTCACCACACACCCAGCTTAAATCCCAGCACACTTTGCAGCCACACAGCCTCCAGAAACATTGACAACCTAGACCTCTTCTTTCGAGTCCCATCGCATTTTTGATGCCATTTCCCCTTTCACCTTCTGCCAGCTCTCTGACAAGGAAAGCAAAGGCACAAAATATCCCCAAGAATGTAAACAAAAAAGTGAAAACTCAGGCCCTCATCCCAGCAGACACCAGAACATGAGATTTACTGCTGAACTGGCAGAAGTTTTCAGTCCTAAGAGTTCCAGTTAAACTCAAGAGAGAAATTTTTAACTGGCCTTTCTCCCCTTCAACTTTCATTTCTCAGCAAACTTCACCTGCATTTTGAGAACTAAACCAGAGCAATTAGCTTTTAGCCCTATCTTTTATAGCTAATTGCCCTTAAGGCAACTGCAAGGATTCCCAGGTGTCAGCTTTCTGTGGTGTTTATGCAAGTCCCAGAAGAGAGCAAGCAAAGACACTAAAATAGAAAAGTTCTTCAGCAGACATACACAGAAAAAGGGAGCTTAAAAAGGCAACAAGGCATTATCATTAATTTTCTATATATATCACGTTTACTCACTGAATTATACCATGTGATAGCATTACAAGCAGAAAAAGCTTCTTAAATGTAAGGATTAAAAAAAAACTTCTCCAATTTCTTCAACCCTACAATGACCCCTAATTGGCACTTGAAATCTTTTAGCCACCAATTTAATTAGATTTCTAATACCCTTGAGAGTGTTTTCTTTTATTTATTTATTTTAACTGGGTTTTCTTTTCTCTCTTGACGTTCATCTAAGAAGACTATGTGGGGTTTTTTTGTCTGACACAGAAGTCACCACACTTAATAGGAAACAATTTTCTGCTGCCTGGAAGGTGAAAGTTTCTCTTCAAATCACTGTAGGTGAACTCACCTCCATATGCCAGCAGGAGATGGCCACAAATGTGGTTTTCTACTGACATTTCCATCTGTTGGTTTGGTTTTTAGGGCCCTCCAGTGCTGTCTCAGTGGAGGGTGGTGCTGGGGACTCCATGAGTTCCCAAAGGAGGAATGGCTGAACTTCCTGAACTCACACTCTCTGCTGCTGTCACTCAGTAACTTCCAGTTTATGCAAGAACATGTTCCCCTCCAGTTTTCACCAAGAGCAGAAGTCATATTTCCCAGTCCGAGGAACTTCAGAATCCTCCAGGGCTACAGATGCTGACTGAAACAGCCTTTGTTTTCAGAAGCTAAGCTGATTGGGAAGTCCAGTAAGAGATGACTGGGAAACCCCTGTTATTACAGGAATAGTCAAAGGTATCAGACCTGTAAAAACTCCAAAATTTTGGGCTTACTACCATCATCCCAACAGCTGCCTTGAAGTTTTCCTCACTGAACATGGTTACCAGGGCACACCTCTCTCGTTCTGCTATCAGTTTCAAAACCAGACTTTTCATCTTAAGAAATCTGAGTGGTATCTGACCTACACTAAGATGTCTTTCTAGAGACAATTATGTTTGTCAATAGCTTCCATGGTTATATGCAGAGCAAAAAGCACTTTATGTATGATGTGAAGACTTCTATTGTCATGGAGGAAAACATTAAGGAACATAAATATAAAAAAAAAGTAAGAAAAAAGATAACAAAAAAAAATTGAGCATTTGTGCTACTGTAGGTCTTTGTGTGAGCTCAGTAACTTGCTTCAGATTAATTAGCAATCTTTGAGTGGTCCTGCTAAGCAGGTGGCAAACTAGAATGCATTGTTTTGCCTTGGTGCCCATATTTCACAGTTCACTGTTAATGCCTTTTTATTTGTATTTATTTTTTTTGCTCCCTTGTTTTGTTTTATAAGTGTTCAGAGTAGTGCACAGCATTATGGTACACTATCATTTTTCAAGCCATTAAATGTTAACTTCATTTTCTTGTGTGAATTATGCTTTGCTCTTTTAGTTTTGTAATGAAAAATAAGTACAGGTTATGCAAGCAATAACCCCTGTGTAAGCAGCAGCTATCTTTTTAAACGGTTTATTATGCCACAGTCTGGTACTCCATTAAATATAGATTACAGACTGTTGAATAAATGAATATCAACTAAGCAGCCCCATCCTTCTGTACATATCAATGCAAATAATGAATCATGGCACCTCATGAAAATGTATAACCCAGAAGAGTGGGTCAAGAAGTAATTACACATTTGTCTTATCTCATGCTTCTTGCTCTCAAACCAGGAAAATACATTTGTGATGGTTAGGGGACACTAAGAAAGCTCTTCCAAGCTGTTTTTCCTGGAAGGTGAAAAAGTATTCTTTCTCATAGGTTTATGCAGATGTGCTTAGATTTCCAGGTATGCTTCTTATAGTACACTTTGAAAAACATGCTTTCATAATTGAGAACCTACACTGAAAAATGCAGGTTCATCTTCATATCTCATCTCTTCCTCAGACCTCCTGTGTTACAAATAAGAGTAACTGAATGGTTCATTTTGGGAAATGTAGGCAATTATCAAAATAAATGGGCCAGTATATGCATTTGAGGTTATATATTGCATACAAAATCTAATTATTTACATACTTATAAACATAGAAAATGGACATCAAATTGGGGCAGAAAACATGATTATGATACTCTTTATAAACAGGAATTATTAAAACCGATATTGATTAGCGATAACTGAAACTAAAATTTGGAGACTGAAACTCAAATTATGTTGCTTAAAGCCAAAGTAGGCTACTAACCTGTTGCATATGGAACAGATTAAGAATGGAATGAACTAATCATTAGGTTATTAAAATAATACCACTAACGTGAGTCGTATAACATAAAGTTATCTTTAGCAGCTCAGGAGGAATTATCTGCTGATCCCAGCTTGAATAAACGGACTCTGAGAAGAGACTATATCAGTAGAGGAAAAAATAAGCCAAACAATTAACTTGCTTAAATACCTTGTGCTTGTATTTTCCAAGGCAAGGTTTTGGCTGCTGACTACCATCACAGTTCCTCTGATTTTAGTGTGCACATGCTTATTCACCCTGCTTGTGAAAACATATTTAGGATCACAGAATCTCCTCAGCTGGCAGGGACCCACAAGGATCCTTGAATCCAACTCCTGGCCCTGCACAGGACACCCCAAGAGTCACACCATGTGCCCGAGAGCATTGTCCAAGAACTCCATCAGCCTTGGTGCTGTGACCACTTCCCTGGGGAGCTGTTCCAGTGCCCAACCATCCTCTGGGTGATGAACCTTTTCCTAATATCCAGCCCAAACCTCCTCTAACACAGCTTCAGGTTGTTTCCTTGTGTCCTATAGGTGATCACCAGAGAGCAGAGATCTCTGGCCCTCCTCTTCCCTTCATGAAGATATTAGTAATGATTCGATCTTCTTGTTAAATGAGTTTCGTATTAATGTTAAGAATCTTAATGTTAAGAATTAATGTTAAGCAGTAGCCATATTTTTCCAGGAACTTCTAACATTTCTAGCAGAAACATGGGAGAAAATAAGTTCAGCTTTCTGGTACGGAAACTGAAAGAGACTTGAAGTTTTTTTTGTTTGCAAGTATTTTGTTAGTATTTTTTTGAAGGAAAATACACCAAATTGTGTTTTTGTTTAAAAAGACACTATTCATGCAAATAAGATCTATAATTACTGCATATGAGTTTCCTACCCTCCTTCTCCCAGCCTGCTAAGGCAGTAAATGCCAGAAGCCATGGAAGCCATTAGAAGGTAACATCTGTGCAGTACAGGTGACAGGGTGACCCAGTTAATTCAGCACTGAGCACTTTTCAGATGCCAGTATCCTCTGGAGTACCACAACAAAGATAGGGAGAAGGGGAGAACAATGCTTATTGTTAAATGAGATTGATATTTTTATGTTTCCATGAAGCACTTGGACCCTGTCTTGGTGACTAGTGGGGAAAAAGTCCAATGATTTTTTTCTGCCTGTGTCAAATCAGAGGTCCCAAAAATTGCTCAACACCAAACAAAAAAGCAGAGAATAAAAGAGCAAACTGGGAGAAAATAAAACATTGGAGCAATTCTATTGCCTGCCTATCAACTATTCCTTGTTAAACAAGATATATACTATATTAGACATAGTATTTTATAGAGTCACAAATATGGACTGGTAAAACCCATGAGTTTTATGACAATTTATGGCTCCAAAAATGAACCAGTGTTCCTTTTCATTAAAAGAACATGAAGAAAGTTGACTTTAAATGTCCTCAAGATTAGGTCCAAGCTATACCTTGTACCCAGTGTGGGGTTTTTGTAGCATTGTAAATACTTGTGTTCCCAATTTATAGAATTAAAAAATGGGGCCAGTGTGAAGATAAACTGTCTAAGCAGGATAATAGACTGATTCTGTAGACCAGAATGAAAAATTAGCAATTGAGCATTCACTCTTTCTTCATCTTTGCAGTAAGCACATGTATATTGGTCATATATTGAGAAACCCATACACAGTTACATTGCACATGTGAAAATACAAACCTGCTTATCTCTTAAGAAGTGAAGAACTCCTTCCTGTTCTTCATAAACCCTACTAAAAGCTTGTTATTTTTCAATGATTGAAAGTGCTGTTTATGTTAAATGCTTGCAATTTCACTTTCTTGGACACTCAGTGGTGTGGTGTGTGCAACTGTAGGTAGGGCACGTTCCCTGGTAAAGAGCCAACACTCTTTCAAAGTGTGTGGGACAATGGCAGGAGAAAGGTGGTGATTTCTTTTATGACAGCTGATGCTACATTATTTTTTTGCAGCTTCTCAGCTCAGTATTGTAAAATAGAACCTAGCACAAGGTTCTGGTCAAGATTGGGTGTTCTTCCCTAAGGACTTATGGCCAATGAATTGTATTTATATATTATGATTCACTTTGTTGTATATCCAGATATGATAAAAGTAAGACATAAACCTGAGATTAAAAAAAAAATCTAATCTAATCTAATGCACTAGTCTGTTGTTTTATTAGCTGAAAGGCAGGGGTGTTTCTGGGAGCATTTAAAATTCCAGAGTGCAATAATTATAAAATGCAGTGAGCAGCAAATCTTCTAAGGGTAAAGAAGAAATGTGAAAAGTAATGGCTAAATCAATAACACCTCAATCCTGGAGTATGGTTAGTGTATCTATGAGAAATATCAATAATTATTTATAGCATGCAAAGATGTCTTCAGCATTCAAAAGATATGCAGAAGACCCAGACAATGAATGATGCACTTAGGTTTACAGAGGCAGTTCAGTTCCATGTTTAAACCAGGCTACTGAAAATGTCTCCAACAAGCACCAATGTCCAGCCTCATTTCCAGGTCTGCCTGTACTTGGGGCACTTTAACCCAGCTGCCAGGTTTGGACCCAGCACTCCCCTGTACCCTCCCTACCCTCTTCTATCCATTCAATAACATATACAGATCTTCTATTAAGATCTAAATCTTTAGATATGGATGGAATTAAGAGGAGTGTCAAGGGTTTCCCAATGCTTAAGTCTGCAACCAATGTCCAAGTAGATTTCAACAAGCCAAAACACTGTCAGTTTGGTGTCTGTGCATGGTCAGAGCTCTCTCTGTTTGCCTAAGCTCATTGTGACAGTGTTGATCACCTGTCTCAGACTGATCAGGATTTGAGCAGGTAGATACTGTGCAGCCCATCTCCTCCAAAGCATCCCCTCAGTAACAAGAATAAATGGTGGTGATCACCAGAGTCCAGTCAATCTGTCCCCATTGCCTTTGGAAATCAGTGGGAGGGAAGTGCCTGATTAACATCGTAAATCTGAGCCAAAGCTGCTTTGGGTTTGTCCAGATAGTACTTAATGTCCCTCTGAAGACAAACCACTTCAGTACTTACAAATTAGGCTGATCATAACACACGCAACATAATGAGCATTTCCCATTTAATTTTCAGTTCCATATTCCAGAATACATTTCAGATGTTCCATACTTACATGGCTGCAGTGCCCAAAGGCACAAATCATCCTTTAAGCTCTATTGTGCTAAGAGTTATTCAAACACTCACAGGGCCTTTTCCCACACAGCTTATGAGCCTAGAATACAAGGACTCTGCACAGGCTGGAAAAATATGGTTACAGTCACATACATAAAGATTGATATATTGATACTTCATGTTTTATATAAAGATAGGAAAATAAATGTAACTGCCAATAAACTGAATCTGCTATTCATCAAGTTCTCTCCTTTGTTTCCCAATTTTATAGCAGAGGGGACACTGGAGGAGAGACTTGCAATAAAAACAGCTGTCACAGTCGCTTTCTGCATCAGCTGAGGAAGCTCTCTGATGTGATATGCCAGACAGTGCATTGCACGTCGAAAAAATAAGGGCACATAATGCAAAATATGACATACCCTGTTTAGCTAAGGCTGCTAACCAGCTCCTAATTTCTAGCTGTCTTCTACAGTGTTGAAGCATTCTTCAGAAATAATTTCTGTTCATATGGTTCCACTAATAACACATACCCTGCTCTGTACTCAGTCTCATTCAAATGCCTCAGTGTTCACAAAGTGTTTGATATAAATACTCTCACGTTGCAGAAGCTGAAAAAGCTCTTGTCTTTTAACAAAGACCTCTAATGCCAGAACTGGAATGAAGCTACATGATGTGATTTGATATCCCAGCACTAGGCAAGCTGTGGTAGCTAACGTGCATATAATATGCTTAGTTGAGAAATAATTTCATCCACCTTAATTTGCCCTCCCTGAAATCTGAAAGAAATTTCCTTAGATTTTATTTGGCACATGTAACAAAACTTCCAAGAATGGCTATTTGAAAGGACTTAAAAAACTCAGTTGCCTTTCTCTAACAGTGTCAAGGCCACAAGAAGAACTTGCCATAAGATGACTAGCCACCACAGGGTACCTCAGATAAGCACAGAAGGGAGGAATTTGCAGCAGGAAGGCAACAATTCCAGGCCCTGCAGGGGTAACACCAGGTTAGCACATTCAGGTTAAGACATCTGGACAAAAATTTCCACTCTGGCAAGCTGTGGGAAAGGAAACAACTCCCATACACATCACCCCAAGTTATGGGAATGGCACCTAGGATCACCCTGTGGATACCCAGAGTTTGGACTGTGCAAAGGTGGCACCCCAGAAGAACTCTGGGACCAGAAAGAAGCCCAGGATGAAGAAGGACCAGTGAGGTGCCACTGGATTCACAGGTGGTGACTCTGTCCTGCTTCATCTCTCTCTCTCTCCATTTTCACTGCAAGCCCAGAAGGAGGCAGGATTGCTGTTATGCCTCCACTCAGACACACATGGATACCAAACTGCTTTCCTGTATCTGTCCAGCAGCAGCTCCAGGGTTCCTTTAAATAACATACGACAGAGTTTGGATGACTATAAGCCCAAAACATGAAACCTGGATTAGTGCAGCTATTCTACAGTANAGAATCGTGTCATAATCAACTGAAACAGGCTGTCATGTCATTTTAGTAAAAAAAAAAAAAAAAAAAAAAGAAGAACAGAAACAAAATCTTTTAAGAAAGTTTGATAAAGATAGGCCGAAGTTTCTGGAATAATTTGGTATGGGGAGATGGGAGGACAAAACTCTAATTATAAATTGGCTGGTATTTGAACCAGTGAACCCAGGAAATACTTTGTTTTGCATAAAAGAGAGAGCTGGGAACTATGAAAAAATTTGGTCTTTGTTCTGATATTACATGATTAATTAGAGATAAGACAGATCTCAAAATGCTTCTTCGTTTATTTGTAATTCCCATGACTTTATTATTTTAACTCAGTTCTGTGAGCAAATTTTATACTGGTGAGAAAGAACTAAGCCCCTTTATATACATAACTCTGGTTTTTTTGGGCCCCTATTTGTGCAGTTTTCTCTGGAGTTTTTTTGGGAGGGGAGAAAGAGTAAAGATGAAATATATTTTTTCTGATTTATCTATAAATGACATATAGACAGGCTTGCCTAAAATGTACAAATAGGGTAATTTTTTTCATTGATAATATGAATTTCTCTCTTGCATTTTCTTTTTATGACACTGAAATGTTTCTATAATCTTTCCAAGTTTCTAAGATTCCATTTAGATGCTACAGCATCAGCAAACTTCTGCTGCTATTCTAGGATTTGCAGTCAACAGGAATTTTTGTATTGAAGGTGCCAACAGTTTAATAAATATGTTTATTTACAATTCATAACTTCTGAGTATTCTTGTAACTATTCTTTTTAAATATTGGACCATTTAAAAATATTCCAGTAAGTGTTTCTGAAATACTCTGCTTCATTGTGTGTCTAGCCATGTTATTTTCTTATAGTGCATGACAGCTCAGTGCTGTAATATCCCATGCAAACTGAATCCATTTAAAAGAAAAATAATTACACGACCTGCTTACATAATTCTAAGCTAATTAAACCACAACTGTTATTAAATGATTCCTGCATAATATAATCACCCTAAAAATGTAATTCTATTATTCAGCCTCTATTTTGTTATCAAAAAATATATTTCTCAATAGATACCATTTAAATCTTTGAGAAGACACTGT
This sequence comes from Drymodes brunneopygia, assembly GCA_013400955.1. NCBI lineage: Eukaryota > Metazoa > Chordata > Aves > Passeriformes > Petroicidae > Drymodes > Drymodes brunneopygia. The sequence goes on along the minus strand of VZTZ01013159.1, from coordinate 702,683 downwards.
GAGGATGAATACCACTAATTTGTAATTAAAAGGGAAGATTAAGAAATCTAGACCAATGTTTAATGTTGACCATGTATTTATTGCAAGACAACATTCCTAAATGCCTAAAGACCCTTGGACTGAGCCTTAAAGACCTTAATAATAGAAATAAGGAACCGTGAGCACTGCAGTTTGACCTGCACGTGCATTCTATGCCAACATTGGAAGATCGTGGGCTAACCAAAGAGATTTTCTAGAGCCTGCTGAGACCCTTCATTATGAATTTTAAATGGAACAGTATTTCTGAACAGACCACTGTAGGATGTCTTATGCTGGATATCATATGGATGACTCCTCAAAACTGAACAAAAATAATTTCTTTCATTTGAAAAGCCCAGTTTTGGAAAGACAGTAATCTCTAAAGCTGCTAAAAGTATATCAGAGAGAACTTTCACAGTCATGGCAAACTCCAAAAGTTATTAAAGCTGGTATTTTTTATTGATAAAAAGAGTTCCATCTAATCAAGCAAGCAGCTGTGACAGTGATTAAGAAAGTATTTTATTGCAGGTACCTAAAATTGCCTAGAGAGATCCAGGATTGCCAACAGATTTCTTTCACTTTTAAATTTTTTTTTCTTCTTTTCTTATGGCAGTCAGCCATCCTCCTTAAGAAATCTCTCTTATTTCCTAGTTCCCAGTGGAAAATAAACAAGAAATGAGAGATATTTTAACAGTGCTTAATTTCCCCTGTTTATACAGGATAGCTTTCAGTGTCCCCCAAATTTTTTTCTGTAACTGAGAGCCAAAGCCTAAGTCTCCAGCAGTGAGCTGCAGGGAAATGCCATCCTAGGTTGTCTTTGACCCATCAATCTCCACCTGCAGTTTGCTGCAGATTTCCCTTTCCTGGCTGGTCCTTCCTGAGACATGCCGAGGTAGAAGCATAGTGCCAGTCACAGCATTTCTGTGCTCCTCTTTGCCACCCATCCTTTTCTGTGTCTCTTGCTGCATGTTTTGTGAACCTCCCAGCTTAATGCCCATGTTTAAGAAAAAGGACTCTGCTGCCATTGTTTTAGATAAAATTACTCTCCTGACTCTTTGATTAGGACCAGTGGTGACCTACTGCTCCTCATGTCCCTTGCAGGCTCCAAAGCCCTGACTCCCTTCTCTTGAAAAAGCACAGCCCCCTCAGGGGTAACAGAGGCATTGGGGGTGCAGGGCACAAACTCTTGGAACAGAAATAGGAAATTTCACTTTGAAGCCACAATTATCCCCTCCTTGTTACCCTCTCCCACCAGGTATGGGACAGCATACAGGAAACACAGCCTTGCTGCTGCATCTGGCCTTTGAGTTTTCACTTGTTTTTTGGTGAAAGTTGAAGAATCAATGGGAAATGTAGCAGTGTGTGAATCCAGACAGAAAGTGCATCCCTACCCTACAGAGCCTGCGGTTTAACTTCGTTTTAATTCTCCAAGCTCTTGCTATCTCCTTACATAAGTGTCATTTCTTGCATGAAGGCAGAGACCAATATTAAGATCCTCAGCTGAAATAATCCTTACAGCTCTGCAGCTTAAGATAAAACTGACAGCTTCTCTCAGTTTTACTCTTCAGGACATAAACTTGGGGTCAAGAAGGCATTCCTTCCCATATGATAACATTGCAAATTCAGTTCCCATCAGGCTTTTTTTCTTTTCTCTGATCAATCCTAGCATTACAGAGCTGGATTTGGCACAACAGATTTGTACAAAAGTATTTCTGGGCTTGATTCTATGAAAACAAACAGAAGCCTTTTCTTGACCTTCTTCCTCACACATTAGTAAACACTCATCCCTCACCCTGGACACCATTCTTTAAAAGCAAATGAATGAGTGCAAAATCCTTCTCTTTTTCAATCTCCTGTAGCTACTTTCTGCACACAGCATTAGCTCATCTGACACAGGTAAGGGACAAACAGCAGCTATACTGCATTTAAGTTTGTACTCAAGATGAAATCCAACCGTGTGCAAAAAGCCATAAAAAGACATATTAATTGCTTCTTCTTTAGCATTTTACTTACCCAGAGTGAAGAAACTTTCTTTTTCTGAGCTAAAAACATACTTCCTCATTCTCTATAAATGTATTAGATGTAGACAGGCATATTGTGCCTTTGAACAGAATTAGACAGTGCTAATTGTAGGGAGATGTTTTAGACCAAAACTAAATAATTCTGATGCTTTTAGTGAAACACTTCATTATCTGTGTAAACAAATGTGGTTTAAACTTTCTTTCTGCTTTAACTACTTTTTGTTTTAAAAAATTCAAAATCAAAATAGAGTGAAGAAACCTTCCAACCAAGATAAAATTATAACAAATATTTTGGAGAATGTCAAAGCAAAAACAACTGTGGGTCACACAACTCTTGTCAAATCTGACCTGGGAATGGAAGGACAGATTTCCTGCAGGCAGCTAACAGCAGGGTTCAACTGGCTTCAGCAGAGCTGTTATTTACGTCAATTAAAAATGGATCTGAAATTTCTTGAAGGGATAATAATCTCTACAAATACAGTTTGTTTTGTAATTCTCATCTTCGTGACAAAACCTAATTATTACACTCTGCCAGATGTAGCAAGGCAGACAGATGTGACCCCAAATTTTAGATGCATTCAGTTATTAGGTATGATTTATGGTCCTCTTATCAGTAGCTTCATCAAGGTTTCTGTTTATGAATAAATTTAAAACAGTAGGACTTGGGCTCTAAAAGTGCACTTTGAATACCAAAGAATATTTTCCTCATGTATTCTCCTTGGTTCTGTTTCAGGCATCCCCGCTGAACTTTCCCTTTTTGTTTCAATGTGAAACACAAGTACTGTGGTTTCATTCCTTCATAATTCTGAGAAAGTTCTCCTATTGCAAGTCAAGTGTCTTAATTTGAATGTAAAAAAATTTTAAAAATTAATTGGATACAGTTAAGGAAATAATTTAATTATGCATGAAACTAATGAATGAACATTTGTCGCAGCTGTCAACCAGGATATATTTTTTCTTTTCTTAAATAGTCATGACTATGCATTGTGGGAGGTAGTAAAATTGAGGGAAAGCAGGGTTAGTGGGGATTAGAGATAGGAAGGACTGGATGACCTCCATGTGCTGTGAAAGAAAGGATGATACTTAAAAACCTGAAGTTTATGGTGGCCAAAACTGAAGAGGAATAGAATGAGATTTTCCTATCTGTACACAGCCCTACTAGATATTAAAAAAAAGAAACAACTGCAGACTGCCATCTAATCCCAGCTTCAATGAATAGACCTGAAATGAAGATAAAACACAGATGGCATGGTAGCTACATGATGTGTTGTGAGGAAAGGCACAGAGGAAATGCCAGATGCCAAAACAATAGTACCAGAATTCCAAAATTATACCCCTAGAAAAATATGGGAGCTTTGAAGGCAATTTACCAGAATGTTCCCAGTACCTTATAAGTCTGGAGTCTTTAATGAAATAGGGAAAAGTAAAAGTGGTACTTTCCATCCATCTTCCTTAGTTATTCCTGTAATACTATCAAACCTTTTTTTTTTTTTTAATGCAGTGAACAGAAAGCAGTGAATTTCTAAAAAAGGCAATTCAGACAAAGGGAAACTAAACTTACTCAGAGGCTAAAGTTATTTAATAGTATTAGGAATTTCCAAATTAGGGCTTGGCAACCAAAGGTCTCTGAAAATCTAGCCTAAGTGACTAGCCCTGGGTCAGAGACTGTAGCAGGACAGAAACAAGCCAGGTTTCCATTACCTGCTTTGTCTTCAGCACATTTTCCACCTGACTTATCCCTTTAAGCTTCTAGTTTAATAGAAGTACTTTTTTAAAGGATTAGTAACACCAAATTTTCATGTAAATATCCAAAATCAGAAATCTGCATTGCTAAAGCACAGAAACTGTTGTAACGCATCACGGGGTTCCTCTTCCTTTCCCTCTTTTTGACGTGAGGGTGTTTTTATTTTACAGAGGAAAAGAGGTGAATACAGATCTGAAACGAGCGGGGAGTTTTGAGAGGGCTGGTGTGACCCACTCCCATATTTTAGGCTGTCATGCAGTGCTGCCAAGTGTGGGCTGGTGTCAGTTGGTGTCAGTCAGGCCGTGACGCGGCGCGTGAAGCGCGGTGACGGATTGCCAGCCCCTGTCCCCGGTGCGTGACCGGCTGGCAGCCGGCAAGCTCCAGCAGCATCACAGCAAGCTGCAGAGGACAGCCACAGTGATTAGTGGGAAGGCTCGAGGCAAATAAATAACTATTTACTAATGAGGGATGGTGCATGACGAACTCTTATCCTGGTTGCTTGGCAGAGGCAGGGAAAATAGATACATCCCAGGCTGGGTTAGCAAGGAGCATCCAAATCTCAGCTCCAGGGCTGAGGAGAGCACAAGGGGCTGAGGAATTGATGGTTTTCTAGCAGGACCCCCTAGCCAAAATAGGAACAGCTGGAGTAAGAGCACAGAGGGTAGAAAAGGCAATATTTGGCACATTGTTTGTTCCATTAATGGCAAAATTCAAGGTGCCTAACTGAGGAACAAAACATCTCCTTGTTAAACACAGATTTAATTAGATGTCTCACTCAGAAGGAAAGAACACATGAGAAATTAAAGAAAACCTCCTGGAAACCTACTCTTTAGCTAGTCTGAAAGTAATAAATTACGCTCTGTTTATTTGTTTAATTAGCCAGCATTACCAAATACATTTTTTTCATTATGGCCCTTTCAAAAACTTGCTTTTCTTAAAGCACCTCACAGAATGCTGTGACAAGTTTGTAAACTTCTGGTCTTTCCTTTGTATTATTCACTCATACAGCAACATAGACAGATGCTTGGAAACCTCTAGTGTTTTCATATTTTTAGAGAGTTTAAATATTTTTAATGCATGTTGTCTTTTCAGCCTCAGATATTTTTGTGAGAGTCTGGGTGTTAGAGTCTTAAAGAAAAGCCAGAAGTCTTAACTAAAAAAGAAAGATTTCAGAATGAGAAGACAACTTAGGCATTTGATATCTGTTTTAAAATATGGGTCTAATAGTTTTCAGAACCTGTTGTTGAACATGTTTCTTCTATAAGTATTGCATGGTTTGAAAACTACCAAACAGGGAGAAAATTTGGAAAGATAAGGCTGGCATTATGAGGAAAAACTTCTTTTCCTAGAATATTTCCACACTTTTTAGTGAAACTGCTAATACAGTGCAGTGATGACTAAAGTGTGCTAGAGGAAAGAGCTGTGCCCAGGTGGAGTGTTGCCAGTTTAACATTTCTTTAAAATAAAGAACCATATTTACAGACAGTGTTGAAGAACAAGAGGATAGATTGCTTTGATGGGACAGACAGATCTGACCACTCTGCACATTCTCCTGCAGCTCAGACACAATCCAGCTCCTTTGCAGTCTCTGGATGAGTCAAATGCCCCCTGAGAAGGCTTCTGGCTGGCTACACCCAAGGGATGCCCAATGAGTTCAAGACATTTCATATCTGTCAGTAAGAACATACTCAGACAGGGCTTCTGAGCTGCTTGTAATCCTAACAGAACACTATTTCTGTGAAGGATGTGAGAAGAAAAACTTTGCATGAAGAAGTGCCTGGATCTACACAAAAATTGTGGGGGGAAAAACAGCATAGAAAACAGGTCCTCAGTGTGCTTGTTTTCACCACTGTAACCTTCTAAATCTATTACCAACCCTAAAAAATGCATTTGCTTCAAGGATATATATACGAGAAAAGTCATGAAGTCCTGCATGAGCCCAATAAAATACACTCAAGCCACAGTAGAAACTTACTCTGTTTTGTCAGAACCCTGATATAAAATCCACCAATTCACAATCAAATTAGGCCACCATTTTTAGAAAGGCTTGTGATAAGTTGCATCCTTTGATACTCCCTCTAGCCTCACCTCTTCTCTGACAGTTCTTTACTTGGACTGACATAAGAAAAAAGGAAGTGGTCCATTTCATTTGATCTTACTTGATTTTTTTTTATTCTCCTGCTTTCAGTTACTTCGTCATTATTTGCTAGATCAAAGGACCCTCTAGTGTCATAATATATTTCCCTCCATTTTGAATAAAGTTCATGGAATATTGACACTTATCAATCTCTTCAGTACCAGTGAGTTCTAGTGCATCTTAGTTTAACTTTCTCAGGATAACTAAGTTATTACTCACTCCATTAAAAAAAAGCCCTACCTTCCCCTTCCAAATGGGGCATTAGCAAAAAACTAAGGTAATTCAAGTAGTTAATAAATAAGTCCTTAACCATCTGCACAGTTCCTTTACTTATACTGTGTTATATATCATCTCTTCTCAGAATTAACCCTCAGAAAAGGTTCCAATTCACCCTTCTCTGAATCCAAACTGACTCTGACTGGAACAGCTTTCCTGCCTGAATTCATTATGCATGGCCTAGTCTCCTAATTGAAATAATGAAGGCTTTTTCCTATCTTCTACTTTGTCTAAAACCTTTCAGTATTAGCCATGCAATTACCAGACCCTCAGTCACACATCTCTCAGACACCTTTACAGGAGGGGAATGGGAACCCTGATTCACCCACCACTATTTGCAATCAAAGCTCTGACTCCCATTAGTGTCAGGGCAAGCACTGAGGGAGCTTAGCAGACACGTTTTGCACTGCAACCATATTCCTCCTGTGTGACCTTTGTCAGGCACCTTTCCCTTTCCATGGTTCAATTTTTCTTGCTGAAAATAGTGATAATGACAGGTCACTTTCCAAAGTGACTTGAAATGTACTCATCATTATGTTCTCAAAGAGAGAGAGGCTTCTCTGAATATTACCAATAGCACTTGCTGGTTTTAATCTGCTTCTCTAGATGACTGACTGGCTGCCTTTGAGCATCCACCAGTTCTTCAGGTCTAATGAGTACTCTCTTCTTCACCTCCTCCACATTCCTCTCTACAGTGTAGGAGATTTTGAATACCTTCTTTATCACTTTTAGCATGTTAATCCATATTTCTAATAATTTTGTTATTTGCTACAGTATCTAGCACTTAATGCAGAATTAGAGTCACATTTACTTGTTGGTAATTTCCTTGAGCCATTTTTAAATATAGACACCACTTCCCATTCCCCATTACTTTTAGGTCATTTTAGTGAGAGCTTACAAATCATAGTTAAGCTCAGAAATCTCACAAGAGAAAAGCACCTTACTTTTGCAATTGTTCATGTCCAACTATAGTGTAACCACTTTAGATGACAAATTACTTTTAATAGAAGTCCTCCAAAATTTTTACTTTAAATAGTAACTTCTTTAACCAACAATTTCACAAAAACAGCAATGCAAAGAAATCATTCCCCTGCTCAGATGTAGCCTCGGACTTTTTGATACTCTGTTGACCTTTGAAAGTGTACTGGATTCTCTTGGCCTGTGGTAAATCTGCTCCTTATGCATTTGGGAATTTCTTTTGCATTTCTTCTATGGTCTTAAAATAACACAGTTCCTGAAGTTCTTAAATATTTTTTGTCAATCTCTTATTAATTTTATCTTTACCTCAATACAGTTGATGAACTTTTCAGGCTGAATGTCTGCAGGTAGAAATAAATGAGCATTCTCTGGCCAATTTTTGTAACCTAAGTTAATGTTTATCATTAAGAAAGCAATCGAGTCACACTTAAACAGCATCCTTTACTCTACTGTCACTGAAGTTAATTTATAGAAGTATGAGAATCCATTCAAAATATCTTAGTTAGAACACAGTCCCTGACACAGCATAGAATAATTGCCTGAATGCACTTAAGAATTGGGAAGCTCTGCACCTACCACTGAAGATAACTATCTGATGGCCACTTGAATATCCTTTTGTCAACTTGAAATGTGCCTGAAAATGTTGGGGATAATACCATAAAAAACAGAAAATGGCTCCCGTGGAAGTGGTCACAAATCTTTGCACTGAGAGTCTGCTTTTAAACAAAGGACCCATAAAACTGCACATGGAAGAAGAAAAAAAAAAGAAGTTGCATCCATGACTCTGAGGTTTGCTAAATAAACAAAAAAAAAGAGAGAAAAAACAAAAAACAAACAAACAAACAAAAAAACCAACCAAAAACCAAACAGAAAGAGAGATATGAGATTAAAAACCAAACACACAAAGCTCAATTTTTGTGGACTTTGTACTCCTCTTACATTTCCCCCTATGAATAATTTGCACCTTTCATTACAATGTATTGAAGCCATGACAAGAATTAGGTAACAAGTACAAGACATGGGGCCCTGAAAATGATCTGAGAATATTAACAGCATGCAAAAGCATGCATTAAGACCACTATTCTTTCAATGAACAAAGTGATTTTGATGACGATGTATCAGGGTATTTCACACAGTGTCTACAATTTATGGAATTCATTCATTCAAGTTACTCTTCAGAACAATAAGTTCAAGTGATATTTGTTTGCAGCTAAAATATCCTCACTCAGCACCAAAGTAGGATGAATCCCAGCAGTCTTCTGCATGCAGAAGGGACAGAGTATCTGTGAAAATATCCACCTTGAGAAAGGTGAAAAATACATGATGTACCATCACCTAATATCATAAGAAGTCTATGGGATAACATCGAGGTAAAAGTAGCTGTAAATAAAGACACCACACCATTGTCTGGGAATTATTTTGAAGAATTTATAAGACAATGCATATTTGTCTTTACTCCCAAGAGCATTTAATAATAAAAAGTTAGTACAGATGGTCTGCACTCTGTATGTGAATGGAATTATTTCAAGTAGCTAATTTCCAGCTGTTAAACACAATGACATTTCCCTTATTTGCTTTTTTTTGCTTAAGTTTTACATCTGTCATAGGTAGGTGGGCTTGCTGATTAAGTTCCCTTCAGTAAATTGTACTTTATTATGTAATAGAAAAAGTACAGAAAAGAATAGAAAAACAATGAAGAAAAGCTGAATCTGTTGGAAACTTTCTGATGTCAGCATTAAGCCCTATAAATATTGCTCCAGACATTACCCATTTTAAAGCAGTACAGAAACGCTCTTACCTTCCTACTGTCTCATGTTGTCCTGGGAAGATCCCATGGCCTTCATGTACCTTTGTGGGAAATCAGTGTTTACTGTTCAGCTAACCCCAATAAGGAGGCAGAATAAACAAAGAGTAAGCTATGACTACTCCAATGAGAAATTTCTTGACAAAGAGAGTTAGCAAGCTATGGAAATTTGTCCAAGGAATAAAAGTCATGTTGAATATAAGAAAAGGTACATGAATATTGAAGGAAGATATAGAATCTTAATTCAAAGTTGTTGGGTTGACTTTTAGCTTTGGCCCTACCTTTGTACATATTGACATTCAGCAATAAGGCTCACACTAATTTCAACACTGAGCTCCGTTAGCTCTGTGTCTCCTATTTTATTTCCTTCTTTTTAAGGAAATAATAGGAAACAAATATTCTAGAAACTATACGATCCATTTGGTCATCTAACATGATATACTTGATCAGTTTAAAAACTTTAAAATACATTTAAGATTTCTGAATGTTTTCCTCCCAACATATTTGAATGTTCTTTCAGTTAGACATAGTTTAAAAATATAATTCCAAAGAATCCTATAACCAGAGCTCACCCCTGCAGATCCCACAGAGCTGTTGAGATTTAACAACTCATATCTACTCTTTACGTATGGTATCCCAATTGTATAATATCCACCCACCTAAGAGTAATTTTATTTAGTCAAGGTATCTCTGTTTGGAATATCAGAATATAATGTAAGACTCAGAAACCTTACTGCAGTAAAAAGATGACATTTGCCACTCTATCCACCAGGCACGTCATAGAATACAATTATGTTTATCACATCGTGTTCATATATTATCATGTGTTTATGATTTATTCATGATACATCCATGCTGAGTACTACTCATCTCCTTGATCTGTTTTATATGGTTAAAAATGGTTTGTTTGAAAATATGTCTCGGTTTGGAAGGGGGTGTTGTTGTAGTTAGAACCAGCCCTTCCTGGGTTTGCCAAAACACTGCTATGCAGAATAGCCAGTCAAATCATTCTTTGGTGGTCTTGTCAGTTCTAATGTTTTCACAGAATATTTACTTACTTCTGGCTCATTGTCTGTTCTAATTGAACTGTAGGATCCTAAGTCATAGACTCACTAACATTTCCCAGTACATTAAGGCAATTAGCTTCCCTGGCTCTAATATACTTTATTAAGCATGGTAATACATACCCAAGCCTATATGATATTTAAAGCAAAATGAGATAGCCCTGGACTATGTATATTATGAAAATTGTCCCTAATGACTGTCCAATAGAAGAGTATAGAGTCCATTAAAAGGGCATAATTCTTTGTTTCTTTTGACACACCATCAGTTTACCCCTAATAAAGCAGATGGGAATCTTTCTGCTCAGTTCGTTTGACTAACCATGGTCACCAACTTGACCACAGGAGCAGAGCAGATCCTGTCACTTTCCCCCCTGGTTTCTTGGGCTGCCACATTCAGAGAGCAAAGACTTAAATCACTGAGATATACCCATATAAACATGGATATATATGTACCTACACTCATGCACTCATACACACACTCTTAACATGGACAAAGGTGTTCCTTCCTGTCTCTCCCAGTGTTCAAGCCAAAGTCGAAGAGGAGAAAAATGCTTTTCAGGGGCAGAAACATTCATGTTTCCATGTTCCTGTTCTGGCTAGGTATCAGAGGAAGACTCTCAGAAGTCTCGAATAACTAGAAGGCAGCTTCTACTATGAAGCTGAAAAAAGATGGGGAGGTATTTTCCTGTTTCAGTGTAATTATTTCCCCTTTTGAAAACTAGAAACCCTTCCTGTGAGCTCCACACTCCATGATAACCAATTTTCTGGCTGATCTATCAAGGTTCTCCATAAATCTACTCGCCAAGTAGATGAGAGGGCTCTCCAGCTAACATTTTAGTAGCCTTTCATCCAAGAGGCAGTAGATACATGAAGATATGCTAGACACCAACTACTGAACTGGATATTTCTTTGTCATCACTTATTTATCCATGTTTCTATTCTTTCTATTGTCCCTTCAAACTGCTTGTAGTGAATTCTGAACTGTTGCCATTGCTGCCTTCTCTCATCTTCAGCCTGCAAAGGACTTTGGAAAGAACCACACAAAACATCTGAAGAATTTTACAATATCTCAGGTCCTTACATCTAAAATATATCTGGGAAATATTCACTTTTTCCATCAACACTATTCTAAGGACTTTCTAAAACTCAGTCTCCTCTCAAATTGCTTAACTGAAAGATAAAGTACTCAAAATTTCTTGTCAGCTTGAAGGATCTTGCCCACAAAGTCTTTCAAGGGTTGAATTTTCACAGGGCTGCTGACAGAGCAATATCTCCCCATTATAGGCTCCACATGGTAGGTAATGGAGTACCAAACAGCAAGCAAGCCATCACTTCTTAATCAGTTCTGATTAAAGGGTCAGTGAAGTTGTGATTCCACATGAACCTTTAGGCCAAAAATCACAGCCTTAATCACAGCTGGAAGCCAGCCAAGGTCTCTCATCACGCTCCAAGACACAGGATTTTAATCACGAAATTGCAGTTATGCTTTTTATAAGAGAATAAGAGACAGAGGAAGGAGAGGATTCCTTATAGCACTGCTAACTGACCTTAATCTAATGTGATGTGCAATAGTCTCTGCATGTAACTGTGGCAGGGACACAGTATAAATGTAAAAAAGCCTCTTCTTAAATTAAATTTGAAAGAGTAGATTAGATTATTCCCAACATCCTAAAACAAACTTGTGTGTGCTGAAATTTATCTTGAGATTTGCAAGTGGCATTAGAGGCTTCCTATATTACAACTGTACCACCCTTTGCATACACCTCATAAAAACTACTTAGTTTCAAGATCACATCTTCATAATTACTAAAAAAACCTCACCTGCTTGCAAAAGATGAGTATATTCTATCAGATTGGAAAAAATGCCCTTTTGATGGTTCTGATGTCTCCTGTTACTTAATGACCTGTCCCTTTTTTATCTTTTTTCCTTTAAATGACCTCTCATTCTATAAACAGCCCCTCAAAACTGCATTTCAACTACAAGTACTTTTAAAAAGGCATCATCTATTATAGTGGACACAGAACTGAAATAACAGAAAGTTCTAAGAATTATGCAATTACACTAATGCAATTTAATGGACAGGGAGCAGTCAGGAATTTTGGATTCTATTCTTGTCTCACAAAGTCATTTTTGTCCCCATGGCCCTGGAATCATGTTATATTTCCTGTGCCTATTTCAGGTGTAGTTTCTTCTGGCAAAGTTTTTGCATTTATAAAAAGTTCAAAGGATATTTCACCAGGTCAATCCCTTGTAAAATCTTCTGATCAGTTGGGTAAAAAAACAAGCAGATTGCTAATAAATTCTTAGTCTGCCTGTGAGTTTATGAACCTTATAAATACATACTATGGTTTTTATTCTGTAAGTAATGTAATGTTTTAATTACATTGATAAGGGTGGGTAAGTATTCTTTTAATACTTTCTGTAGTAAATATCATGAAAACAGCAAGGATTTACACATAAACAAGAAGGTTGGAAATGTTGAATTTATTGTGCTGATTACTGCCTTCCATGCAATGGTTTTTTTTGTATACTAATTTTTTCTACAGAAAGTTTCCCCTTAAAACATAGACACAACAACCAGCATTTAATCTAAAATGCTGTTAATGACACCAAGGAATGCATAACCAGCCCAAAATATTATTTTGCAAAAAAATTTATTTTAAGCACTTTTATGCCAAGGTTCATTATCTTTTATGTAATATTTAATATTTAGAGAGATAGTAATACACATTTACACTATTTTCCTTTGTGATAATTTTGTTAACTCTTCCTGCTGTTGTCTTTTGCTTTTCATGATTAGATGCAGCAAAGTAACTAAATAGTTTTGGATTCCAGTAATACTCTTAAAATTTAGTTGAAAGATCTTAATTTCTGTTTAGTTTTGGACGTACAACTGAATTTAGTGACTCTGCAAAGCCTTTGTAATGCACTTACAATGACAAGTAAAGCTTCTATTCTTAGTACCATGTTACTACTCATAGCAAAATATTTAACATTTATTTGTATAGATAGGAAAAGGAGAAAAAAGCCACTCAGCTGGCTTTCAGAACTGTTGAGCAGGTAGGACTGCCACTGAAACCAGCCTAAATTGAAGTCACTGCAAAATAAACAGATCATTGAAAATAAAAAAATGAGGAGAGAAGCTCTCTTTGTGCAGTAAAGTTGGGTGCTGGTGGCCCCAAAGGACAAACAAAATAAGATTCAGGGAATTATGAAAATACTAATGGCAAAACATGGGATCAAGTGGATTATATTTTAAAACCACCATGGACTATGATGAGGACAGGATCCCACCTCCTCAGGATTTTGACTCAGTAAAATAATACAACTGTCCCCCTGGTTTTACAGGGCCCCATAAGTTGTAACACTGTAGCTGTAGTTTCCCATGCTTGTTCTGTAAACATGTTCCTTGTTTTTCTTAACCGGCCGGGATTGTTTTGCACTTGTGGAATTGTTTTTCATTCCTTTCCCTGGGGTGGAGAAAGATGATTGACCATGTCTTTGTCCTGTAAACCTTTAGGGGTGTTGACCCCTTTCACCAATCTTCAACTGTCCTTAGAAACATATAAAAATAGGTAAATAAAGAAGGGCAGAGCTTTTGGTCGGTCCAGCCTGGAAAATCCACTGCTGCTCTGAGACCCGCGTGTTTCTTCTGTTGCCAGCTGTGCAACATACAACCTTCAGACACAAATGTTCAGTTTATCTAGAATATAAGTGGTGAAGGGTATTGAGGTGGTTTTTGTTGGAGCTAATGAGATTCGATCTAGAGCCAAACAGAGATAACAAGAAGATGCCCTCGCGCCTTCAGTGAAATTTGGTCTGAGCTTTCCATCTCTCTATGTTCATCTCTCTAAAAGACCTGGCTTTATTTGTCCTGTACTGTGTATTTTAGTTATTTATACACTGTTTAAACCTCAGAGAAAACGATCTAAAAAGTTCTTATATTCATTTCCTAGAGCCTTCTCTTTGCCTCTCTCGTCTGTCATTTTATCTTCTCCCATATAATTTACTGAGAGGTGGACCCTCCAACAGCTTAAAAGGGGGAACATACAGTAAATTATTTATTACAACGTTTTGTATTACTCCTACTTTGGGTCCAGACTGCTGCTAGGTGATGTGAAAATGCAGAATACAAAGGTGATCTTTAACCCACATCATTTACAGTATACATATAAGACGGAGATGAAGAAGCAGCAAGTAAACAGTAAAGGAGACCAAGGTGTTGTAGTAGGAAATAGTTTCAGCCAAGCTACAACCCTGATGATCATATTCTTGCAACCATTACAAGAGCAGGGCTGTGAAAATTGTCTGGAGACAAAACACAGGGCTGCTCTTCCCATCTCAGTGGGTGAAGCCATGTGGCAGAAAGCCATTGTGTCTTCCAGGAAGTTACCAGTGCACAACTGAGACCAATTTTGTGAACTAATCAAAAGAACTGACATCTCAGTGATGCACCAAGTACAGTGTATTAGGCACTGATTGCAGGAAAACTCTACACCATTCTTGATGCATTCACTTTTCCTCACATTTTATACACAGATTTCTTTCAGTGGGAGATAAGGGAAGGACAGATCTTGTTTTAGCAACGCTGTTCACTCGATGTGGAGATCCCTCTGTGGTTCTAGTAAGCTCTTAGGGTTATTTTCTGAAATAGCAACGTACATTAGTAGAGTCATTAATCTCTTTATAGAAGAGGATTTTTTTTTAAGAATATGTTGCTCCTGCATTGAATTTAACTGGTGGGTTCATAAGACTCATCTTACATGTCCTTTTCAATTAATTTGCAGATGGATTTTTCCAGACAGCATTCATGCTATCTCTTCCTGCAGGCTCACAGAAGACAGAGTTTGGGTTTTTTTCTCACTGATGGAGTGACAATTGCTACCCCCAAACCAATTACCTTTCAATTAGCAAGTAAAATGAATTTTCACACTTCATATGCTAACATGAGAATGACAGAAATGCTTAACATTTGTTAAATGTGTCACTAGAAAAGAAAAAGACAAATTGACACTACATTTTCAAAAGAGTTTAGTGTCTCAAAACTCTGTATTTAGAAAATTATGGAGTTCATATAGAAAGCATTTGCTGGTTTGTTTTTGAAAGAAATCAAAGATGAACAAGAAAACTCTTGTTCAACATCTGATTCTTTGTACTTGCTTTCTTACAGTGAGGGGGGGGAAAGTCAAAATTATATTTTATGCCCAGGACACAGTAAGGATTGAAAAAAACACAACATTTTGCAGTTTCATAGGGATTGGAATCTTCCTAAGACTTTTTAAAAGAACACAAAATCAAGTTTTTGGGGGCCTTTTATGTGAATTTGCCCT
Source organism: Drymodes brunneopygia (assembly GCA_013400955.1). Lineage (NCBI taxonomy): Eukaryota > Metazoa > Chordata > Aves > Passeriformes > Petroicidae > Drymodes > Drymodes brunneopygia. The sequence continues at coordinate 687,310 of VZTZ01013159.1, read as the reverse complement.
TGTGGTTTCCTAGGCACCAGTAAATAAAGCTGAACTCTTCTCTCTGTGTCTTGCAGACAGTGCTGATAAATATTATCCTTTATTCCTCTCCCTTATTTCCTTAAAATAAGAAGGTTCTTCATATCTTTGAGGACAAATGTATCAATACAAATTGCTTAACAGCTTTTCAAAACATTTTGTGGTCGTAAACTGAAACCAGAAAGATGGAAGACTGAAAGTGACACTACCTAAATGACATCTTTTTAGCAGAGAAAGATCAAATTTATCCCTGGCTTCCTATGCAGCATTAGCAACTTTATGACATTTCAAAGCATAAACATTAGCATTATGGTTTGTTGAAAAGAACATTTATAACTGGGAAAAAATATTATTTTTTGAGATTTGTCTGCAGTCACAAAAAGCCACTGAATAACTGGCATAAACTTGTCAGAAACTGCTGAAAATGTTGAAGTGAACAGTGGGAAATGAAGCCCAGCAAGAGAGAGGCAGCAGAAAGCAGAGGGGTCAGGAGTCCAGGGCAGCTCAGGAGGTGCCTGTCCCTTGCTCCCATGGGAATGCAGCACAATCTCTCCAACCCCAGGGTGTCCAAGGACAATTCCAGGGATTCATTAATCTAAAGGTGGCTCCACGAACCACAGCAACACAAGGCTGCTTCTCAGGGCATTCAGCCTCTGGCTTGTGAGGCCAGAGAGAAAAGCGTAAGAGAAATCTCACTGGGAAATCCTCATTGGTGAAAAAAAAAAAATCTAACAATTAAAAATATCTTAAANAAAGAAAAAGAAAAAGAAAATAAATAAATAGAAACAAATGAAAATAAAAAAGTAAAACACTCAAATAATAAACCAAATAAATATAAAAACAAAAGAATCAAACAAGCAAAATAAAATTAAAAAATCAAATAAAAACAAAAAAGCATAAAACAAATAAATTTAAAAACCTAAGAAGTAAAAATGCAGATAATACATAATAAATTAATAAGAAAATGAAATAACTAAAAAAAATAAATAAAATCTTAAAAATCCCAAATAAAATAAACTTTAAAAAAATAAAAAGGTAATAAAATAAACAAAATGAAGAAGCCCCATTCCAGAAGCAAAGCATTAATTCTGCAATTGCGAGCACAATTCTGACATGAATTCCCACTTACAGTGGTGTAAATGAACCAAGTAGAAAAAAACATCTCCTTTCATATTTCAGAATTGTTCCTAAAAGTCTTTTTGCTGACATTTAAGGTTAAAGGAATCAGGCTTCCAGTCATCTCTGACACCTTTGGCTCCCAGTGTTTGTACAAAGAGATACAACATTTCTAGTGCCATTGCAAGATTTTAAAAACACTTCCTTAATTTCTCTGTGAGGTGAAAATTCAGCCCTGCTATTGCTGAGAGCTCTATCCAAGTAGAAAATCATGTCACGCTTACATTGTGTAACAGAAAATGAATATTCTGGTTTTACTCTGATGTTAATTGCTGCCTTTTCCCTAACTAGATGGCAAGTGACCTTTACACATCGTTACTGCTAAGTGGAAAGAGAGAATAATAATGTTATTTTAATTGATTTGTGAATTATTGAACAGGGTTATGAGTTCTGAACCCTCTCTGACTGGGAGAATCGATTGCATACTCTGTTTACAATTTAGTATTTTGTATTTTTTTGTCTCGTGCTCCTGTTTTGCACACATTCAAAAGATACTTAAAAACAGGGACATAATATTACCATTTAGAACAATTTATGTTGTGAATGTGTGAAAATGCTCTCAAGTACAAAACCCCAAATTTTATAGTTGGGAACCATGGGAAAAGCACCTTATAGCAGACTGTTGTATGTCCCTGAAAAATCACTGGATCATGCAACTATAGGCTTGGAAAACACCTCAAGTGCTCATTCTGTCCCTTCTGGTAAAGAACAGTGACATTATCCTTACCCAAATAATTTCTGACACGTCTCTCCACATGATTTTAAGGTCTTTTAACAGTAAACAACACTCCATCTCTTTTCTATGTAAGCTCTTCTAGTGCTTCCCAGTCCTCACTGCCACACACTTTTCCAGACTGAAATTTCAGCCTCCTTTCCTGCAATTTAATTCCTATAATTTTTTAGGAACAGCAGAGTCCTTTGTAGCTGTCCAGAGAGAATGTAAGTTTTTATCAATCACCTGTGCATCCACCTTGTGGTACTTTCATCAGAAAACCCTTCTTTATCTTGCTTTTGAGAAAGCAATGTGAGAAAATATCAGAAGGTTTCCTATGGTCAAAATAAATTACAACATTTATTTTTTTGGGGTAGCAGCTACTGGGGAAATCTTACCTACTGAGTAGCTGAGGATAATAGAACTGAGCCCTGCTATTCCTCTTTCCTATTTCCTCTCTGGTGAACCCTGTGCATTCTCTGTGGTTACTCTCAGTCAAATTATCTTCTGCCCTGATATCCTCAATGGGTTATTACCACTTCATTAGAATGAAACCTACAGAGCCTTCCTCTAAGAGTTTGTCTGCCTTTGGTAACAAAATTACCTGAGTGTTGATGTGCTCCATTCCCAGCAGAGGCCTGGGTGTCAAAAACCCTTGCTAGCAGCAAGTCCTGAACTGTGCTTTACTTTTCAGCTGCTCATAAAAATACCTTTTACCTGATCTGGTTTTGATGGTTCAAATTAAATGCCCTCCATAATAGTGCTGAGAGGATTTCTGTGGTTCCTTAGCACCCAGTTTTTCACCAGGGCCACCTTGCACAAGGAAGATTATCACAAAGTATTTTCACATCCTTGCTTGACACACACAGGTGCACGCTCTCCCTCATTCTTCTCATTCCCTGAATAAACTCTACTCACATATGTGAACTCTGCCAGTGACCTCAATCATTCCAGTAACTCTCAGTTTCATTCATTTAAATTAATTACTTCAAATAATACTTTTGGTTATATATAAAGAATTGCAGGTCCTTGATTTTTGTTTATATAAGTACAGATGAGCAATTTTCCCGCTCTCATTTTCTCTGTATTTCTGCCATTTGCATTTATTTAAATACAACCTAACTTCACTAAGGAAGAAGGTATCTGTTGCTCACCTCAAAATCTGACTAGAACTGAAAGTTTCATGTGGCAAAGCTGCAGAAACAGGACCTTACTTGGCTCACTTACAAGATGCAGTCTGCTTACCCTGTCACCCCTTCTTGCTCACCATCCCACAGTTCCATGTGAAAGTTTAGGTAATTAAATGTTTTTGAATAATTATGTGAGTGTGCACTGCTGTTTCCTTAGATATTTCCAGCAAAGTTTTAGCATTCAATGGAAGTGGCACATCTGTTTTTGAAAACAATTAAATTAATAGACACAGAGTAATTCAGTTAGCCCTACAGATGGCTTGAGAATTTTGACATATAATCAATAAACCTGGAATGTGAGAAATGGAAATTGGATTTGGAAGATTAACAAAGCCTGCCATTGAAAGACTGATTTTTGCATGAGAGTTTGCCTTAATCAGAATTCCCAAGGGGCCCAAGTAGTAGCTAGTTCATATTGGTCAGAAAGAAATAATAATAAAAAAAAAAATATTGAGGAATCGAGTTCTCAGCTTCCCTTCCAAGGGCACCAAAAATTGTCTTATTTAACAGGTTTCGGTAAAATAAAAGTATCAGCTTCCCTGTAACTATGTTGCAGGATACTGTCAATTTTTCAAGTTTCTTTTAGCCAGAGCTCAAAATAAGAGCTGAAAACACAGATTTGAAGGGGAGAAGACAGTTCTACTCGACTAAAGTACTTTAGTATCCTGAAGTAAAACAAGACTCAAGACTTCTATGGGAGGGAGCATAGGAAATCAGCACATTCCCAGTGTATCTTCATATTTTGCAATGTTACTGCCTTTTTACAGGGATTCCTTCCAGTATTAGAAAAGGACCAGCCTGTAGGTGATTTTGATTAGGGCCTCTTGATCAAATTTGATGATCATCCAAATCGTAGCCCTTTTAGAACTGTTTGTGCTGTTAATTTGGAAAATCTAACGAGTCTCTAATGAAACATTTCTAACTGCAGCACGTTCCTGCTCCCATACCTTCCTCTGTGTCAGAGCAGGAGCTGTTTCAGTAATAAATGATAACTGCAGGCACGATCGTGGCTGCTGGAACCTGGCTGCCCATCCTGCTGAAGGGTGAGAATGTGCTTGTGTGTGTTTGGTTTGCTGCAATCAGCACGTGCTGCATTCCATTTCTCAGAGCAGTCTGGCAGCTTGGGGTTTTGGGGGTCCTTAAAAGGCAATTTATATGGAGATTCAGTTTTGGGACTAATATTTTCTGGACTTAGAGGCCTTCAGTGTCCAACTGAAAGAGTTTAATTAGCAGTAGAGAAGCAGCTGAAAGAGGAACAAATTACTCAATGATTTAGAGCAGAATCATTTCATTATTTGATTTACAGTGGGGAGGAACTGCTCTAGTCAATGAACAGGTTCTGAGGTTGTTTCTTTGTTTTGAAAAAGAATTTTTTTTTAGGATTTTGTCAACTATAATAGCTATTTAAGGAAGAAATACCATCATCAGTCCAATCTCCATTTAAAAAGTATGTATCATTTGGTTCTTTTTGTGCTAGACTGATAAATATGACTGATAAATATCTGTTTTAACAGGTTTTAATCATATTCAAGAAAGGATTTGTCAAACAACAGAAAAGATTATGGTTCAAGTGCAATACTTTAAGCAGATAAACTGTTTTAAAATAATCTTCCTGTTTTTTTTCTTAATCTAAGACAAACAGAATGGGAGTTTTATCCACCAACTCTATAAATAAGGTCTCTAAATTTCTTCTAAAAGCAATCAAATTGCCTTTATTTAGCTGCTTTCTGTGTCAACAAATGCTGAATTATGCATGGAGGCTATGATATTGTGATACTCACTTTTAGTGACCTTATAAAAGCCAGAGAGAAATCAATATGGATTGCAGTACTAAAAATGCTGGAAAGCTTGGTGATCTGAGTAAGCAGCCAAAGTCATGTTAAAAAAATCAGTGTCAGACTTCATTTTTAAGATTAAGTGAGGTGATGCTTCAAAAACTTGGTTGTTTGTTGGTGAGCTTTTTTGTTAGTTTTTTGGGTTTTTTTGCGGGGGGGGTGTGTTTTGGTTTTTTTTTTTAAAGAAAGATTGATCTACATTAAAAACTTAATAAAGATATCTTTGAAAAAAACTTTTTTACTTTTGGGCTCTGTTATCACTGCAGCCTTAAAATTATTACTTTAACTTTGCTGTTGACCTTCATTGAGTTCTATGTTTGCCTTTGTTTCATTCCAACACTGAAGAAAAGGAAAAAACTCCAGTTACTCCAGGAAGTATTTCCCTACCAGAGACAAAGCACCTTGTGAGAGTCAAACTTTACCTGTATCACAACAGTCAAATGAAAATGCATTCTGAGGAGTTTTGTTCCATGAGTTTCTTTTCTCTCCTTTCAAATCTATTTTTTTTCCTTTGTCCTCCAGACATGCTGCACCAATGAGTTCCACATTTGAATCAGTCTCTGGCAAAAAGTTAATCTTTGTTTGCTTAATCTGGTTACCTTTAGATTGCAGTAGTTCCTAGTTATTGTGTTGTAGGATAGTGAATACACCTTCTGTGTACATTTTTCCTATTATAGTTCATCCATTGCTACCATATACTCTAAAATTCTTTTCTATTTTCCACTCAGCATTTGGTCTATGTAAGCCATTCCATTTTTTTGATCTGCCTTTTTGCCCTTCTCTGTACTTTTACTCATGCTGTTAAATCCTTTGGGATGAGATGGCCAGAAATGTGTTCAGTATTCAAGACATAGCACAGCCTTAGACAATGGCACAGTGATGTTCTGTGCTTTGTTATCTAATCCTTCAATAATAACTTACAATATTTAATCTGACAACTCATTAGCTTTTGAGATCTGAACTGAGGTTTACAATGAATTATACACAACAAATCAAATATATCTAAAAAAAGCTTTGTCCGTATTATAATGCAATAATACTCATAGATCAGAGCTAAAATTTCACAATCACCTGCTCAGAATAGCTAATATATCTCAATAGAGCTCAACATCCATATCCATGGAATAATCTTCAAAGCTCCAACATTGAAATAAAAGAGATACCTCACTTGATCCAGAGAAGAGAGAGGTGAATTAGAGCTGGAAAGAAGGGAAAAAATATAACATCATAGATGAAGTCAGTTGTAAATTATAGAGGAAAATGTCTGATTTATTAAAGAGAGTCGAACTGAGATGTTATGGCAAATTGTTAATTAAAATGCAAAATATGAGTCTGACTTAAAGAAATGAGGAGTATTTTGAGAGGATCATGATGCTTGGCCATTTGAAGTCTTTGTGATTTATTTAACAGCATTTCTAGCTTCCAGAGTACAGCTGAACTCAAATTGCTATCCTTACACTTCTTTTCCTCCAAATGGTTCTCTTGCCAGGAGGCTTAAAAATAGATGTTGCTATCATACTTTTTTATAAAATGCACCCTACACAGTGGCAACTGCAGTCAGAGAGGAGTGACAGTATGTGAGACATTGCCCTGAAGCCTGTGGTGCAGACAGTGGTGAGGCAGGCTGTTCCCCTGCAGCTCTCAGAGGTCCAGCAGAAAATTCGGTGAAATTTAGTAGCATTTATAAAAAGCCCCAAATATTAAGCGTAATTTAAAAGTAGCCCCCTTTTCTTAATTAATTTTGTCCCATTTTCTGGCATTTTCTGGTTTTTAGGGGGGGGAAAAAAGGGACAGGGGGAGTAGTTCAGCATTCAGGAAGTTTACATCTATCCAACTTTGATTTATGTATCAATCACAGACTTTTCTTCCTTTTTCCATCCCCCCCCCAGAAACCAATAATCATACAATGAGTCAGAGACCTCATTCCTTCACTCACTTTTTCTTACAGCAACTGCTTTGACTTTGGCAAATCAAAACAGTTGTAAGAGCATGATTGGTAGTTACTATGCAAGCAAAAGCTTTGTCAAAACAATTCTGATAATTTTCCAAGTAATGGTGATACATGGTGAGATATAAATATTTCACAGGTGGATCAGTTGACTACTGGAAGAATGATGCAAAAGTCCCAAATAATTGCATACAAATAGTTTACTTCAATAAAACTTCTTGCAGAGGTCTTCAAAACTTGATACCAGGTTATTAATGAGGATTACTAAATTAAGCAAGTCTTCATGCACTGTAATTGACATCAAAAGCTTTGTGTAAGCAAATAGAATTGATTCTTTTCTTCAGAAACCTGAGATGGTTGGTTTTGTACTTTCTGCCAAAATACAATTTTTGCTAGCCAAATTGAGACTCAACTGAAAAAAAAACCTGCTTTGGCATGGACTTTGTAACTTGGAAAGAAGACATCAAGGCTGTGATTTATCCTACGGAGGACTTGGTCTTCATTCAAATATTAAAGAAAATGAAAATAATGAAGAGGGTCTGCCATAGAGATCCCAGGGCCTGAGTGTAGCATTTTGACAAGACAGATGAAGTAAACTAAGAAGCACTTGGGTATCTTGTATTTCTCAGTGTAATTATTGCTCTAATAAGGGTTTGTCTCATGAGCAATAACTGACTGCTCAGATCTTCTAATGAATATTGTAAAAGAGATGTTTCTCTTATCACTGGATCTCTTTGAAGGTATAGGCAAGAGAATTTGTCTGTCAAAATAGAAAATAATGGAGAAGATTGTTTTCTCCTTGCACATCATGAAAGCATTGATCCAAAAAAATGTTTTAATGAACAAGAATAACACTTACCTTGACATTTGCTAGCATATTAAAGATTGCATGAATAAATAGTGGGAAATAAATGTACCTTTAAGCACTATAACTGAACTGAAGCATGACATTTTAATTTCCTTAAGCCTTGGATCTTCTAGTTATTTGCATCAATGACACATCAGAGCCTTTAGGACTCTGTTCTCGGCTTTGACTTTTCATTGTTATTTTGTTTCTATGAACTGCACTTTACGGTGTTTTTGAGAAGCCAGTCATATGCAAAATTGATCCCATCAAAAATTTTCCTTCTCATGCCAAACAGCAGCATGCCATAGCACTGCTGCAGAGTGCACCAGTTCCTGCAGAAAGCAGGTTGGGAAAGCTGACTGATGGAGGCAGAAAGCCTCAAGATTGGGTGCATTCAAAAATCACACAGATTAATTTGTTTATATAGTACATTGTATTCCTACATCTTTTTTCAAGCATAGATCCCAGGTTGGAGCCAGCCCTGCAGGGTCTGGGAATAGAGAAACACTTTTCTTTACTTCAGGAAATGTCTGGTTCTCCACCCAACATGACCTTTTTGGGCTGCTAAACTGGGCCCTGTGCTTTCCTTCACCATTTATTTGTGTTTTATTTCAGATCCCTTGTCCCTCTATTGTAGAAAACAGAATTATACCTTAGAATGGTTGCACTTTATGGTTTCTTTGGGCTGATGAAAGAGTGAGGCAATAGACAGGTTCCTCATATTTATCTTCTTAACATAGCACAGAGCCATCAGCCTTTGGCAATAAATAAGAGCAATTAACAGTCTAGCTAGTCATTTAGCAGGCATGTACTGCATCAGGAGTTAGACACTGCTTCAGGCAATTGAGGAAGGCATAGACCACAAGAGGCCACCTCCAAATCTCTGATCAAATGCCTTCATTGCAAATCATGGAGAAATTACATAGATCCCAACATATGGCATCATCTTCCATGCCTAATAAAAAGATAAAATGGGATCTTATTTTTTTAACTACTGAGAGAGCTGATCAGAATATTTGTAGTCTGCAGTATTTATGGAAAATATGTCCCAATTTTCTCTACAATTCTGATAGCTCAAAATTAATTTGTTCCTTTGGAGGGCTTCTTTTCTAAACAGCTTTTATAAATACATTTCATGTTCAGTATCATTCCTCCCCCTCCTCCTCCAAGGCACACAGGCCTCAAACTCAAATTGTTTTTATGAGGTTCTCCCCATTCTTCTTGGATCCTGTACAGCTCCCCTCCTTGTTCAGCCCCTAATTCTAGAAATGTGAGGTGCTCTCCAAGGCTTTACAGAGTGTGTGTTAATGATGCTCAGCTGGCATGATGAGGTTTCATGCAACACACTCTGAGAAACTGGCTTGAATGCAGGGGAACATGAATACCAAGGTTTTTTGTCAGCTACAAGTTTTCTTTTGTAAGACATCTGTGTTTCATGCTGTCCCAGTTACAAAATGCTTCAAAACAAACATCACCTTAAGCTACACATTTTTTTGTATTAAAATACAGGATTCTTCAGTGCTTTACAGCTTATGACCTTTCTTCAGTGCAAATAATGTTGTTTTTTCATTCTTTATTTTCAACTTTGTTTTCAAGGCTACATCCAAAGTGTTTTCCCTGTTCTTAAGGCTCTTTTTCTTCTTCTCAGGAGATCAGATTCACTCAACTGAATTTCCTTTAGTGATGGAAACCAGGCAGAATATGTTGTTTAAAAAAAAAAAAAACAACAAAAAAAACCAGAAAAGCCACCAACTCTTTCCATTCTTTAAAACACAGAAGCTTTATTCCTCAAGGCACATATTAAATTTATTCCGTTTAACCTTTCACTCAGTATTAAAGATGTCAAAAAATTTCCCCCCTCCCCAATAATTTTCTTATGGCCACAGAGGAAAATCTTCTCAATATTACCCAAAATATCTTTTCAGAAGCTTAGGTCCTTGCTTATGAATGCCACTAAAAACCAGATTCAAAATTACAAATCTAATCATCTCCACTTGCATCTGCCTTAGCATCCTCCAGCCCATATTTGCACTGATCTATCATCAAATTCTGGAGGCGGTGTTAAAGCAAATTGATCAACAAGTCCTATAAAAATGCATTGAAATTCAGATCCTCTTCTGGTGAGTATTACCAGATGTAAAACAACATTGATAGAACACATTTCAGCACCTCAAGGTATTTTCAGTAGCAACAGTCGCATTCATTTGCAGTCTCAGAATGAGGAAAACATCAAACTACACTTCTTTCATTAAAATTTGAAAAGGAATTATCTTTTGACCACTGAGAGTAAAGCCAAGTGGTTAAATAATCCTTCACTGAGAGGGCTAAGTTCCTTCTCTTCTTCTCCATCCTTTCTCCTATATTCTCTTACTTTGTCCCTTAAAAATTTACTTTTACCCTCATAGGCAATCTGCTATGGACATCACTGTAAAAAAATCAGCTTTCACTCATGGAAATGTGTGTCAGGATCCTTAGTGCAGCACCAGACAGGGATTTGATGTATAAACCATAGCAGAGTGCCTCGTATCCTGCTAAAATGTCTTGTATGTCCTGCTCAGAACTATCTTGGACCTGCAAATTATATGTGCATATATATACACACACACACATATATATATATACACACACACACACTTTTACAGCTGGAGAAAGAGACTGTTCTCACACTTTTTGCCTAAAATACATTGGGTCTTTTTTTATTTCACTCTTCTTTCAAAAGCAACATTTTTCAGGGACTCAGGCTGAAATTTGAACTTCCTTTGTTGCTAGCAATCTTCTAGTTGCTATTTTAATTTTCTCAAGTTAAGGATGAAGTTAAGGGCATAAGTAATTAGGCACGCAGTAATAACACACAGAAATCAAGATGCCCTACTGAGCAGCCTCTCTCTCTCTCTCTCCATCACTGTTTTTATCTTTGTTGAGTTTAATTTGGTTAATGTTTTACTTTGTTCGTTTTAAATCATCTCCAGGAGCACACAACTCCTTTAGGATCCTCAGGTGATCCAAACTGCTGCAATTAGTATCTATCAGCTACCCGTGAGGTGACTGGGATTGATACAGAACAGGATTAGGGCTGCTAGCAAACAGGCAGTGAAACCTGGAACTCCACCAACTTTATGAAGAAATAAGAACAAAATCATGATCAGTCAGGACAGTTCCAAATCTATTGACACTCTCACTATCACTACTATTACTCACAATGTTGTACTGAGTGCAATTGTTGGAAATTTATGCCATTATGTTCTTTGCCAGGCTTTCCTGCAGTATTTCATTTGAGCCACTCAAGGCAGGATTCCTCTCCTCCCTGCTCTGCTTGCAATACAGTGCCCAGCACAGCAGGGTCCCAACAGTCTGGGATATGCAAATGCTGCCATAGCACTTGAAGACAAGAAATAACAACAGAAAACAGTCAAGAGAAATCCTGGAGCTATCCGGCAGGCTCCTGCTGGAAAACACCATCTCAACACTCTGGGGGGGAGGGAGTCAAACTACAAACAGCATGGTTTGGAGCTAGCAAAGAAACAGTACACAAGCCTATCTGTCACTGAAAGGAAGAAGACAGAAGAGAGAAGAGTAGGAAAATGTGACCAAAACAAGCAATATCACTCTATTACAAATCCACTTCAAATGTGATGGCACTGGTTGAATACATTCAAACTTACATATTGATGATTCCCAAAACACACCCTGAATAGATACGCATTCATTAATCAGAGCTTCATAATTCTTCATTGCAAAAGATTTGGCTTATCATTCCTGCCTTCAACCAGATTTGCTTGTTCCTCAAGCCCTCTTAACTATGTCAGGCTATTTGCATAGCTGGTGCCCAAAACTAATTTTCAAAAGAGTAAAATATTTAAAAAATCAAGAACAACAGAATATGTCAGAAAGCCAGTACTTGTACACAAAAGGCAAAACAACTTTCTGAAAAGCAATCTCAGTTTGTACATCAGATTTCAGGCCAGCCTCCATGAAAAATGCCAGACTGTGAGGTTAATACAAAGATGTTGATTTATTGTCTTTGAAAGTCCCCAGTAGCAAACAATCCCTGTCTTAACATCTCTTTTAAAGGGTCAACACTCATCCCTGTCCCAAGTCTTTGATGACTGTAGCATTTAATTAGATTTTTAAAGCTTAGGTACCTAAGCAAAACAATTTACCACACACACAGATCAGAAGATAAAATCCTACTCTCACAGTCTCCAATTTAATTCTTTAAAGGGCATTTCTAGAGGTTGGCAGCTCTGATCTTTGAGCATTGATTCCCTGAATGATGACTGCTTCATAAAGGATTCTTTCTTTTAAAGAGTTCTGTGGGGTAATTTGTGGACAGACTTGTGTTTCAAATAAGAATATCTTTATTCCTCTTTGACTCAGTTAATATATCAAGTCCCTGTCAGTAATGCCAATGTGCTCTATCCACTCTTGTGGTGCCTACACAGGATTTCAAGTGTTCACTGCAGGTCCTGCCCTTTCATTTGTGCTTAAACAGCTTGTAAGGGAAGTAGACCTCATAAGACCACTCCTCCTAGAGACAAAAATGCTGCTTATTTTTTACTACTGGATGTCTGGGAAGCAATCACCAGCTGTTAACTAACATGGGAGTCCTTTTCCCTTTCCGGGGACACAGCAAAGCAAATCTGGATTCCATCCATCCCACACCCAGTCCAGGGGTGCTTCCTCTCACCTTAAAGCTGCATCATCCTGTCCTGTATCAATGTGTAAAGGACTAGCAGTCCCACAGTACCCATGTCATTTTCTTACATGAAAAACAAGCAAAAAAAAAAATCAAGAAAAAAGCCACTAAATGCCAATCTTCTGTTATGAATTCCAAGTCTAACTGAAAAAGTCCAAGATAAGAAGCAGTAAGCTCATAGTGTAGCATGGAGGAATCAACAGGGTCAGAAATAGAGTAGCAAAGCACTGGAATCAATTCCCAGGGAAGGTGTATGCAGCCCTGTCACTGGATGCCTTTATGAAGACTGACACAAGTGGAGTTGATTCTGCATTGGAACAACGGAATAGATGCTCCTGTCGTCCTGTTCTCTGTGATTTGGGTGGGAAAGGGCTAGAAGACAATACTAACCAAAATGATTAGCAGCCTTTTGTGAGAGAAAAAAACATTTTAGCAGACCCTCACCTGGCATTAAAGTGTAACACAACTGCCTGGTCTCTTTAATAGCCTTAGCCATGATTCAATATTAAGGCAAAATGATGGAATGTGCTTGGTTAAAAAAGCATAACTATTTCCTACACACTGTGTTTATGAGCATTTTCAGAAACTGCAAGTTTTCTTTCCCCACAGGGAAGACATGCTGTGATTTATGAACTGTAATAGTGAACTTAATTGGGAAGGAGATATCATTGTTGACAGCTTTGTCTTCACCTAGTAACTAATGGAATAAATCTGCAGGGAGTATTTGCTCACTCCCCATCAGGGTTTCAGACGGTGGCTTTTGGAGGCCACATAATTTCTAATGTCTTTGCAATACAGTTTTTGCACACTGAGGCTGCTGCCCCTGAATCCATGAGCAGCTGTCCCCAGAGCCCCAGCCCCACCAGCAGGGCTGCTCAAGATGGGAACTGGGTAACAGAGGGTAAAAGTGCTGGAGCACAGTGCAGATATCCATCTACATCATGCAATGGGGTGTCACACTGACATCGCCAACCCCATGAACCTTGAGTCCACTGCAAAGTCCAGATCAATCAGCAGATTGATCAGCTGGGTCTAGGGCAATTTGGCCCAGGGATACATACCTTGAGGCAAGCACGACAGGAACGGGACATGCCAGAAACTGAATATGAACACAACCAGAGACAATTAGCTTGGCTGTCAGTCAACCATATGCCTTTACTGATTCTAGCTGGGGAGGGGTGTTATAAATGGGTCCAGCTGGTTTGGCATTTGTTGTTTATTTAGTGACAAAACATTAATTTAGAAGACAGACATTAAGCTTTCTCTTGAGTACATTTTCATTGCCATTATAGCTCCTGTTTGTGTATTTCCCCTCCACTATGGCCAATTTCAGTCATTTAGGACTGTGTTTATGGAGCCAAGGGACCCACATCAGATATATCCATGTCATAGAAATGGGGCTGAAATTACTGGTGTATCATTTTCCCTGTCCAGAGGGACACTATCTCTCCATGTGTCTAGAGTCTATCAGGTTGTGAAAGGTGGTGCACAGGACAGCCTAAATCAGAATTCACTGTTCATAGGCCAGACCTGCAGATTCTTAAGTAAACAGAGGATTCATTGAACTAATGGACCACTCAAGCATGTAAAGCCACAGAACTGTTTGCATGCCATCAGTCACAGGCATCTCAGAATAAACCCTGCACTGCTTGTAGTGACAAATGCCTCATTAATAGCAGAGGCTGTGGCAGAGACCACTGAATGTCACTGTCATTCTGGGCAATAACTTCCTGCCAGTGTGAGTGCAGAGATTACTGACATGAGCTGCAGTCCCTCTTCAGATTGGGGATTCTTGGTTTCCATTGGCTGATTCAAGATGGTTCAACTTGTATTGTAAAAGGAGGCTTTGTAAAATGACAAGTGAACTTTTAGAGGACATGTGGAGAAGACACAGGTTATAGAAAGGACTGTGGAGAAGCTGTACACCCTACAGAGTACTCCTATAGCTGCTCTGCTTCTCACCCCATGTATGCAGGGAATGCCAACCTTTCTTCATATTTGAGTGACCAGATGAATAATTTTCCTTCTTAGCAGAAGAGATCAGAATGATTCTGTTTCATTTTATTGCATTCTGATACCTAAAACCATCTTCTTGCTCTCTAAACATTACTGGTATACCTACTTCTGGATGTCCCAAACAGCTCCCTTTTCTTTACGTAATTCTGACTCTAAGACTAGGGCATTTGTGGTCATTCACATTTACTTAAGAGACCAATCTTTCCTCCTCTGAAGAACAAAAACTTTTTCCTCCTAATGAGGGAAAGTCTAAAAGAGAGTTTTCACTGTTATTGCCTTTTGTACTATCCTGTCAACCCTCTGAAAAATGGGAAGATTCCCTTCCATACAATTCAAGCCTCAAGGCTGACATTCTTTGCTGTCTGTTAACATCCTAATGCATGTGAATGACAACCCAAATTCACTGATTACTCACTTTGGCCTTGAGTTTAATGATCTACCGATTTCTTTTCTTTTCTTTCAGTAGAGATTGCCTACTTTTTAAGATTTGAGTACAGCACAGAAGTAAAGGCACTTCTTTATAGTTTGATATTCCCCTTCAGTTTCTCAAGGTTGTTTCACTGTACAATTATAACAAGGCAACAAAAGAAAGCCTCTTCAAACTGTTCAGGAAAACTAGAAGTAGTTTCTGTGTGATCACAAAAGCCAGGTGTGGAACTCACCAATAGTTGTTTACTGGACTCAAGTAGTTTTCAACATTTTTTAACTTACAGCTTCTGTGCAGACTATTACATTGCTAATTTAACTTCAATGGCAAAGGCTTAGCTTGGCTTGTAACACACAGAAACCCCTAGAACAAGCCATTGGGTCCCAGGTAGAAAACAGTGCCTCACCAAAACACTATTTCTCAACATTAGATGTCAAATTTAAGTCTAGCTGAAAACAGAGATTAGCTAAAATGGTTGTAGTGCAACCTTTTTCTCCCTTAGAAGTGAAAAATAATTATAGCAAAAACCTACTAATAAAATGCAGGCAGACCATAAGCATTCTGTTGCACTTCTACATCTAAGCAAGAAGTTAAAGGATTTCCTGATGAAATTATATCAGTGAATTCTTCAGTGGAATTAATAGAAGTTTCTTGTCCTTTCCACATACTCCTGCAACAAGTTGCAGCTAGAAAATGTACATCTATTGGAAAGTAAACAGGCAGGGATATTAACATTCCTTGCATTCGTACAAACAATGTGAAAGATCATTAGTGATGATTCAGATCCCAGGGCATCCCTTCTAAGAAATTTGCCAGCTTGCACACCTGATTATAGACAGACAATCATGTCACAAAAGGGACAATAATCATTGATTTGATTAGCACCTCTCCTGGATTCTCAGACAATCTTCCTAGACAGAGGGCTGTCATCTTTTCCAGTTAGCTTTTTCTCTACCCCATTACACTCCTCTCCCCTTGCCCTTAATCTTTATTTCAATAACCTTAAATCCTAGAAAGGTGACAGAAGCCAGTGGCAATATTTCTTTCTCCAGCTTCACAATAGTAATCTCTTGCAATATCATTTTAATAACAGAAGGCCAATAAAACATCATCTGAGAAAAAGCACAAAGAGAAGGGGAGAAAGATGCACAAACATGAACGATAAAAAAGCAGGGTGGGAATAAAGTCCTCAAGTGGTTCTTAGGGCATTGTCTCTTTTCTTTTTTTTTTTTGTGTCCATCAACCCAGTAGGGCCAGTGCCATATGAAAATATTCCTTCTCAGGTCCTACAGTTTCAGGTTCAGCAATAAGCTTGTGTTTCAAAAATGACAACATCCAGGATGTCTCTAACTCAGTATGCTATAGGGAAAATGAGCATCTCTTCTTTTATTTCAGTGAGATATGGGGCATTCTGTCTGGTGTAAAGCAAAGCACACCTGAGCTTTAGAGGTAGCATATCCAGTGCTAAGCTCTTCGGTGAAAGTTACTTTTATTTCGCTCTTCTTGATTTGACTTCATTAATTTGTTATGCTCTTATTTGCAAGGTGGACTGACATCCTAATTACCCCACAATACCTCAGAAAGCAATCAAATAATTTCTCTTAATTGCTCCCTAATTCTTAAATGATTACTTAAGTGTTTGTAGCTGTTACCCCAGTTTAGAGTGCAATGCTGAGTGCCTTCATTTAATGGATATTTAGTCTATATTTTTAGGGGCAGATATTAAGTGCTTTTTAAATGCCAACTTGACTTTGAAAGATCACTCTGAGTCAGAGACCTCAGTGGATTGACTCCAAAGAGCAAAGGAAACATGTGATTACAATCTAAAGAATATTTTAACATTTAAAGTAAGTATTCACATCATCTCACTGACATTAAGACCGAATAGCTATAACTGTGCATACAGATTCTAAATTAATCAATATTCCTCCATTAGACTGGGACATGTGCAGCTCCTGCATCCCCCCAGCAGGGAGGCTGATGGTGACAGACACCTGTCATTCTCCCCCACCCTGCACTGCTGCCACTGTGGTCAGAACGAGCCCTACCCAGGTCAGAACTCTCCCTGTAAAAGTGTTTTGCACCTGCCTGTCTGCCCTATACCCCAAGGCCCTCAGTGTGTTTCTCTCCCGCATTGCATACAACCATCATGTCTTTTTTCTGTCTCCTTATCCCTGCACGATTCTGCTCATCTCTTCTCCTGCAGCATCTAAACAACAACTTCCTCAATCCCTATTCATCTTGATTCCTTTTCCACACTCAACAGGAATGACACAGACTTACCCAACAGTAACACACCTCATCCCTTACTCACATTATTTCCTCACCTTTAAAACTTGTCTGACGTACAGGTCAGTTTTTTATATTGTGCAAATTGTTTACTTACCTTGTATACACAACCCTAAAACAGAGAAGCTAAACAACATGCAGACAGTTGTCTTAAGACAGTAGGACCAGATAGAGCAGTTTACTCCCCAGGGACTAAGAGAAAAGATTCTAAATGGGGAGCACAAGATTGGAAAATAACATCCTCCATGATTTATGATGCACCCTACAGTCAGAAATTAATTCACAAAATGAAAACTGATGTAACCATGTCTTTAACAATGCTTATGTAGTCAGAAAAATAATCTCTCAAATGTGTGCAATAACTCCACCTGGTGATTCTCAACATGGTATTGTCAGGTTTAAAGCTGCCTCTTATGAGAAAGAGAGGAGCAGAGGTGTAATAAAACTAAAGGCCCAATCTGTAACAAAAGCAGCACAGTTCTGATACAGTACACCCTACACTCTGTTAGCCTTTATTTGGCTTAACCTGTAGATTGCATTTCAAACTAAAGCATGTATAAATAGGAATATCGTGCCAGTCCTGTCCACAAATATATTTTGTTTGATTGTAGGAACTGTGTACACCCCACAGGAGATTGTTGAACACTTATTGAAATAATTTCTAACTTTAAATTATTAAATTCATATAAAAAGCATCATCCCTTCTTTCAAAACTCATTCTTCCTTTTCCAGGAATGGAGCATAGCAGTGCAGATAACATTCAAAATGCAAAGCTGAGAAGCAAATAAACCAAATCTCCCCCCCTCCCCATTTAAAGCATTGATTCCCAGCACTGCCCAAGTTGGTCCTTCAGAGGAAATTGATTTTTGATACAGGCACCAGAGACCATTGAGGATTGAAAAGGAGAGCACTGTTATCCTATAGGTGTTACAAAGGCATTTCTCATGCCTTTCAAAGAGAGGAACCAAGACAGATTTCTTGCTCTCACAATCTAAAAGTTTTCCAAGGCCTTCACAGATCTTTTCAAGGATGCCAATTTGAAATAGACAGACCTAATTCTCTACAGTATATTGTTGAATGGTTTAATCTGCACAGGTAGTTGAGCTGAATCATAAGGGGAGCAAGTTATGTAGAAAACCCCCTCATTTAAGAAAAAGAACACCAAAAAAAAAAAAAGCACACTTAAAACTCCTAACAACCAATCCAAATTTCGTTCAACTTGCTGTAGGATCCCCAGAAATATTTCTAATCTCATGTACTTGCTAGGGAAGGTGGAGGAGGCAGGCAATGTCACACTAAGCAGGTCCATATCAGCCCATCATTTTATAAATGCCTACCATGTCCCTCAGATGCTAAAGCCATTTACACATTTACTTGAACTGTATTTTTCTTTTATGGCAAGGACAAATGTCTACATTTGTTGAGCATCCTAGTTTTTCCTTCAGTGTCATTAATGCTGCCACAAGTCACTGCTGTCTCCTAAGAGAATGGAAGTGCAGCAGATGTGTGCTTCTTGGAGCCTTGTCTACACTGCTGTGAAGAAGCCAGAAGAACAGAAAGCTAATTGAAACAGCTCTTTCAGAAAATTATTACTTTTCCTTAATACCATACTTGAATTAGAAAGGAAAAGTCAGAATATGCTTCATCCCATATCACCCAAAAGTGTAGACAGAAGAGCTCTTTGCAGTACAGACTGTGCAGAGAGACTGAGTCATTAATATTTATACAGAAGAACTGTCCTGGCTCACTTGCTAATGTGGTTATGCTGTTTCCAAGCTACATGCAGCATTTCCCTGTTACTGCACAAAGCCATGACCAGGCAGTAACTCAGAGTGACAATGCACACAGAAATCACTCTGCAGGGCTCTCAGTGGGCACAGCCATGGGTATACATTGTGTATGAACTGACTTTGGGGTACATGGTGTCCTGTAGTCCTCATACAAAAGTGCTTCCCTGTTGGTTAGTTTGCAACAGAAGAAACACGCGGGTCACAGAGCAGCAGTGGTTTCACCAGGCAGGACTGACCAAAAGCTCTGCCCTTCTTTATTTACCTATTTTTATAGGTTTCTAAGGACAGTCAAAGATTGGTGAAAGGGGTCAACACCCCTGAAGGTTTACAGGACAAAGACATGGTCAATCATCTTTCTCCACCCCAGGGAAAGGAATGAAAAACAATTCCACAAGTGCAAAACAATCCCGGCTGGTTAAGGAAAACAAGGACCATGTTTACAGAACAAGCATGGGAAACTACAGCTACAGTGTTACAACTTATGGGGCCCTGTAAAACCAGGGCAACACTTCCCACCTCAGTCTGGTGCACTATTTTCATACAACTGGCTCTTTGTAGCCAATTCACTTTACTTTTGGGTAACAATTAATAGAGATGCCCATTTTTCCCACCCCTACCAATGCCACTTGTTAGTACTTCTGCTCCTTCACCAGCAGATTTGTCTCAGTTAAGTTCAGCTGTCCAGAGAAAGTGCAGCAGTTTAATAGTTCACAATCAATGAAAAGAGAGAGAAGTCTCTAGAGAACAATTCATGACAGAGACATATCTTAGGATGGACTGACTCTGGTTCCTTCTCTCCACAAATGGCACACGAAGACTGGTACGACAATTTAGACTCAACAATCATTTGTTGGCTTAAGATAGCTCTTCTAGAGATGATCCAAGCATTTAAAACAAATAGGTTTTAAAAAATCATTATTAACAGATATCAGAACCTCAGCATAACAGAGGTTATGCACTTAACTTCTCAAAGTGAAGATATTTTCACCGAGAAATTGGTGTTTGTTTGCCTAGGTACTGTCCAATGAATAATATGATCCTTTACTTAAAAAAGTAAATGCATCCCTTTCATTCACCAAAGTGTTTCTGAATCATTCCACAGCTTCCATCCATAAGAATCACCACAAAGGAAGGAATTCAGTAATAGCAGTCTTGAGTATAGTGGCAGTTTTCAAGGCTGTAACTCCTGAGCACATTACTGTGTAAATATCATACACATATATTTAGGCAGATGTAAGCACATTTGTTTCTATTCTCTGCAACAAATCCATTATGATTTCATAAAGAGATGAAAATTGCATGCAAGGTCATTATATCAAGCATGAAAATTTGACATTTTCTGTAGTTAAAAAATTATTTTTAACATTTGCTTATTCTTAAGAGTCATCTAGAAAAACCAAACTCATGATGTCCTTCAGCCCTATGAGTTATAACAGCCCATGGAAAGCACTCAGTGGCAAAGTATGTACTGAAAAAATCAGTATTCCTGAATGGGAATGTTGTATTGGTAGAGGAAAACCTACTCACATCAAGCCCATAGTACCATCATTTTTATACTCATCCTCGCACTGGCAGCCCTGCTAAACGCTGTGATTTCAGAGGAACTGCCACCTCCCACTCCAGTCTGACCCAAGGTCATCATAGCCCTGCAGCTTTTCACAAAGCCCAGCACCTGTGGCTTTATAGAAACTTGCAAGAGGCCCTTGAAAATAATGTTAAAGGACAGCTTAAGGTCTCAGCTCCTACCAGGAAATATCTTTCTCCTCACAAAAATACAGAAAGTCCAGAAACTGAGAGTCACAATTTGGAGTAAGAAAGAATCTGCAAAAGCTTGAGGATCCATGTTCCTGCTTCCTCTGAGCTATGAGTTTAGAAGTGGTTGGGATCTTTGTCATCTCTAAGAACCACTGTCTTACTCTAACAAGTTTATAACATCTCATTTAACTCCTACTTGGAAAGGAAAAAACAGTCTGACAGGTCAACATAAGAGCTTACCTATATTTGTGCTGTTCTATTTCCTAGCCTAGCCTAAAATCAAAATATCCTTTTTATTTATATATCATCATAGATATGCTTAGCCAAGGAAGAAATCTAGTCACAAGAGCATTTTCTTCAATCTGGTGCATTCAGTTATTATTTCATCAAACAAGATTGAATCCCAGATGGTTTCACTATCAGGGTATGGAATGCTAACTTATATTAGTACTTTAATTCTCACACCTCTTCTGGATTTGTTTATTTATAGACAGGTGTAATGCAGAGCTTATGATGTCTCATGGAACAATTATGAGCTAAAAAGTCAAATTTGGATGATTTTTGCACTTTGTGAAATTCCTGGCAAAAATGGCTCTAGTTCAGTGGAGAAGCCCAAGCTCATTCCAGTGTGTTGAGATTATGCCCCAATAAACCCTTATGTTCTAAAAAGACGTTGATTATCTGTACCCTTGAAGAATTACTGTCAGGTACAAGCTTCTGTAATCCATTTATGTACTTTTGCAAGTTTAAAAAGTCAAATCCAGATCCTGTAATCTGCCTTATGCAAGTCACTACAATTAATGCAGCAGAAACTGTTACTCTCACAGTTGAGTAAAATTCCAGAGCTAATCTGACTGAAGGAACAGAAGAGGGAGACCAGAAGTCTCCTTTCTTTCCACAGCCCTCTTGATGTGCTTGAATTTCCAAACTGAACTATATATCCTTAGTTAGCATTCCATATCTAACAGCTCACAGACATCACTTCAGGCTTTTTTAAAAGACCCAGCAGTGGAGTGGCTCAAGAGTTTCCAGATATGAATCTAGGACCTGTTGCACAATGAAAAGAAGATTTTGCCCCAGAGCCCATGGGAGCTCAAAGCATTTGTTATGTCTTCAGCTAAATACATTATACTGCAAATTACCAAAAGAATTGCGAGGGCTCTAATAGAGGCAAGGGCTTTGCGGGAGCTTTCCAGATGGCTTAAAAAGTGACTGACCCCAAATATCATCCCCACAGCAGAGTTTGCAGAGGGGACCATGCCCCTCTGTTCCACTGTCCTATCACACACAGGATTCAGAGCCTCAGAGGGAGCAGCCCTGCACCCTCTACTTTTTTTGCTCAGGCAAGGGCAGTCAGAGTCATGACTTGGTGAAAACAATGGAAGCCTCAGGGCCAGACAAGCAAAGTCTGAAACGGAGCAGGAGGAGATAACACTAATCTGGCACTCAGTATTATTTAATTGGAGCAAGTGTCTTCACCAATGGCTCTTTGGAAGGAGGAAGAAAAGGAGGCCAAGCCAGCTGCTGTCATCCCCAGCTGCTAATTTGTACTGCGAGATAGAGAAATATCAACTGCACTGTTAATTTCTACATTATGGAAATTAATCCTCTCATTTGCACAGCAGGAAGCCAAATTACACCATCACATGCACAAATAAATCTGACATTTTGAGAATTTGACATTGCACCACTGAGAGCTGGTTCCAGCAATCCCTCCCACCTCACAGAGAGAGCATGAAGGTGTCTTCTCTCAACAAAGATACTGATAGAATGTCAGCCACATCCTCAGCTGATGAAATTTGGCAAAGATCTCCTAGTTTAAAGAGAACAGCTGTGATCTGCCTCCCTGAAAGGAAGATAATAAGGAAAAGTGCATTTTGAGTGGGCCAAAGAACCATTTTCCTAAACTAGCAAGAGAAGTTGCCACAGGAGCTACTAAACCTTCACATTCCAGTTTCAGTATATTTCATCTATGGGGGCTCTTCCTGTACCTACCATAGTATTTTATCATGCTAAAAACATAACCTCTCAGCAGGCAGCACTAAATGAAAATAGTGGAGGGGGCAAATAAAAAAATTTAAGAAAGAAACCAAACTAAAAAAAAAAATCTATCTGCAATGATACAGCCTGAGAGTTAAATACTCTGTAAAAGCCACATTGTCACTTGATTTGAATGACAGCTACAAAATGCCTGAGGAACATTAGGTTTTATGAAAGAGAATATTTCAATCATTCTTAGTTAGCTTGGGTTTATTTACTTAAATTTAATTTTTACTCTGTATTTGAGAGTCAAAGACTTTAATATAGATCACAGATTCCCTGAAGGTGGGGAATAATCATCTGCTGACTGATTTTCACTCATCCATTTTTCTCTCCTTTGTTGATCCTGTCCTCTGAATCTTTTTATTCCTAAATGCCAACTCTGAAAAGTTACTGAAAAAAATATGCAACAACTATCAACAAATAACCATTAAAATGGTCACACTTTTGCCTAAGTCACTTATTAGTGAGAGGAGCTGAAAAAATTTGTATTTCAGCAGCTGGTATAAATTGTTGATGACAAAGAGCCTGATTATAACCATTCAGCACATTCTGCTCATATCCAAAGCACTCCTATATATTTTATCAAAGTCCTACAAACCAATTAAGATTAAACTTTCACTTAGGAAATGTAATAAAAAGAAAACCAATCTTTCCCAGCAAACAGGAACCACGACTGACAATTCAAGCCCAGCATGATCCACATTCTGCACTTAGAAATGAAAATAATGAATAGTCTCACCTGACTCCAGGATCCTGGGCCTTAGGAAAACATGCACATGTTCTGAAAACAGTAACAATAAGAGTTAGCAACCTCACCTGAAATTCCATTCAGAAAGGCTGCACAATGCCACTCCCACCCCCCATTTTCTTCCCCCATAGAAGCTATTTAGGCATAACCTTGTTTGTAGTTTGTTCTTTCATACAGAAACATAATTAAGATCTGATCTGCAACCACATGCCTTAAATAAAAGGCAGCTGCTCATATGATCTGCTCATTAAGTGCTGTATTCCAAATGCATACAAAGATGCCAAGGTAATTAACAAGGCACAAAAGCTTTGGGGACTTTGCAATAGAAGCTCAGTTGAGACTCATCTTTACATTTACAGGATAATAGCTAGAAGCCTATGAATGTAGATTTCATTTTAAAATCTTTTTGCTCTCAGGGTGACATTCCAGAACTGTTCTTTTTGAAAAGTTACGATTTATTTTCTACTCTTATGGTTCCTAAAAATGATTTTTTGTGCTTCTAGGATCTATTCCTTCTCCTTTCCTTTAAGCTTCATGGCTTCTTGATAACATTTCAGAGAAGGACTTAAAGATTTTGAAAGTAAGAAGTTTTCCCATGTAGCAAGTCATTTTTACATCAACTACCACATCCAAAAGTCTATTTACCACCTTCTCCTCCACTATTCAGCTTCTTTGCTTTTCCATTCTTTTTTACTTGATCAGCCCTAACTTTTCCAAATCCCTATACCATTACATTGCATGGAACAAAACTCCTTACCATTGCTATTTCACTTGAATACTCTATTTCTTCCCTGGACAGTTAAGCAAGCAGCTAAACCAATCTGATAATATGGCTTTTTTTATAGATAGCACTTAAAGGAAAGAAGAAGCTGATTTTGGGGTTTATTTTGGGGTTTTTTCTGCTTATTTTTAATTAATAGGATTAACAAAGTCTTCTTCAGTAGCATTACCCAGAAGCCTTAGTAAAGGGAAATGAATCATGAGAGGAGAATTTAAAAGCCACACCTCCATTAAGGGAAAATAGATTTCTTGCCACAGATGCAATAGTTTCACCTGTAAATGGTAGAAGAAAAGGCTTTCTCACAGACCAGTTAATTGGGTATATTTCACAACTTTCCCAGTATCTGGTTTTCATTGTGCCTGAAGCTAAATCCCAGGCGTCCTCCCATCTTTTCAGTAGCAGTGTCAGCCTTCCCTATTTTTTTCTTCTTATGAAATTCTAACACAGCTGAAGACTGAGTAACTGAATTAAAAGTGCTAGAAGAGAAAACTTGCAAAGTAATCATAGTGCTGGCTGAAAAATGTCCTTTTTTATGTCTAACAATGCAAACCCATCAATTAAATCAAAATTAGGCTAAAGTTTGGAATAAGGGTTTTTAGGGTTTTTTTTTCTTGATTTGTGCAGGCAGAAGATTTTGTTTTTCCTCTACCTGCAATGTTTGCAGCAGACTAACCCACCAGAGCATCTGCAGGTGGGTGGGACAGTAGACTTGTGTTTTCCCAGTGTCAGAGAAAGACCTCCAATCAAGTTCTTTTTGTACATGATTGCCCAGGCTTTACAAGGGAAAAACTCTGTAAATCTATCATTAATACTCTTCCCAGGCTACAGAAAATATCTCTAGAATCTGCCCAGAATTGGAGACCATACTTAAACAAAGCTCCTCCACAGTATAGCAGAGCTCCTTAATTCTGTGATGTACCATGGTTTCTCTTACACACCCCATCCCAAACCATGTGGAACCTCTGATTTTATCAGTGTGTGGCTGGGGCAGAGAGGGTTGTGAGCTGAGGAGATGCTCAAGCCCAGTTCTGGCCAGGAGCCTCCCCTTCTCCTCAGGACTGCACAAGGAGTCCAGCTGGATTTCATCCTCTGACACAATTGTTGTGGTCATCTTCATAAAATTATGAAAGACAAATGTGGCCCTTCAAGTCCTTTTAAAGTCTATCTGTATTCCTATTAGCAAGGTGCAGTCATAAAGAGTTGCCTTTCTTTGGACTCAGGAAGGGAGAATCACGTGGAGATGAAGGCATTTTGAAACAGACCTAAACTGCAGGATTTCTTCTATTTCCTTAGGGTGCCTCGTCCTGAAGGCCCTTCAAAGACTAAAACATGGTTCACAGATGCTGACTTTGCTAAGTTTTCATCTCAGGAAAAAAGGTGGAAGAAAAATAAAATACTCTACAGTTGTGTCTGCTATGTAGAGAAATAATAAATATCAGATATAGATTTTTCCTTCAAGCAAAACAAAGAGGACTGGAAAAGCATGAGCCTTGTTGTTATTTCTTATCAAAATTGGTCAAAATTATCTGACCTACAACAGTAATAATAGCAATAATAATGATCCAGATGATGATGATGAATCAATAAGTATATGCATTATTTTAAGAAAAACTGACAACAAAACACATACGTGAACCTGAAAAATGGGGAACATGGGGAAAAAGAAAACAAATAGCCATTTCATGAAGAATAACAAATATAGAAGATAACTCATCTGGGGATCAGTGAAATAGGGAAAAACAATTAATTTTAAAAGTAGATGGATTTCCAAGGGTAGAGAGGCACGAATGAATCAGCAGATGGAAGCAACAGTGTTGGGGACATGACCATTAAAATGTTTAGTGACCTCTCTGGAAAGGTGCCAAGCTCAGCAATTTGTGGCAGTGTTTCCTCAAAGCCTCAGTCAGGCACTTTGCTTGAGCTCTCACTCCCAGCAGAGCCCCTGCAGTGCCAGCAGCTCACAGGGGCAGAGGCAGCTCAGGGCAGAGGGCACAGGTTTGTGCTGTCAAACAGCAGGATGCAATGGGATCAGACATTTCCAACAGCACTCTCACAGGCCATACATATTCATGCATTAACGTGTGATGGTGGAGGTGGAGATGCAAACCCCTTGGAATGAAAACTCCTCGTCCAGAGTTACTTCAGTCAAAAAGCACTTTCCTGCTTGTTTAATTCTCTGACATGGCTGGTGGAAGTATCACTGTACTTATCCTATTTCAGCCACACAGAGTAAGTGTTCATATTCATCACTTTGGTCTTTACTTCAAGAACTCATGCCCTGCATTATATATGAGGAATTTTCTCTGTCACAGTATGTATTCCCCTGCGTCAACCACCTTTTGTCCCCAGTGGTCTCATTTAAAAAAAAAAAAAAGTTGTCCTTAAGCAAGCACATTAAGAAACAGAAATGTGTGAAGAATAAAGCTGAATAATTCAAACCACTCCTTAGATCATCATGATCATTTTAAGAAAATAATGATAATTTGATTTACATCAACCTTAAAGATGCATTGGATTTTTACTTTTCTTATGACAGTTCCCAGATAAAGCACAGAAATGGACTGCCCATTTTAACAGAATAGATGCCCAAGGCTTTTTTAATCCTGTTTTCCGAGCCTGGCAAAAGCCTTACCTCCAAGGCTGGGAATCCAGTTCTGATTCATAAGGGTTTCTGCAGATAGTGCAAGCTGAAATGTTGGTTTTGACAAAGAGGCATCTCATTTCTAATAGATAGAAATAGACTCAAAATGCTCAAAGTATCCTGCCAATGCAACTACATGTTCAGTAACAATTTTTTGTCTCTTCCAAGTTACAACAAAATCAATGATCTAGAAGGGAAAAGCACACAAGGCCATTACTATTTTTCACTGCTTTATTCTCCCACCATTTTGATCATTCAGTTTCCAGCATCCTCCAGAGTCTGAAAGATATTTAAGAGCAGAGAAGTCAGAAAAGTCTTAGTAAAACTGCTGATTGCTAAAGAAATACAGTGTTCTGGCTGATGGGGGTCTAAGACATTTCTGTAGCAATGGGCCACCTACTTTAAACTATGTTGCCTCCTGCAGTAGGTAAAATATAACTAGGCTTTCTTGGGGTCACTACCCCCACAGTAACAACAGTCCTGTTTCCTCTTATGGTCTCATGTCTCATCTTTGCATCAGCAGAAAATCTCATTTCTCACTTCTCTAAGTCATTCCCTTTCATGAACACACAAATCCCACAATCTAAATGTGACAAATTTTTTTACCTATTCCTGCAGAATATCCAGTGCTAGAGATTTAGTGCTTCAAAACAACTCTGGGGACCTAGATGCATGCCTCCTTGGTAGGCTGGAAAAATATGTGAGAAGAGACTTGCAAAGATAAATCAAAGTGTGAGATACTTTACTAAACAGAGCAATTTTTATAGCGTTTAGATGATACTGAAGCACTGTTAACCAGAGTGTAAATGATTGAACATGTGATGAATCCCTTAGAGGAAAAAGCCATTAGGAGGTTTTAAATCCACAAAAAAACCTCCAGTATTATGTACTATAAAGAGCATCAAGGTGTCCTTTCCTTCCCTTTCTAATATACTCCTCATCAGAATAGTCCTGTACAGGCTTCCCAAGGTGTTTTATCAACACATTCCAAACAACACCAGTGTTGAATTTCAATATGATTTACACAGGAGCAGTGGAAGGGAAGTGCTGCTGATAGTCTCCATTTACATCCATGTGAAGATCTCAGCCTACGAAGAGGATGCATTTGGCAATTGCATGGGACATACTTTTCATTTCTCAACCAGCTCTCCAAGCAGATTTGATTTTGCAAATCTAGTGAAATCTGCTTCTCCCAAGTTATGTCTCCATAAGTAACAGTGGTTTAGGATATCCATTTGCAAGGGATCAACTCTCTGTCCTCAGGCTGCTTAATATGGCCAAGAGATTTCAACACCAGTTTTCTGTCTCTCCAGCAGAATATCTGAGTCAACAAGCACATTAGATCTCCTCAGCTGTGTCCTTTGAAACTGTCCAACTTTGTTTAACTAATTAAATAACCACTGGAGCAACAACCTGGCTTTCCTCTCGCATGCTTGACTCCCCTAACCTCTTTTTTGTCCAATGAATGTTTAATTATTGAGGTAAACTAAAACAAATGCAAGAGACAAGATGAGGAGAGCTTGCCCAAAGCATGCACAACAGCGAAATTATTCAGGCTATTTGCTGAGTAACGTATGTTTAGGCATCCACTTCAAATCTTCTAAACTCAAACCTCGTGGATATTACAAACTCATTCTTGAAAGTGGTCTGTGGAAAACTAAGAGGTACAGTCCTCTTAGTTTGTACTTTTTAAACTTACTTAAGATTTTAGGAGAGTCATTTTTGCTTTCAACTTCACCTTCAATAGGCTGGGATGACCCCATGCAGTTCTTTGCATACTCCATATTTGACTTCGAGCTCTACAGATTAACTTTTAGAGTTTAGAAGACCAGATCTACCTCCATGATAATCTTTTTTGTATCCTACCAGGTATACAGTCACAAGTGCAAAAACTTCCATCATATGCACTGTCAGTATATAAAAAAATTCATACACTCAGTAGAGTAGGTACTGAATGAAAACATAATCAGTGTAGGCCCTTAGGAAAAGACAATGCTCTTTTGAGAGAAATACAAATTTTAGATGGGAAAATAGCCTTTGGTTTCTCCTCACTAATTCTACAGGTGTTAAAGGTCTTCTGCTACAGCGACTCTTAAGTCAGAAAAAAAATTTGAGCTGTAAACTAAAACTCCATGCAGAAGTGAAATCAAGCCTCACTCTTTGTTCTTAAATCTGAGACAGATAAAACTGTAAGGAACATTGTGAAACTCTGGGTCATTTATACGAGATATTTTCTGTTAGCTGCTCCCCATGAGAAATGAACTCCTCCTAGGACTCAAAGCACAAGAGGCCAAGGCCCAGCAGAGTGCACACTGAAGCAGGAGGCTTTAGCTGTGCCTGTGGTCCCCTGGCTCTAGTGAACGTTATTGTACATGTGGAGTCTGTGCAGCCCTTCCCAACACAGAGCAGGGATGTACTGACCTCGAGCAGCCCTAACAAAGTGTAGATCTTGTTAAAGTGGAATTAGGAACCCGTAATGCTGCAACCTCTTTAACAATCCCTTCCAGGAATATTTTCTCCTGTATCCATTAAAGATTCAGAAACATCAGTATTGAAGCACCCTTGTCAAAACAGAATAAATCCCTTGTTGGAAGTTTTCCTGTGTCTGCTGCCCATCATGCAGCTGATCCCTGAATGAGCACACTGCCACTTTTGTGCTTCAAATTCTGCTTCTCTGCTGCTTTTACAGCAACTGCCTCCTCTCACTTCTCAGGGATGTAACCAGCTGTCTGCAGTTTAATTGGGACTCTGAGAACTGCTCTAGGACTTGACTACTTCAAGCAAGCAAGCAAACAAAACCTCCCCTCTTAGTGACCTGCTGAGGCTGCTGCTTCTTTGACTTGAGGTTTTGTTTGTTTGCTTCTCTGCCTGCTGCTTCTCAGTAGTTTCTGTCCTGTATGAATTCCGCTTGTGTGTCCTTTATAGTCTGGAAGGTGAGCTGAGTTTTTATTTTCTCCTAAGTCTCACAAGTGTTCTCTAAAATAACGCAGGTTAAGGAAATAGAAACATGCCTATTCTGAGGCTGAACTTGAGAAGCAAAAGCTGCTTTAACCCAGCCTGCCTGTCACAAGTGGAAGCTGTCACAGATCATTCTAATGGAAAGGAAAACTGTATATCAGGTGGATAGTCTCCTTGTCTGTTATCTCAGTTGTCAACTAGAAGGAAAAGGACCTAGCAGAATGGTGACAGCAAAATAATGATATTTTTAATCCTTTGCTGGATTAGGAACATTCTTTGCCATGGAAAAAGAAATCTGTTGTTAATTCTAATTATTGTAAGGTTTAGAGCCACTGTTATCTTCCCTCTAAAATATCACAAACAAAGTTTTGTTGCCTGCTATCCTTTTGGATTCCATTCAACAAAACAGTGAGACCAAGAGGAGGATTGACTTCACTGATGTCAGCAGGACTGTTCACAAGCTTGCAGTGATGCACACAAGTAAGAATTTTGTTGAAAAAGGACTAGGCTACTCTTCCTTACTGTTTAATGTTGCTTATAATGTGTCCCACTATTTTCTGCTGTTTATTTTTTGATGATAACAGTTCTTCATCTCCGAGTGTGTACCCGTTGTAGTGAAATAGAATTAATGATTTAACTCACGTGGCTGTTCTTGTCTTTACCTGATGAAGGAGGCAATAATCCATGCAAGTAGATCAGCCTCCCTCTCTCAGTGAAATATTCTGTTTCAGTTTAGCATATTTTTTACACAATTTGTACACAAGTCATATCCGCACCAGGCTGGCAGATGAAAACCCATCACATTTACTTCTCTCTTCACTGTGAGAGGTCATATTCACTATAGAAGAGGACATGCTGCCACCCTATAATAATGGCAAAACCTACTGTAAACTTCCATTTCCAGGAACCTGTGAGCATTGTACCCAGACCAGACTAATAGGCAATTCTTTCAGGAGGTACTTTCTCCCAGCACTACAAGAAAGGAAAGCTGAAATATATCCCTGGCAAAAGACAGGTCCAGAGCTGGCTGAGAGTGAATCCACACGCTGAGAGTCCCCGTGAGACTCTGCACAGGCAGCACAGACACACCCAAACAGCTCTGACTCAATGTCCCTGCCTGGGAAGGGAAATCATCATTCAGAAGTGATGCCTCCAAAATGTTTGGCTTCCTCCAGTGTTCTTGAAGCCCATGGCATACAGCAGGAAAGGCCACTGGGTAGCTATCCACTTCATGTTTCCCCTGAACAACCCAAATGCAGCTCTGATGCCCGATTTCATCACCAACAGTGGCTGAATAATCAACATCCCTCTCTGCTAGGCCAAGGTGGACCTGAGGGACTGAATCCAAAGGCACTGATAGGTCCTTTGCTCCATTCCCCTGTGCCCCCATCCCAGCAATTTCCCAATGCAACTGCAGGGAGCTCCCCTTGCCTATCACATCTTGTGGCTGTCATCTTTCTGCAGCTTAGAGAATTGGGAACTGGGACATCTCTGATTTGTTTTCCTCACACCTCCAATACTGAACTCCTTGACATGAAATTCCTCCCTTCCAGAATGCAGGTTTCTATTTGTGTTCTTGCAAAAACAGAACCCTTCCCTTATGTAAGGAAATCCTTTCCTTCCCTTCACTGACATTTTCTCTTTTATTATCCTTTCTTATCCTGAAGAATTTTCTTCTTGGAACCCAGAGCACCACAGGAATATTCCTAAAGTCTAAAAATATGCACGTATTGTGCTCCAAATCAGTGGGTATGCCATTCATGATTGTTGTTCATCCATGGTGTAGAGCAACTCCTTTGAAGAGGGCCACAAGCCAGGATCTGAAGAATGATTTGTGTGAGAGCACTAAACATTTTTATTCAAGCATTCTGTGATCCTGAGAAGGGCCAGAGAGATGACAGCACTGCCACCTCCTCTGACACCCACTCTCCAGCAAGAAGGAAGAAACAGGAAATCTCCTCAGGGAACATTGCAAAGGGGCAATGAGCTGGGTCAGTATCTGACACTCAGAAACTTCTCGTATTTTGAGTGAATATTGGCTTCCCTCTCAGAGCTTTCTAGGTCTGAGTGGATCTGTGTTATGATTCCTGTAGTGCATAGTGTAGGATCAGCATGGGTGAAAGGCAGCACTATAAGGAGGAAAAATAGCCCCGCTCATTCAAACACCTGTGTGAACACCCTGCTGTGTATTTTATATGAGGTCACTTGAGCAGTGCAGTGTATTCTGGGCTTAAAATCCTCAGAAGTGTGTGTTGGATGCTAATTCTTTCCATACTTTGATCAGATGAAGTGCAGACAGATAATGGATTGCATCCCATGTAGGGCTGCAGAGAAAAAAAAGAAGAAACAAAAAAAGTTCCCCCAATTCTTCTCGTCACTAAGTTAATGCCAGCTGTGTCTTTAATGTGAAATTATTCTCAGTGTATATGATCATTACATTCTGCAAGTGTGAGTCCAAGAAGCAGCATTTTTAATAGGAAGGAGACATTATCTTTACCCTCATCTTGTCAAAATTCCAAACTTCATTTCAGCTTTGTCCAGAGCTTCTGATTATAATTTCTAATCTATTTTGATGTAAGTTTCTCTGCAACTTCAACAGTAGATTTTTAAAAGCTGCCTATCATTCGTTTACATGTCAGTCTGCTTCTTCTCTGCTGTTTCCCAGTTTAAAGTCTTAACTAAAATGAATGTGTTTAATAACCTTGCTGCAATTTAATAATCAATTGGAATAAATCTTCATTGGCTTTTTTAAACATTTTTAAGTCTCATAAAGAAATAACACACAGACACATACACAGAAATTAAACTAACACCAAAGGAAATTAGAAAATCAGGATAATTTTTCTAGTTGTTATCTTTTCATTATTTGCTTTAATATTATGGTGGTGAGTTTTTCCAGGTCTTTATCTTTGCTCTGTAGGCAATAGCTTTATGGAAGTATTAGAAGTGGCCTTTTGACAGCTAAATGGCATAGAAACAAAATTTCCATTTTATTCAAGACTGCCTTCACAAACTGTACAATTTTCCTTACCCAGACAGCTTAAATTGAAGGCTTCTCTGGCAATATCACACCAGTCAAATCCTACAGGTTATTTCTGTTAAAGTTTGGGGTTGGATGGAGACTAACTAGAATGTTGATACTATTGTTAAGATTCCATTCCAGTGGTGGAAGGCAGTAATCTGGATGAATTTGAGATGATAAAATTTATAGCATTTCTGGAATTGAAAAACTGTTTGTTTATATAGTCAATGTGTTTAAATAAATAAAATAATATTTCCCCAACACCCTTAAATTACATTTTCTCTATAATTGCTTTTAATTATTTTTACCACCATGACCTTAGTGACTGGGCACAGGCACAATTTGTTCTTTTAAACATTTTGTTGTATCCTTAAATCCTGAGTCATGTTTTAA
The DNA here is from genome assembly GCA_013400955.1 of Drymodes brunneopygia. Classification (NCBI taxonomy): domain Eukaryota; kingdom Metazoa; phylum Chordata; class Aves; order Passeriformes; family Petroicidae; genus Drymodes; species Drymodes brunneopygia. The sequence continues at coordinate 654,025 of VZTZ01013159.1, read as the reverse complement.
ATGATCAATGCTGTTAGTTTACCATTTTCTGTTACCTTACTGAGGAAAAATACACTTTACTGTATAAACTCATCAGGAAAATACTGTGTATTTAACATCTCCTTGGCATCAGTTGCACTTGTTTAAACTAATATTGAGTAGTCTCATTCACTGTTTTTCTGCTTCTTTCCCTTTAACTGATCTAACAGGATCAGCTTATTACTAGAGGAGGGATGAGAAAATGACAATTATTATAGATCCTTGATTGTGCTCTTCACCTATTAATCTGCATCTGAAGAAAGACAATAACATAACTGATATTTGTGTGAGTCAAAGGATATTTAAAAGGAAGAAGTGTGCTTGTCTTCTGACAGGGCATATATTTTCTGCAGTGAGTGTGTAACATTAAAATATCAAAATTTAACATTATAAAGATAGATGGGATCGACAGGCAATTTTTATCCAAATGCTATTAATTCCCATGTATTTTTAACATTACCATCCTGGTGGTTAACTAATAAAATGTTATTTGATAATTTTTATGTTATATACAAGATTTTTGGAAAATGAATGAAGTTTACTAGCATGGAGAGGACAGCTCTCATGAGGCTAATGTTACATGTGAGGCTCTTCAGAGACTTTCTTGAGAGTGCAGACCTCATGTTTAAGATGAAATTGAAGCTTGAAAAGTTAAATCAGAGTTCTTAACTGTTTCTGCATTGATCTATGTCTATGGATCAATCACTTCCATCAATTTCTGCCCCATAAGATCCTTGATGAGGTACATTCATCCAACTGCACAACATGTTTTTTGATCAGCTATTTGCATGAGTCTTTTGTCTCAGGAAATCTAAAAAAACACTTCTGCAATGCAGAACATGAAAGATGTATTTGCAAAAATAGAGTGAGGGTGAATAAACTTGAATTGGAACAGCCAAATTAACATGTACAGACTCAGTGCTCAGGTGAGCATGGACCTGCTGAGAGGGTGGGAGCTAAATGCCCTTTGGAAAGGGTATGGAGTTTTGACACCACTCAGGGTGATTTTTGACAAGCCAACACTTACTGTTCAAGTAGTACTAATATTTAATTTTGTTATCTTTCCACAAAAGTGATAAAATGGAAGCTAAAATTTTGATCACAGCCAAATGATTGTGAAAAGTAAAATCGACCCTTTGTTTTGTTGTTCATAGGCTGTATTTGTATATGAGTTTCTTGTTTCCTTTATATTTTCACTCCAGACACTATTCTTGTGGTTTTATCATTTAGTGAATGATGTGCTGCAGTGTGAATTTTGGTGTAGGCCTATTTCAATTTTCTTGCTGCTGACTCCTTTGCTTTTGGCTGATTTATACTGTGTACAGCTAGAGAAGGAGCTGCAAATGACAAAATGGAATAGACAACATGGAACTTGTCTTCAGGGAATATTCAAGCATTCGAGCTTAATATTTGCTATTCATGAGCATTTTTCTCCAGCTATGCTCTGCTGCCCAAGTGTTTCCAGAAAGTAAATGTGGCACCATTTTAACATGAATTTTAAAAATGACATCAGCACTCCATCTTGTAAGACCTGATTGTATTAAAATTTCAAACATGTATTAGTGGATTTGTTTTGTTATTTAGTTATTGTCTTAAACCAGTTACCAATAATTAAATCAGATGTATGAGTAGCTATTAAGCTTTACATGTAGTAGTTATCCCAGGAGATGGGGAGCAGGATAAAACACAAAGACTACATAACCAGGAAAGAATCCATACTGTCAGAGTTGTACTGGTTTTCCCCTAAGCATCCAAAATTGACCCTTCTGGGGGCTCTGTATTAGGCTACACTTGGTCTGGCAACAATTAGTCCTCTCTTCTCATTTTCTTATAGCTATTCAAGGAAGCTGATCAATATTGTTTCTGAAAGGGAACCACTGGAAAGATAGATGTGTTTTAACAGAATCAAATCTATCCCTAATGTATTTTCTGGGGTCCAGATTAAACTTTAGGAGAGCAGAAGTCAACTTCAAACAGGTTTGAACAACATCTGTGAAATGCACCTGTCTCTGGAGCAAATACGACCATGAAGTGGATGGGTTTTATGGCTTTCTCTTATATTGTTGCAGTGGGGTAAAAGTGTAAGCTCTTTCTAAGCTTTTTCAAGGCAATAAATGTTTCTCTGTGGTGACTTGAACTGTTGGATTCTGTTTCAAGTGGGATTCAGCCAAAACTCGTGTAATCTCATGGTACAGCTGTAGGTGCCTTCAGACATCATGCCTGGCATCCATCTGCAACTTCAGTAGGACAGAGACCTTCCTAGGCTTGTGCCTGTATTCTGTTTTAATGAAACTCTGAGTAACCACATTAAGATAAAGCCCAGGATACAGGGAATAATACACACTTAAGATTTTTAATAACCTTCAGCGGGCAGCTACATCCTCATCCATTCATGTTTAGGTGTGATGGATCCAAGGATAATATCATTGAGTCCCTACAGACAAACTGCAGCAATGGCCAGTTTCAGACAGGCAATCCCATCAATTTCTCTTTTCCTGGAATTTTCTAACCTAATTTCATAGCCCTGGAAACACAGCAATCTATCCAGGTGTATTGACTGGACTGAATTTACACAGGTCATTTGAAAGATAAAGGTCACATACTTACCAGGCCTCTGGACCACATTTATTAACAGCATCCTGCTGACTTTCAACATCATTAGTGTCATCTGGACCAATGCTGGAGTAAATGAAATGTGACAGAACAAAAGACTGTTGCCAAGAGTGTAGATGTACATAAGTGATACACAGGGAGGTTCAGCCTTATTAGCCCTGGAAAACCACACTGTTCACCAAAGCCAGCAGCCAGAATAGCCTTTGCACCAGACGCTCTCCAGCCTGGTGATGTTATAGCACTTTTAATTGAAGGGGCAATAAAAAAGGGAGTTACTCACCTGAGGTTTATACGACAATATTTACATAGAAAGCAGAAGTTCTAAACAGTGGCAAGCTATCTAATATTCACATTTTGGGAGCATACAAAACCCAAACTGACACAGAGTCACAGGTGAAAACTATTGTATTTTATTATATGGAATATGTATTTATTTTTCTTATTTTTGGAAGTAGTTCTGGATAACTAGTGACTTTCTTACAGTTGCCTGAAATCTGCATGTCTGATTCAATTGTCAGAGACTGGGGGGCTGTCTGCAGGAAATACATGGCCAAATGCAAATGTTTTCTCATTACAAAACCATTACACTGTCTGTGAGACCTGTGTGAAACAGCTCTGAGCACAGCCAATGCTGGCATGGTATTATAGCAATGGTTTCTTTGTAGTTCTTGTCAGGATTTGATGACAGTCAATAACTTTGGCAAAATTGTACCTCATGAGAGTCATTTTTGCAACATTCTCTATTAAACAAACCCAATGCTTAGCTTCCATCATTTCACTCACAAAATGTTATTTCAAAACTTGAGGGTTTTGTCCATTCTCTACCATGATGCTGAGGGCAACTCTGGAGGTTAGACAGCACCCCTGGGCAAACACCAACTCAATTTGCACAGAAAACTGCACAGAAAAATTCCTTGAGGATGAGCCAACTTGGTCTTTGTGCACCAAGAAGATGTATTAGCCAGATCTTAAATTGTTCAGGAGGAGTGCTGCACTGATCCAGACCCAGCACCTCCAGATCCACATCCCCCATGGCATGTCCTTCACCCCAGAGCACACAGAGTGCAGCAATAGCTCCTGGCTTTGATCTCTCATCCTCCCAGTCTTTCATGGGGGTTTATATTTCCCATGGTTCACCCCCAGTGTCTCAGTTGCAAGTTTACCATGAGTGCTGTGGGAATCCTGGCATAACAAACAGAAGAAATTATCCAAGTGGGAAGCCTTGGCAACAGTGATGAAAGGGAAATGCAGGATACACAAGCTTCCACAAAGGACTGTCACAATTCTTCAAGACTGAGATTTTCAATAAAGCAGAGACTTCTANGAAAACTTTCCAGGAAAACTTCCTTCACTTTAGAAAAGGAAATTCTTTCTCCTTTTGCATTCCAGACACTGAGTGCTGAAGAGAAGACCTCCCAGAGAGAATAAACACATGCCAGTACAGAAAACCATGCCAGAAAGGATTTGATTTTTTTTGAGGCTTCTTCAGATTGCAGGTTTCACAGTGCCCATTCAGACAGACGTTCTTGCTGAGAGCTTTGTTTAATGCATGATTCAAAAAGGAGCTTTTAGTGCACTTGTTAAAAGCAAGATTCTTTTAGAACTTTGTAAAGCTTATCATTTGAGCAACATGCCACTGAAAGGTAAGTGGAAGGTTCAGTTCTTCAGGACAGCTGAGACTGAGAGACTCTTTGACTCCACCACAGCCCCCATGTGTTTGCTGTAAGTGCAAGTCACACACGGGAACTGAGGCTCACCTCAAAATCATACATGCAGTGCTAGGAGATGTTATTCACCCAGAGTTGAGCTGAGAGGAGAATACACATTCTGCTTTCATTGCACATTTTCTGTATTTTCAATAATATCCTGCTGGAATGAGGAGATACAGACTGAAAAGGAAGTGTAATATGTTGCATCACAGAAAATTTGGAGGAGAAAATTACACTGGCAGAGCCCTTTGGGAGTTGTGTGGTCTATCTTGTCCCATGGCAGGATGGGCTACTCTTGAGCCATTCCTGACAAGGACTGATTATACAGATAAAGACTCCAGAGCTGCACAGGTTCAAGAAGACCTTAAGTCAGTCTCCTTTCTCTGACGAAGTTGTTGTTTCCCCAATATCTAAACCAAACCTTGTTGTTGAAATTTAAAGTCAGTATGTCTTTTTCTAAGTGGGAACTGAAGGGAACAAATTAGTCCTTCATCTCTGGCAGTTGATTTTTACATATTTTAAGCTTTCTCTCATGTCTTCCCTCCTCTTCTCCTGTCCAAGATTAGATAACCCATAAATACATTTGCCCTTTCACTGCATATTGCATTGGCTAATGAAATCCAGAAATCAATGGCATAGATTACAAGAGTCTTGAATGACAGCATAGCAGAACACAATACCCAGCTTCATGTCTGAATGAACAGCATGTGAATACTTATTCAACACCAGTGTTTGCCTTGGTGCATTATGGCTTTATCTAATTAATTATGTTATGAAGTGCTTGATTATGATAGCAATGAATGTCTTTCCTGCTCACTCTTATCACTTGCTTAAAACTATTCTGTTCAGCTGAGATATACATGCATCTGAGAGCTCATTAGATATTAGGTACCAAACACGGGATTCTCGTTCCTGAATGGGTTTATTATGTTCAGAACCTGTTATCTGATGATCATAGTTACTAAATAAAGCCTCCTAATAACTTCAGCAGATCAGATTGTTCACAAGTTAAATGGGGAAGAGATGCAGGGAGGGCAGAGGGGGGAAGGAGGAAGAGCAGCCTGAATTATTTATTCATTTCCCCATTTTCAAGATCCTTCTCATCCCTCTTTGTCCCAAGCCTTCAAGATGTAATTGGAAATGTTAGATACACTCCTTCAAAAATGTTCTCTGAACAAATTACCAAGTACTATTCCATGAAATGAACAGATCACAAAGAGTAGCACTTCTTCAAAGGAAAGAAGGCAAGATATTGGAGTATTTGGTCTTTTATTGGTCGTCATTCACTTCCTCAGAACATTCTTGGAAAATGAACTATTCTATTTCTTGATTGTTTCCAAAGCAAGGCTCTTTATGCAGTTCTCATAATATCAATTTTAATTGAATGTTTTCATTCCTGTGTAAAGTTTCATTTTAAAGACATTCACATCTAGGAGATGCATTAGTCTTTGCCAAATGTACTCCCATTTTTCTGTTTCGTGAACCATCATTGCATTAGGATTCTTGTTCCTCAATCATGCACATATACCAGTCTGTATTTTTAACATGTAAAGGCCAAAATTAAAACAAAGAAAAAAAATCTTTAAACTCCCAGCAGATCTAAAAGAGAAATAATTTGGTTGTCCAATGTGAGTACATCATTCATGTTATTTCCCAGTATCTGTAGTCATGGAGCAACAACTTGCTCATGTGTGAGCTGAGTTACAAAGTATTTATCCATAAACACAGATCTTGGGTTCAGCAGACGTCTGAGAAAAATGTTTCATCCTTAAATAATGAGCCTGTGAGCTCTATCTTGTGGCACATCAGCGTGGTCAGAACTGCTGGGATCAGCATGGGTACAAATAACTTTAGTGACCCAAGTTGCTATTACTGTCCTGACAGAGCAGTGAAATGGGCCTTTTGAAGCATCCCAGATCTTTATATCAATGATGAGCTTTATATTTCCGTATTTTATATTCAAGGCCTTTATATCAGTACCGAGCCAGAATCAAAGAAAGGAAGTCTTCAATCCACATGCATCAGAAAATTTGGGTGTTTCACAGCAGGAGATTATGGTGCATCCATTCACATCCAGAGGTAACAACTGGGAACTCCTGAAAGAGGTGTGGTTGTTGGATATGAATGAAACAGAGGGGTTTCAGGTGAATGATGATGGTGTGCAGAAGGTCTGTTACAGGGCTAAGGCGGCAATTGGACTGTATAACGCTGCCACTTGAAAACAATTTAGCATTGCTGTCATTTCCCATCTGTGTGGAGCACTGTGGGGAGATGAGACACATCTCATGCCAGATGTCAATAAAACAGAAACAATGAGACAGATTCTAAGAGAGCTGAAGGTAGTTCCTGAAGGATCCAGCTGTGGAGAGTCTGGACAGCATTATCTTTTGCAGGCTGTGAATCACTCACAGAGGCGCCAGTTCATAACCTGGAGGTCACACTGGTGTTTGCTCCTGAAGGCAGCACTCCCTGGGCTGTAAATGAGTAGGATTGCTCTGTCTACCCGAAATGCCAGAATACTGAGTGGCTGATTTAAGCATAATAAACAGTAGTATATGAACCCAAAATAATCGGTGCTAGGGTCATCTTCCTTCTACTGCTGGTAAAAAAGCTCAAAAATTGCAGGGGAAGGACTCAGACCTCTTATATAATCCAGGTACTATGATGGGACTTCTCCAGAAAGGTTATCCTCTGTTAGCAGGAAAAAAAAGAAGAAAGAAAATATATTGCCACATATTAAATGCCATGCTATTATTTTCCAGATTTAAAGGAATGGTGAGGCTGAGTATGGAAGAATAATTAAACGTTGTAGCAATTATATTGATTAATACTGGGATCACGTCTGACATTTGTAATATAAATTGAAGGACATCCCACAACATGGATATGTGTGGTTATGACATTTCTTAAAGTGCCTTGAGAGATTAAAATCACTAAATGAATATGAATCATTACACAGTTATCTTTGTGTTTTCCACTTCTAATTTTTTTCAGAGATTTGAGAAATAAGGGAAAGGGATGATGTTTGAAAGCTTTTATGAAAAGTCCTTGTTTTTTTTCCTGAAGCTTCAACTTCAAAGCAAAGAGGATCTGAAGAGACAAACAAAAACACTCTTGTCTTCTGAGTTCAGAGCAATGTACACAGCCGTGGAACATATTCCTTTGCTCATGTGCAAATGTGGATGCACTGTCACCTTGAAATGCTCAGCCCTGGGGAGCAGCTGTCTGTAACCCAAAGCCTAGTTTGATTCAGCACAGCTCTGTGACCTTGCCTAAGTTTCCTGAGAAAGTTGTTGCTAAGGTGTGAGGGAGTCCATGATGTGCAGCCATGCAAGATAAAAAAAGCAAATGCAAACAACATTGCAATTGTTGAGGCAATTGTGATAATCAGGAGCTCAAGGACTCAAGAGGAAAAATCCTGACTGGAAAAGCTGAGATTGCCAAAGGAAAAAACCAAAAAACAGAGAAAGGTAAGAATCAGAAAACATTTGACTGACAAACATCCCACTCCTGGGAGTGATGGCTCTCTGCCTTTCTCCTCATGTGTGCCTGCCCAGAAAAGACAGCCCAGGTGACTCAACGGGGGGGATGAGCTGGTTAATGCTGACACTCACAGCACATGAGTCTTACCCACCTCCTGGGCACTAGCAAATAGCTTACAACTGAAAATATTGTGTGTGTGCGTAGTAGCAGTCACACTGTAGTTGTGAAAATCCAAGGACACAAGCAAGGAAAATTTTGAAGGAAGAGGAATATTTATTACTAGAACATAAAAATCTCAGTAATAGTACTTTATTTTCCATTGACCAATTCTGTTTCGGATCTGAGGAAGCATTTGTATGCTTGAAATCTTGTCTGTTTTGGTTTTTGCCTGTTACAACAACTGATCTAATAATATAGATTACTTTTGTCAACAAATCTTCTTGTAATAATATAAATGCTTCCTATCTATTTCCTATCTGTTTGTATTCTGTACTCGGGAGTGAAAGATGAGACCACACTGATGAGGTAGCTGAAAAGCTGGTGATACCAATATTTCATGTTAATTTATTCTAATTTTTCAAGGTAAAAACAAAAGCAGAGGAAGTCCTGAAATGTCAAAAAATTCTGAGCTAAATTATTCTAGGAATCTAACTTGGAGATTTCTCAGTATTTAGCTTCATATTGTCAACAGTGTTTCTATTTTACAAAGCCAAGTGTCTAAAAATAAAGTACAGTTTACTATTCTGGTTTTTTCAACTTTTCTGTTGATCCAAGATTTTCCTACACAAAAAAACCTCTTTGATCCTCCCAAATCAGTTTCTGGATTTCTGCATTTATTTATCAGAACTGCAGAAGCAATAAGTGATTGATTATTCCAACAGCTCAAAATCTCCTCCATACAGGCAGGATAATGTCCATGTCTGAAACATTTCTTCTCTGTACAGGCCAGATCAGATGATCTTCTGAGAACATACCATGAGATAAGCACCATTTGCTTATGAAAGCCCTTCATTGTTCTCAAGCTGTCACACGGCAGTTTCTTTACACTATACTTTTTCTCCTAGCAATTTATTTCCTTCTGGATTGATGTGCAAATTCTCTTACTGAAGCTGAAAAATGCTGGACCCTTATCAAAATGTGAAGAATGCTGGTATAATGGTCTACAGGACAAGGGGATAAATCTCTGCATATTTGGCTTGGTGTGTATCTGTTCAGCTTTGTGGAAACATTGGACAGAAGCATGTTAAACAACCATCTACTTAAAAAATAATATTTCCTCATTTTCTTGGTAGGATAAAGAGGAGAGCTACAGCTCCTCATGAAAAATATTACACTTAGTAATTAAATTTTCATATTTACAAGGTCTGTGTAGTAAAACTTCTAAACGAAATAGTCTTCATTTGCATACATTTCAATCTAAAGGGCATTGCTAGAGGACAGTATCTCCAAGACAATAATGAGCTGTTTTCATTAACCATGCCCTAATGATTACAGCAGGCTTGAACTTCAGGAGTTGTGAGACAGTTACCCCAGCGAGACCAAAGAAATAATTGTATGCCTTTAGTTATCTCCCCTTCCATGTAAGCCACTAAGTTAGAAGAATATTTCCTGCTCCTGGATTGAGGTACTCAGGAACCTCTTGAAAAAGACTGATTGAACTTGGATATGGTGTAGGTAAAGGATCAGGAAATGAAGTCTGATCTCAGTTATAGCTCTGGAAATCTGGAATAATGCAAATGAACTTTTGTGGGAAGAAACAGACTAATTTTTTGCTTCTACAATTCTCAACAGAAATCTAAACTGCTCAATTCTTCTTACTGCTGCAAATATGTTTAAAATTACATTTAAAAGCACCAGAGGAATTGACATGCATTTCCTAATCTTGCAATTGTCCAGTAATTTTTTAAATATAATCTTCCAATATATCTGTCATCACAGTATAAGGACTTTTAAAATTACATTGCGAAAATTTGTTATTCAAATGTGACAGATCTTCCATACCATGTGATTTATTTTCATGGTTCTCTATCAAAAAACAATATGTGATATTTTTTGCTTCTGTCAGGTCTATCTGATTTGAGTTTAACTAGTTCATATTATCCTCCATACTGCCTAGCAATTATCACCAAATAGCAGAAAAGAGACCTACAAAGTCATTCATATTGTTCATTTTTTGCCCTCCATAGATCAACTAGATCTGTGTTATTCCAAATGAGCATTTGTCCAGCTTGCTCTTTAAAGGCTTTAAGGATGATGGAGTTTCCACAGCCTCCCAAGGCACTCTATTCCAGTATCTAATTATCCTTACAGTTACAAAGTTGTTTTTTTAATGTCTAAGTTAAATTTCCCTTGCCACTATTAAAAAGGCCATTACTTTCTTTGCTATCTACAGTGGACATGAAGAAAAGATTATTCACTTGTCTTTAGCAACAATGTTATGTATTTGAAGATCACTATCATGTTCCTTATCCATCTCTCTCTCTCTCTCACTCTCAATCAAGTAATTAAAAAGTTTTCATATGTTATTCAAAAGCTATGATCTAAGAGTTGTCTTACAGGTCATACTTCTAGGGTCTTACATAATTCTTGATGAAGTCTGAGTATTCTTCAAATGGTCCACACATTTGCCAAAACACTGTTTAGAACAGAGCACAGTGATACAGCTGGTGCCTCAACATTCAAACAATCACACAAATAACTTGGGCAGTCCTTGGGCAGCTGAAACATTCTGAGTTGCATCTTTCTCTCTCCATTTATGATTCATATGTCTTTGCAGCATATTCACACTCTGCCAGTGTTTTGCAGCTGCAGAAAACAGGCACACTTCTCAGTTCTGTTTATCAGGACCTCCTTACCATCCTCATTCAAGCTAACTAGACATTCTTCCACATTTGGCCTTGCTGCTTCAAACAAGGGTGTTTTTTGTTACAAATCCATGGCCCTGTGCTGGAATTGGTTATCAAAGTTCCAGACATGAGAGGTGATGTAAACCCTACAGTTTACATTCATAGTTTTGTTCTGTCGCATAACCGTACCTTGGCATCTCCCAATTTTATCCAAAATTAGTATCAACCACTAATGTAGCCATGTATATGTGTCAAGTGTATTTAAATAATCTACATTAACCTACTATTCGTGGCATCTCATCCAAGAGTGGCTATGACATACCAAGAAAGGATGTGGTTTCCAGGTTCAGCTGTATGAATCACAAGCTCCATCAAACATTCTGTGAGGGTTTTCTCACCCACTGCTTCACAGAATCATAGAATGTTGGCTGGGGATGACTTTGGGAGTATCTCTGGTTTAACTTCTGCCTTGAAGGAGAGCTCTGGTCATGTGGATCAGGTCAGCTATGATTCTGTGTAGATATTACTTTCTTCAGCGGTGATGAAGCAAGAGCCCAGAATCAGTAAGGTAATGAAACATATGGTTAATGTCATTCTGCAAACTTTATTGAAATTGCTCATGTACCTTAATTCAAATTCATGAATAAAATGCTAGGCACTGTAACCTATAAAAAACAGAGTTTATGCTGAGGTTGAGATGATATTGGGAGAATCCTCTAGAGAGAAAAGGAGAAGCAACCCACTAAATTGTTGCTTTGAGAATACTGCAAAAATTTAAATAAGCCAGTTAATATGTTCTGTGATTAACAACATTGTTTTGTGTACATGAGTCTTTCTAGTGGTTTTTTGGCTAATTTAAAGACTTGCACTGAGAAAAATATCATCCCAAGGTTCCTGGATGATCAGGTTAGAGGGAAAAGTGCCTGCTCCAAGCATGAGACATCAGAGTTCTGCTCCGAATATCAGTTACAAGCTCCTGACCCAAGTCCAGTTGCCAACCTGCCAGAACCTCAGTCCTCATCAACCGCCCATGAAGTTGTGACAGGTGTTAACTGGTGATTATAGGAAAGACCAGCTGAGGACTGAGAAAATCACTGCCTGAGCTGGTTGTGACTGACATTCCTTCCTGGTGGAGGCTCCCACTGTGGCAGTCTGGTCCTCACTGCACTCCAGTCTCCTGGATCCCAGCAGATCCCACACCTATTCCCTGAGAACAAAGCCCATAATCACACCATTAGTGATGTCTCAAAAACCCCTACAGTGAACAATTAGGCAAAAATAACCACCTCATTTTAAGTGTATATGCTCTCCCTCATTGTGTCCCACTCTTCCTCTCCACGTGGTCCACCTCCAGCAGCCATCCTTGCAGATGAACCTGTGTCCAAACATTAGCCCTTCCCACCTGTCTAGCCAGCTTGGCCTTTTCAATGTCCTGATGCTTGATGCTCTCCCCTTGTAACCCTCCTGCTTGCCCCAAGGGCAAATCTCAGACTCCGAGTGACTCCCCAGAAATCTCCTGCTTTCCTGTGATCACTGGAAAGGTTATGGGCCAGAGGAATGCAGTCAATGAAAACAGGACTTTCTTTTACCACAGGAGAGTAGAGTTGTCAGGTGCCAAGGAGGAATTTGGGGATTTGTGCAGAACTGGACAGTCTCAGAGGTTTTTACTAGCAAATCAGATATTAAAAAAAATATCACTGTCTGGTGCATTTTATTTACAATTACTATAATCATGGTCAAACCAGAGTGAGAAAAACCCAAATGAACTGAAGCAGATTAGACCACAGATAACCATATGCCTGAAATAATAAAGGGCTTCATCATCAATAATTGCTGTCAACAACTCAGAAATTTGTATTTTTGCTCTGAAATATAAACTTGCACTCCAATTTTCAGGTAAGGGAATAATTAAAATACCTGTCCAGCAGCAAAGATATGATGGCAAAAAAAGTACTTATTTTTCAAATGCAAAATCTTCCCAGAATATTGAATTTTCAAATTCTATTTAGAAAAACATCAGAAAGTGAATTTAGGGAACATAATAAAATAGTTCATTATGCATTTCTTTTTTCATTGATGCCCCTGATTTTGTATCAATAAATATATTTGTATAGTAAATTTATATTTTCCTGAAATATTAGTCTACTTCAGAAACAGTATTTGAAGCAATTGCAAGCAGATATATCTGTTTTGAAAACAACAAATACTTATTTCTGTAGTTTCCATAAAATTTCAGTTAAAATATGAAAAAAAAAAAAGCCTGGAGGGGCAGAGGGTGCCATGGGGGAGGGAAAAAAGGGTTTTAAGATTCAGAACTATGTTTAAGGGGTTTTTTAACTTCTTTTCTTGTCAGCCCTAATTATCTGCAGTTTTGGCTGAGATCTGTGAAAGTATCTGTATGTTTAAAATAAATATGCACCCCTATCTAGCTGATTCATATGCTCTTTAAGAACAGCTTTATTCTTCATTCTTCCCCATCTGTTTCAGAGATGAAAGGAACAAGAACACAAAGTCCATACAATGGTTTAAAAACCATGTTTTTTACATTCTTTCACCTTAGTCTGGTTCTGCCTCTGATGTCAATTCTTTAATATAAAGACTAAGATAAAAATCAGAAAAACTCTGAAATATTTTCCTACAGTTCTTGCCATTCTCAATGGTATTACAGGCTCCTGTTGAAGGTTTTATATTAATAAATTCCTCTTTTAATTACTGAAATTGCTTAAATTATTTTTTTTCTCTGGGGTAACTATGTAAAATAAAACAAAAGAATTATAATTGATCAGGAGATACAATCCAACATAACATGAGATTCAAGATTGTCTCTAATGTAGTCAAATGAAAATCTATTTCCATTCCACTGTGACCTAATGCTGAAGAAGCATATAATTAGAATTAGAGTGAATATAAGATTCACAAAAGTATCAGAGTTGTGATACTTATTATATTGATCATCATGGTATTAGTCTTGATGAACTATAAAAGAATGTGAACAATTCCATCAGAGGCATTACAGAAAACATGACAGGCAGTTTCCTATCATGGATTTAATCCTACCTGGCCCAATGTCCATGACAGAATGGACTGGAGTCTTGGCTACAATCTTTGAGTGCTTTTTTTGAATTTAGAAATGAGAAATAAAAAAGTAAAAGTAAGATCTTGTAGCAGATCCACTGTGAATACAAACCAGTAAAGCTCTGCCAAAGCAGAGTGAGTTGTTTCAATTTACAGCTGGCAAGACTGTACCAACAAATTACATGTATGGCAGAATATGGGAAAAGAAAATCAGAGAAAAGAAGATAACTTGGTTTTACATACAAAAATATGCTAATTAGAAATATTCAAGTCTGTCAGTTAAAATTTACAGAAATCCTTTTGGGGGGAGGATAGCAAGCTGTGATGCAGCAAATAGCTGTTTTCCATCACTTGCTTGCTTCTTAACTGCCCAGAAATCTGGGAATTATCCCTATCATCACCTCATGAAGGGATGGATAAAACGCTCCATCATTCACTGATCATGAGTAGTACATGGGCTGTAAAGACACCACCTAGAACACATATTCAGTTATGAGGATGAACCTGATGTGGCTCATAAGGCAAAAATATAATAAAGTAAAATAACTGCTGCATAAAAGCTAAATAAACAAATGTTGTTTCACATGCTTGATCTAGTTCCAAGATAATAACACTGCAGGATCAGCTGGTAAATAGGTGTTTAGTCTTTATATTCACTTCAATGGTATAAAGAGAGGTGTAATCTTTTATTTGTCACTTCTTCATTTCTTTTCAGCGAATTTTCCATGAGTAATGGACCCTTGATTTACTTACAGTTCAATAGAACTTTGTAAATTAGAGCCAATCAAGTTTTATCTGCATTATAAGAACGTGTGTAGAAGGCACATGCTGAATGAAAGAATACAAAATCCCAGAAACAGGCTGGTACTTTTCAAGACACTATTAATCAGTTTTATGAGGCAATTTTGATATTTTCTTAAAATTTAAAGAGATTTTTTTTTGTTTTCTCTTGTTTCTGAAATTTGTGAAGCTGGTTAAAGAAGCTCTAACTTAAAATAATGTTTCCAGTTCAGTGTGGCTTTACACTGATCATCCAATTCTAAAATAGCCCAGCAGAGCCCTTTGCCATTAACTAGCTTTGATTGATTTATCAGTTGATCAATTTTTTCATGTAATAGCACTATACTATACTGAACACATATTCAAGATTTTATAATTATTTATCTTAAGGCTGATCTCAGGAATCTCTGTGCCTCTCTGCAGTATTGACTTGTGCCAGGCCACGTCCAGTGGTGGCAGCTTCGTTCAGGAGGGCAGGTGGGCTTGATGTGTACTGCAGCTGAGTGGGGAGAGGTGCAGGCTGAAGTGCCTGATTCAGACTTGGATTGTTTCACACAATTTCATGAAACAAGGTTTGTTTCTGTTGCATAGTAGAATAAGAACAAATTAGAAAGTTTATCTCAAAATGGACCCGGTTATGTCCGTGCCATCTCTGTTCCTCACAGCTCCTGTTGGATGGGAGCTGAAGGGATTCCTCAGTGAAAAGAGGGATGTTGCTGAATCTGTCAAAGCTACTTTATCTTATAACTATACTATCTCAAAAGATTAGAATTTTAAAAAGAGCCACTTGCATGTTTACAGGTTTGTTTTTTTTATTAAATAATTTACTAATGTCTCACTGTTGGTGTAAAATGAAAGTTACTGTTTAGAAAATTACTGACTCTTGAGAAGTATGTAGCACAGATTTAAAGATATTCTTTCAGAGATTAAACCCTCTGTCTGTCAGAGGTCAGGAGACACAATGCATTAAAGACTTAAGCATTAACAAAGCATTTAATTAATTATGCACAAAGACACCTCTTTTTTTAAAAAGCAGTAAAAATGAAAATGCTTCATAAAACAATAAAAATATGTGCACCTTCAGCATATCTTCCTGCATGGTTTAGACATATTTTACTTCTTTGTCCTATCTAAGGCCATTATCTAAGTTTCTAACACAGATTTATATTGTGGAATGAAAGATCTAAAAGAAACTTCATTTTTTCTGAACTGCAATTCTTTTTCTCTTAAGTACTACTGCACTAAGAAAAAAAAAAAAAAAAGGCAGATAAAACCCCCTGTAATCCCACGAACACTTTTCTTCAAAATTTTAGCAACTACTGGCAATCCAAAATTTGCTGAATTCTCAACTGCCTTTTACAAGAAGCAAGAGCAATATATATACAGCCCATATATATCTGTTTGAGTTTCTTAGAATTCAATCAGGTTGCAGTTGTTGATGAAAACCAAATTTCCCCTGTCTGGCACTAAAATGTGACATATAGGAGCAAACAACAAAAGGAAAAGAAAGTGCAGAGACTGTCTGTGTTTCCAGTTACTTCATTGTTTTGGGGGGTGGGTTTTAATCACCATCAGCTTGCAGTTTTTACATGGCAAGCAAAAGCTGGTTTGATCCCAGTTACTTGAAAGAGAATCTTGGATATTGAAAATAAATAGGGAAAAGAAATTTTTGATAACTTTCATGGGTTTCTATTGGGTTCCAATTTTTGCCTTTCCACTGTGGATATCTTTCTGGAGCATCTGGTGTGGGGTGGGGGAAGTGGGTGTATCTAGAATAACTCTCACCAACTTGTTTAAGTGGGATTGCAAAGTAAATGGAAATTTAAAGGTAATAACACAAAGAACATCAATAGCAAGTTCTGATAGTAGCACAGCAGCTGTTCTTTAACAGAGCTGCAGAAAAAAGAAATGAGACTCAGTCTGGGGCATGTGGGGAATCAAGCTGCTGGAAAATTCAGTGTAACCTGATCAGAAAATCCTTCTATTCAGTTTCACACAGGGCAGCAGTGCCAATGAAGAGGGCTTCACCAAGCTAAGGGAAGGCTTTGCCTCTGCTGCTCTCCTTCTGCATCACCCTTCAAAACAGTAAACATGATTTCTGGTGTGTTTTCACAGCATATCATAATACACATTATAGAAGTCTCTGTCTTCATCTAGTCGTCTAAATTCTACTGTACAACATTTGATTCATTATAATGAGAACAAATCTATGTAGAGCAGCACAAACTCAGTCCTGCACAGGCAGAAGTGTCAGCAAGGAAATGGAGTCAGTTGGTTTACGGGCGAGAAGCCTGAAGGAGACAGGTGAGATTCTGGGGTGTAAAAGGGACTTGTTTTGCTGCTTACAGTATGGCCCAGCCTAGCAATGACCATACACAACACAGGCACAAGGAATGGCCTGAGTGCTTACTGTAGAGTCTGTTCCAGGCAAAAAGGACATCCATTTATTCATTTCCCACTAGCCTGCCTCTGTCAAAGGAGATAACACTTGCCTTTAACAGGAGATGAAATTTGCCTGCTGGTTGGTAGGTTATTGAATTGACCTCCAATTTGCAGGGATACATTTGGAAACTTTGCTTCTTAAATGGGATTTCTCCTAAAAGATATAAGAAATCCCTCCAAGGGTATTTACAGTGACTGGTTATCTGGTGTTGACATTAATTGTGCTGGCATATTTTGCTGAACAGCCTCAAGTGTAACATTAGCTGAACTGTAAGACCCTTCCATATATAACAGTCTAACTTAATATACTTCATAGATGTATCCCCTGCTTTGTGCCTATCTCCCAGCTGAAAGAATCTGGGCAATTTTATGCAGATGTCTCATGGGCTGAGCCCTGTAGGTGCATTCATAATGATTAACGATGTGCTTTTATTTGCTGCATATCTGTACACAATATCAGCTTTTTTAAATATAAATTTGGTCTCCAAAGAGAATAAATAACTTTTCAGCAAATTTATCATACAAGCACAATATCTAACATCCTATAGCAGAGCTCAAAATTTTTCACATCACGGATTACAGTCTACACATGAACACAGCCCTTTCTGAATCAGGTTTATGTAGCATTTTTGTGGTATTTTTATCAATTACCAATATTTAATTAATCACTTAGAGTGCTGTCAAGCAAAAGTGTTTGGCATGAATTCTGGTGTAAAATGAAACAATACTTTGGCTGCATTTTTCCGGTTTTGACCAGTTTGATATCTTCTTTTTCCTGTGGTAAGGCACTCACAACTCTACTTATAACTCCAGAGATGTCAGGGTGCTGCCACTGCAGAGAGAAATGTCAATTTGCTTGTGAGGAGGTGAATGTGGATCAGCACAGCTGAGTGTGACCACAATGGCATCATGTCACAGAGGGCCATTTCTGTCTTCCTGGTGTGATGGGTTCGTGAGGTAACAGAGTGTGGTGACATCCTGCAAGCTGTAAGTGCTGGAGCTTTTGTGTTAGCACTCACTACCAGATGGATTGCCCCTTCTGCAGATTCCCTTTTTCTATGTCTGGTAAAGGTTTATTGAGCTCTGTTGACCTGGTAACATGACAGTTTTATAATTTATTGGTGATCATAAATTATAAATGTAATGAGCTATTGGCATGCTAACTGAATTGGAATCACATCCCTGCTAACAAAATCTCCAATTGTCTCTGCTGCTTTCATTAACAGTTCCACCACACCTACAGTGTTAAACGTATCACATCAAACATCTCAGTGGAACTGATTGCAAGTATTAAGCTGTGGGTCAAGAGAAAAAAAAACAAAACAAAAACCACCCCATAGCTGCCCAAAAGCAGCTACAGAGCTTGACTACCATGTGTTTATTGCTCCTGTAGACAGCACAGATGAGCTGCAAGTGCAGACTTTCTCAAGCAATCCTTTACTTTATTGCTGACAATACTGAGTTTCTCTTCTCACAACATCCCACATTACATGGTATTTCTCTTTACTTAGTACCAGTTTAAAAGTTCTTGCTGAAGCTACCAAGGAGTGGATAGTTCAAGACACAAAAGAATCTATCCATAGACAGGTATTTTAGGGAACCATTCTGAATTTCATTGGATTTCAAAACCTGGTTTTTTTGTGGAGGCAGGTAGCTCTGTTTTCATAAAATAAACTTGGTCAAAAAAATTCATCCAGGAGAATAGAAAATCCTGGGTTTATGCACACCCAGTTCCTGAAGGCCAGTGTAGGGGATGTGAAAAATCACTGTGCCCAACTGGAAGTGGAATTCAAGTCCTATATGTGTAAAATCACGATAGCCTTGATAGAAAAATCTGGTCTCTCCATCTTGTAGTGGAGTGGGATGAGGAAAATAGGCATCTCCATCACACCTGGACACTCCAAACTGGGCAGGTACACAGAGAGCCCAGCAAATCCCATTGCTCTGTGCAGTGGCAGCATGGACAGCTCTCCCAAGCTTTCACAGGCTTGGCTTGAGATCCCCAACACCAACCTGCAGCTCTGGGTGCTGCTGCAGCAGCTCCAGCCACTGTCACTCAGCCCTTCAGCCTGCAGAGCCTTGCAGCCTCTCGGGGCTCTGGTCACGGATCGATCTCTGACAAGGATTTGAAGGGTTTCATGTCAGGACTCCTGAGTGATTACAGAAGGCTGTCATGCCTGTTTCAGAAGGAATTCACAGTGATGAGAGTCACCTGTGATAAATGGAATGTTTGTAATTAACAGGTTGAGCATCTACCACTATCAGCAAAAAGAGAAGCTCCAGTTTAATAGGAGGACACTGTGGTTTCCCAGTTTCTTCTGATCATTCCCCAAGCATTCACTAACTGGTCCTGTGAGAGGAACACTGCTACTGCTGGTGATGTGTGGGTTTGACAGCAAATAAAGTTATTTTCCTCATTTCTTATTAACAGCAACAAGATAACAGGACACAACTGACACCAAACATTCTCTGTTGCAATCTGTCACTCAAAAAAAAATAATAGCCACATATCACACAAGGAGACACAAGAGTGGCAGGTCATTAATATCATCTACCATGCAGCAAATTGCTTGTCATGCTTCCTTTATACTCATTTATGACTAAAGAGGACTGTTTGAAATGAGAAACAATAAATATTTTTCACACAGCCTCATTGGTTAATAAAGATTAATTCCCTAAGTTTCTAACCACACTGATGAGTTGAATCACAGGGAAAAAAATAGGGAAACAAACAAAAGGTCATATACAAATTTATGATCAAGGAAACTTCATAGACTTTGACAATTAAATATTTGCTTAAAAAATTCTTATGCATCTTATATGTCTTATATCCATCCAAAGTAGGATGATGCCATAATAGAAATTATTCATAATCATCAGTATCTATGCTGGAAAACAAAAAAAAAAAAAATTACCTGATACATCTCCCTGGCTCACTACAATTCTTATAAGAAGAACATAGCCTGGCCCTGAGTGACCCTGGCACAGCCACACACCATAGTCCTACATCATCCAGGGATAATAACTTATTTTTGGACTAAGTGATGTACACTGGAGGTAATTCTCAGTGGGAACAAGTAGGACAAGCACAGCACTGCACTGATTGAGCTGTACTTCCTCCAGTCCTTAACTAAGCTCACTGAGCTCTGACAAGGCTTCACTGATGTACACATGTTCCCAAGTGAAAAAGAAGTTTCTGCACTTATGTATGCATATAAACACCTATATAAATACACTAAATACCCTATATATGTTATATAAACATATGTATAAAATAATTACATTTTTATGCAAACTTTTCTTTAAGTCATTTTAAGTTTACGTTGAACTACTATTCAGAACTAAAAAATGGCTTGCATAAACTACTACATGACCAGTAATAATCCTTTTATTTATCATCATTTGCCTTGGGTCTAGAAGTGTGGTGCTGACACACTTTTGTCAAAAACATCCTCTGGAAATGAAATCAAAACCCAACAGGAATTCTATTTAGCAGCAGCTCAGCTTACCACAGTACACTGCTCTGACTTGCTTGGTAGTTTTCTTTTTAAATTCACAGTGAGGGTATGAACATTTCTCCATTTATTTCCATAAGGACAGCTAAGTGCTGTGTTTTGGAAAAGGGTGGTAGGACATACTGATGAGTATGAAGTTTGAAAAGAAGGGCTGGTGGGGTTTTACTGATTCTCTTTCTTTCTTTTTTTTTTTTTTTTTAATTATGAAAATTTTATGCAATCCAAGAGCACAGCAAAAGAGAGAGCTTACACTGAGCATTTCAATTTGAAGCCACAACTTCTGAAGAGGTTACATTTCTTCAAGACCATCACGGGCTATCACTATCAGGATATCATTTGGCACATTGCTGTTTTCCATTTACCCGAGGATACTTTCATCCACAATACCATTCCAAGAAAATCTCAATGTAGATTATCATATCTTGAGGAGGTATCAGTTTTCTAAATTCATTAACAGGACAAACATCCTACCATTCCCCAAAATGTACAGAACTGTACAGAATAAAAGTCTGAGAAACAATTCAAACAAACAAACAAGCAACCAAAACCAACAACAACACACAGAATTTCTTGATCACATGCCCAAGGTAAGTCAAGATGACTTTGCTTCCAATAAAATGTGACCATCTCCTCCTAATCTTTGCTCTTAATCAAGAAAACAATAGTGTTTTACACTCAATCCTGTTTCTTTTGGAGTTAATTCTTTGGATCATTATTCTTCATGCTGGAGACTATTAAAGCAGCACAGTCACAGAAGGAGTCGTGCCTTGCACCAAGCAGATAAACTTCACCTTAAGAAGTTTTGCATCAAAAGGGCTGAATTTTAAAATGGAAGCAGAAGCAAAATAAACGCAAACTCCAAAAATCTAGATTTACTGAGATCAGGAGTCAGAGTTCTGATGTTTTCCCTTCCTTATTAGTTTAATCTACTATTCACTACTCTAGTCGTTCCCCAGCAGACAATTTCATATTTCAGAGTTAAACCCTTAGATCATAATGCTGACAGCTGCTTTCTATCAACGACTGTGATCCAGTAAAGAAGTCAGGTTTCTGACCAGGGAATATTTTCTAAACACTTTTAAGAAAAAGGGATAATTAAACTATATAAGTCTGGCAGTCAAGCTTCAGTTCTAGCTTTAAAAAACTCCACAGTACATTCAGAAATCTTCAGACATGAAAATTAAAGGCGATGAAAGTGAGAATAGTTTACACTTGGCAGGTGCTGATTTTGGGATGAGAGATGTTGCACAGCAGGATAATAGATTTTGACTCAATGAAAAAGATAATTATAGAACAGCACAAAACACACTGAGGATATCGCTAATTAGAGATCTTAGAAGGACAGGTAAAATATATGTTTAGTTTAATTTTTTTCTTTCACTTATTACTTGTTCTACTATTTTAACCACCTGAAAGGCATAGTTATGGCTTAATTAATCTTTCATTTTTTGTTGCTGAAAAGCCAAATGCCTTGTCTCATTTGTTCATTTTGTGTGGTTTAAACCACAGCAGTGGTTAAGCTACCCTAGAGAAAGAGACTGGATACCACAAAAGCCAAATCTAAAGGGATCACCCTTTAGATTTACTTCTCTTTCCTTTTTGGTAAAACAGAGAACCTTATTTAGGATATCTCACACAGAGTTAAGGTGAGATGTATCCTATTCACAGTAGTTATTCATGAATATCCTCTTTTTCTCAATAAAAGATAACATAATCTATCCCTCAGGTGAAAAGTATAAAAATCAGGAGTGCAAACCTTTCCAGATTTGGATTAGTGTCACTGTTAAATATAGCTTTCACTATCAAGTGTAATTCTCATATGAAGAGCAGCCATATTATACCCTGCTTTGGAAGAAGAATTGCCCTTGAATATGAAACTAGTATTTAATGAGTCATCATTATAAATCACTTTACAGAAGGTGGTGAAAAGCCATTCATGAAACTGATAAAATACATGTACATGCTTCTGAACATGCACAGCAGGCAAATTTCCTATTTGGTATTCACACAGACACCTGGAGGTGACAGCTTACCTTTCCCTCCCCCATAAGCAGCAGGCACAAAACTTTCTCCAGTTCAAAGCTGGCTTTAACTGTTTGTTGGAAAGGGACAAAGACTCCATCTCACATATAATCCTGAGACTGGAACTTATTTACACAATCTGTTAGAAAGTCTAGATTTCTCTTTGGATGATAGAGAGAAAGGGAGAATAAATCTCGTTAAATGGATTAATGAGTTAAGATTCCTAGAATCCAAAAGAAACTTGATCACATTCCTGACTGCTGCAAGTTATTACCCATTATGAGGCACAGTGCTACAGAAATTTTGGGGGTTTATTTATTTGCTAGTTTTATTTGGGGTTAAAAGTGAATTTCAGAACTGACTGACTGCCCTGGCCTCTGGATATGTGCGAGCACCTCTAAGAGAGCACAGAGTTATTTCTGTTCCCCTTAGTAGATGGATGACAAATGAGAGTAGCACAAACACTTTCCAACTCCTGCTTAACCAAACTCATGTGACCAGAAACTGTGGCTTAGAAGTGAGGAAAAACATGTACCCAGCCCCAGCAGCAGAGGGGCCACTCCAGTAGGGCACCTCTGTCCATCAGTTATTCTTTCTGCAGTTCTTGAGCCAGCTGGGTATCTGCTACCTCAGGTCACTCTTCATCAAACTGCACTGTGTCAGGTCAAATACTCCACACAGGCTTCCATGTCCTCTGCTCTGGATGAGTGCTGGCCAGTGAGGGTGGGATCTCTGGGTCTGTGTTAAATTACACAGGGTTTTCCTGCCCAACAATAACATTATAGACACTCCTGGTCAGTCATTCAAGAGTGTTCCAACTCACTTCGAATTGAAACTGTGGCTTTTGGAAAAGCTGTGACCACACATTTTTAAAGGTTTATTTGCCACAGTTTACACGAAGCACTTCACAGTGCACTGGACGTGTTTCTGCCTTTTTTTATTCCAGAAAACTCAGACCAAGTATGTTCTAAGTAAAGGTTATTTTTTTCATACATAATTTCCTCATCCTATCACTAGGAGCTATCAGCATAAATAAGGAGCTAAGAAAAGACCTAGAGATGGAAAGGATTTTAAGTAATGGAATTACTATTACATAAGCTGTAGAAATGTTTCTTTTTTAATTTAAAAAACAAACAAACAAACAAAAACTAGCAAACAAAAAACTCCCCAAAACTTTGTAAAACTGGACCCTAAATGGAACTTAGTATTTCTGTATTTCTATTTCAGATAAATCTTGTAAATATAAGAAATTGATGGACGCTGGAGTAGTTGTTCTGAAAAACAGAAATTAAATTTGTGGTCTCAGCAATAGCTTTGCAAATTAGTGCAGATTGCTTTGTCTTTGTACTGCCATCAACAAGGAGAGAACAAAGAAATTAAACAGTCTGCATAGACCAGGGCAGGTCCAGTCTGCCACTGGCAGGATAAATATAAAAGATTTCATAGTGAAATTGTGACTGCCAAGGACTCTTGATGGCTGTTGGAAACAAGGCAAGTGGCACTGACTCCTTCGGAATGAGATGGACACAAGCAATCATTTATCCTGTCCTAAGGTGTTTGGGAGGCATCTTTGGAGGGGGATATCCATTCCCTCTGATGGCCATCTTAAATTAAATGCCTATTTTTAGGAAGACTAAAACTAGCTGAAATTAAATCAACATGTCTATGGAACCATCCCTAGGACAGTGTAGGTTACTGTTGATAGTGATGAGATCAAATGAGGAGGAAAAGGGCATGATACCTAATTAAAAGGTGTTTTCATGATGTATTTCAGTTTACAGAAGTTCATTACACTTGTTTTAAAACTTGAGCTTTATGACAGTGGTGCCCCCCAATGTCTATGGCATTTAAGCTCTCCTCTTGCATTGATCTACCTGACAGTACCCTTCAAGCACACACAAAAAAATGACTGAATCATTATCTTGCCATCAAAAGAAGTATTTCAATGACTTTCCTTCAGGCATGAGCTACCCTTTGTGAAAGAAGTTGTCAAAAGGCCAAGGCCAAATGGCACAATTTGTAAATAAAGTTGTCAATCAGTCCATCGGGTCACAAGAGAATTGCTGCAAACAAATTGTTTGCTTTCCACTCAGTTGTGGCAGCAATTGTTATCCTAAAGGACACTAAAGACTTGGGACAGGGACATGTGCCACCTGTGACCCCAAGAGATCCAGTTCTGTCCTGTCCAACTCTGTCACTTTTCCTTTCACAAACCCAGAGACAATCCCCAGCCAAGCATCTTTTCTGTCTATGAAAAGTGCTGCTGGACATCCGTGTCTCTGACCCAGTAACTGAGACGAGAATAGGAAACCTTATCAAGAGCAGTACCTTCAGGGACAACAGATTTCCCAAAGTTTCCTCTCTTTTTTCTCTCTTTCCCTGTTCCAAAATGGAGGAAGGTTGGCTGAGTCCAGAAATAAAGCTGGATATTTAAAGGCTATAAACAGAAAACACTAATTGTTCCTTGCCCTCCAAACAATCAGGGAGAATATATGCTGATTTTTTTTTCTCTGCTTAGATCCATCTTTTGTAATTCTGTTTATATTTATTTTGTAATTTTTTTAAGGTTCATCAAAACTGGAATGAATGAATGAATGAATAAGTGAAGCTGGGAATCACAGAACATGAGGAACATATAATGAATGAGTACAAAGCAGGTATACACTGGTTCATTGTTGGGGGGGAAGAGGTAATGGCTTCATTCTTCCCTTGCAGGTGTCTCCAGCTTTTGCTGTCTGACTAAATCGCCTTCCTTTTTTTAAGCTTGCATGTATTTGTCAAATTGCTGTTTTATATCAGTGAAGTGTCCAGAATTCCTATGAGCGTACTGAAAAGCTCATGAATTTTAACAGTAGAAAGAAGATATAACACCAAGGTTTCATTTTCACACAGTGCTGGGTCATAGCTCCAGATTTCACTACAATTACCCCACAATTATTATTTTTTAATCTCTACAATTATTATTTTTTAATATCTGGGCACATCTGAAGGGTTTGGAATATCCTACTGGAAAGAAATATAAGAAAGAGAAATTAGCCCAGACTTCAGCGGTTTCCCAAAATGCAAATTTCATTTCAAAGTGCAGCCTGCATGAGCAGCCTCAGCATGCTCAACTGCATGGTGGAGCTGCCATCTGAGCATATTGAGGTTGAAATCTCAGCTTCTTGCTCAGGAGTAAATCCTACACTTCTCAGATTCTAGGAATCTTATCATTTGAGGGGTGGGATTTTATTTATCCAACAACTACCTGCTTGGAAAAGTCAAAGGCTTACAGTAATTAAAATGAAAAATAGGTTTGAAACCAGATAACTTCTGGAAAACTGAAATTTTTAATCTGTTCTTGCTTTCTGAGTGAGAAAAACAATATTATTGGTTGCTTAAAGCCAGTATTGAGTTCTTGATTCATGCTAATTTTGGATGGATTTGACAACCTTATATAAGTCAGAACTGCAAGTTTAAAAAGAATAAAGTTGCATCTTGTTGATTTGATAATTTTCAAGTCTATTATTGTCTGTTGCCTTATTCTGAAAGTTAACTTTGTTACCTAAGGGAAAGGTGAATAATCCATTAGAAATCCCATTTAGTGTGGGTGCACTCTAAGTGTGGAAGAAAAAGTAGAATTATCAAAAGTCACTATATATAATAAATGGAAATTATTCCTACAGGCAAATGGGTATACAGCTAAGAGCACAGTACACATAATCCAGTTATAAATATAAATATGAGTTTCTGCTTTACGGTTAAAAAAGCAATGTTGATATTAATTCTGAAGACACCCTTTTTATACTCATAAAAAATATAGCAAGTCTTCAGTAGGATTTAATAAATAATAAACAGACAGCATTCTAGTGGATGGAGGTGATTAATAACCAAAAGGAAGAGACTAAATACAATATTTGTGTATAATTAAAACACTGAGCTACTGCTGGCTGATTTGATTAATGGCACCTTCTTAATTATAAAGTGTCTTTACTTATAATTTAAGACCACGGCGGAACATCTCTTGCTCATCCAGAAGCATGAGACAGTGGAAAGATGAAGTATTTTATTATCTTTCTTGCATAAAGATGAGTTCTAATATGAGGCAAGCACAGCAATGCCAAAGTGCATGGGAGGTTAAGGAATCTACAAGTTAGAACTCACAACCAGTAGATGGCACTCATTTTATTTAATTCCATTCTACAAGACTAGAGCAGACTTCCTTTCTCTTCTGCAATTATTTTGGTTTATTTTTTTAAGATGGAGAGCAAGTTTTACTGAAGAAAAATAGATTTTCAGATAAAATATTTAAAAATCTGGTCTTACACTGGATATTAAAAGGGGGAAGAAGGAAGGTTCAAAGTGCTTCCCAACTTCCAAAACTAAATTTTTAATTGCCAAACCAGGTAAGGAAACAAACAAGAGGACAAGGCTAGAAATAAGCTTGAAAGTGGTACAGAACCTCATCTCAATTTAAACTAAATGTTTCTGGTAGACTCACAATGACATGTCTCTTTTTGTTCTGATAGAAATCACTCTCTAAAAATATTTTTAAATTAATGATAACCAGTTTTCCTCCTCCCTACTCTTTCAACCAGCAGAGCTACTGCAAGCCATTATCGTATGAACTGCAGAAGTGTCATGTCCCAGTTTAGACTGGAAGTTCTCCTCATCTGTTCTCCATGTCAAATTGTGCAGATAGACCCAGTCACAGAGAGGGTACCTGCCTTTGATGGTGACAAAACTTCAGTTATTCTACGCCTCAAATTCAGCCAGAATTGCTACCAGAGCAGCCCTTGCCACTATTCCGTAGAGGGACAATTGCAATTCTGATTTCTACTCTAGAACCCAACAACTAGACAGGGAAACTCCTAAGTTCATCAATAAGCAGCTACTTTCATGTCACACCCTGCTGGCATTTCTTGAATTATTCACTGTTCATAGCACTATATATTCACAGCTTCTACAGAGTCCATACTCTGGTCCAGTGTGTCTTTTTTGCTTCACTGTGTCTTTTTTGCTTGTACTCATGAGCGCCTTAGCCCATGGTTGGTACTGCTGGAACAGTCATGGTTATTTGCAGGATATGTGCTACAATAACCAGAATTCTCAAAGGCAGAAGGAAAGGGACATAACCTAGTCTCAGGATTTATGACCCCAGGCTGGTGTCACCTTTCCTGGAAAGGTCATGCTGGTAGCATGGCAGCTCTGGACACTGCACAGGAACAATGAGAAGAACCAATGCAGACAACCAAGCTGCCACACCATTTTCTACAGCATGGTGGGCTTGCAGTGGGCCTTTTATAAATTTAATTTAAGTATTAAATAGATATTAGTCTATTTACTAAACTTCTTAGTTAGGGGAAAAATAAAAGATAAACAGAATGAAGCATAACAAACTTGAAATAACACCTGCCTTCAGGTCTCCATAAGCTTATTCCAGCCTTCGGGGAGAAGAGAGGGACGGGAGAGAGACACAGAGAGAAAAACTTAGTCTGATGCTATAACAAATTATTTCGGCAACTATCTGTATGAATGAAATAGCCTGTTCTAGAGCTAAGATATTGGCCAGTCTTAATCTCTGCTGCCTGAATGGACTGATCAATGCCTGTTTGTGGAGTTCTTATAGCAAATACCATTTCACGGAGGCAGACTGGGAAACAAGATTCTTCTTGAAATGCAGCCAAAAAGATCTCTATTTTTATGGTGCTATCAAATTTATTCTGTCTACCACTGGTACAAAAGTGACCTCTAATAAAGCTGAGTTTATGTCCCTGCTGTATAGGTGTTTAGGAGGATGCTATTACATTGCTTTTTTTCCCCACTTCTAGCAGTGTATGGACTGGATCAAGAATTGAGAACAGCCCAAAGACTTAACTTTGCTGTACTTGACAGCATTTCCAGTTAATATATGTGCAGGGTTTAGAAGAAACAAGCCAACCTGAAATCTAGATTCAAAGACACACCAACTTTGATCTTGGAGGTCTGAACTTTTACCTCTCTCTGTTATAATGCATAAAAGCCGAAACTGACATTCCTTTTTGTTCAGAATTACCTCCTGGTCTACAGTGGCAATGCATAGTGTTGAGCAAACAAATAAAGCTGAAGTGACCGTGAAGGACTAAGGCTGGGTTGGACAGTGCAGGGCCTAGGAATCCAAAGCCTCCATCATTCACTATTTCCATCTTGGCCAAACCTAGAGATGACAATGAATCTTCTGGTCAGGCTTCCCGGAGATTTTTACATGACCTGTCTTAGTAGGTGAACTTCATTTCATTATCCTCAGCCATTCATGCTACTGCTTCTCCCTCTTCTACCTGAAATCCACTAAAATGGCAATGGCACTGGGAATGTCAGAGAAACAACAAGCTAAGAGCCTGTGTTTCCTAGAAATGTGCAAAGGTCTTGAATGCAATGAAAGAGATCCTGAGTTTGCTGCTGACCCACACCATGCATGCACCCGGCTGAGCAGTCCAGTGCCTCCCAGCCTGGGAAGCACTGAGGATTTCAGGTTAGTGATAGTGGGGTAGGTAGGACTCAGCCTCATTAGAGGTGACCCATTTGACTGATTATATTCATATTGTAGTTCAGTAAATAAATGTTTTGTTCTCTGATCTTTCAAGCCATTACAAAAGACGATACAAAGATTAAATAAGCCGCCTAACACAGAATTAACTATCAGATCACAGAAGGAGTGTAGGTTTTAAGCAGTGTTTGAAAAACATTCACACTGCTGTTTCTTTCACATTCTTTCCTGTATTTCACAGAGGACTGTACATCTGTTTTGATAAAAGCGAGTAAGAATTTTGCTGCCTCTCTTAGGGAGCTTGGTCAGGTGCTTCTGTCTTACACAATATGATATACTGCTGAGATGCCCAAATTACTCCTAAAATCTTATTTCCCAGATGATTTGCCCAATGGCATTCTGTGCTACCACTGGTGAATTGCTGCAAGCAAGCCAGCTTGGATGTCATGGGGCAAGTTTCCTAAATATAGAGCAGAACCCACCACAACTTCTCAGCCTTCATATTCCAGTACTTTGGGCTGATGAGTGTCAAAATCCAGTCAGGACTTTACTGTGAGAGCATTAGAAAAGAGTTCTCATAGCAGTGATTGGAATTATTTCTTCTTAATGTCATGTGGGAAAACAATTATTGATTACTGAAGGTTTTATAAACAAGCCCACATATTGTCACT
This sequence comes from Drymodes brunneopygia, assembly GCA_013400955.1. Lineage (NCBI taxonomy): Eukaryota > Metazoa > Chordata > Aves > Passeriformes > Petroicidae > Drymodes > Drymodes brunneopygia. Next base: position 624,346 of record VZTZ01013159.1, on the reverse strand, counting down.
GTGGGTGGCATATTAATTATTAAGTAAACAAGAGAAAATAAATGCGTGCACAGTATTGTTATTACAAGCAGTAGGAGCCATTTATCATGGTGCCATATGAAATCAAAGTGAACAGAAGCGATAATTGAATCCCCTGGTGAATACCATTCCTCTGGCAGAGGATCCCTGGGAAGTAAGATCATTAATTGATTTCCTTGTATGATTAAAAATGCAGAAATAAAACCTCAGCATTATTTCACATATTTCAGTGAAATGTATCAATTAATTTATATCAGGAGTGTTATTCGGTCCAGATTAATAGAATAGATATTGGGATTTCAATATTATATGTGGTTTTGTCATAGCAAAATATTATCTTTGTTCTAGACAGCACCAGTTCAAGACAACACAAGGTGCTCCCATAGCTCTCATCTCTCCTGATTTTTATCTTGGGACTTGCAACCTTCAACAAATTTTATAGCACTCATTTGCAGGAGCTATATTCTTATCAGACAGCTTCAACTTTTATTGAAAGGTGAAGATATATTCTATTCCTTATAATTTTGGCCACCCACAACGTGTCAACCTGAAACATTCAGCAGCAAAGAAAATCAGGAAATTAAGTTCTAGTGTTTACAAATGGTGAAGTCCTGATTGCCAAACATTTATGTCAGTGGGCTTTTATTTCCCACTGCCTTGATGCAGTAAATACACCAGAAAAATAATAATGAAAATAAAACTGCAATGTCTCTCTATTTCTTCTAATAAATCAAGAAAAAAAATTAATGTGGTTTATCTAATATCTCTCAGAAGATTCATGTCACAGACTAGAAAGAAACACAACTTCTTTGTCACAAGACCACCCTCCTTTTTAGATCAGCATTACCCAGTGCTGAGTAATGGAAAGTGGGAGAATGTCAAAGAGGCTGGGAATCCAGCACCTGAAGAAAGACTCAGACCAGAGCTGCTCAAACAGGATTGCCAATAGCTGAAGACAGATACAGAGGTAACAGTTGCTGTTCAATAATTTAATCTCAAACTGTTTTGCCGTTTCAGAAATAACATTTCATCATTGCATTCAGAAGAAGTAAAAAATATGACTCAATAATTGCAAACCACATGGAAGCTTTTCAAACACAACTTGTATTTACAGGCGTTAGAGCGAGATTATCTTAACAGCTCAATGGGCCTCCATCAGCCTAGATGATCACTGAAAGAGAAATCTTAATGAGTCAGCTAACATGCAATGACAAGCTGTCTCCTTCATAATGTTTAAAAAGGGTCTATTTATTCTTCAGGCTCTGTCAGATGATGGGATGTGTTCTACGGGAAAGAAAAGGCCCTGTCTCCCAATTTTAGCTTAGCTGCCCAGTGCCATTGGAACCATATTTTCAGGGTGCATAACTGCAATTGATAATATTTTATGAGCATGAAAAAAGGGGGTTTTTTTCCTCCAAATTTGCAGGAAAATCTATTAAGAAAAAATTGATTCCAGAAATCTTGCAAAGCTCATCAGGTCAGGAAACAGAAATAATGTCATGTGACTTTTCAGAGCAATTTCCCATAATCACTAAAGGAAAGTGAAATTTTTTTCACTGTCTTAAATATTTCTTTCTTGTTAAACCAAGATCTGAGCCTCACTATTTGTGCCCTCTAAGGAGCAACATCTTTCCTGTCTCTGAGTCCCTGGTGAGAGTTTTTCACAAGATTGTGGTCTTTTCCTTCAGATTCTTGTCTAATTCTTTGGCTCTAACTGTATTTTGACCGATGTCACATTACCTTCTTTATCATCTTCTGAGCAATTTTGGTCCTTACTAACCCCAGAGGAATCCCACTTTGTAAAATAGATAGACCCCAATCAGGCAGACAGATGTCTGGTCAAGGAGCGTGTGTTCCTTCCACTGCTACTCAAAACTCCTACTTTTGGATAACTTCCCTTTCTGCCCTAGAACAAGGAATTATCCATTCTTAGTTCACAATGCTTGTACAGTTTACCTGTCTGAGAATTTTCTTCTGAAAGTCAGCAGAATTAACTGTTCCCTCATGTCTCCATTATGTATTGTTATTGCTTGAAGATTTCTTCTCACTCTTCCACAGAAAAGGTTGTCCTTGCCATCTCTCTTCCTCTTTGGCCTCCTAGACTTTTTGTCCTCCATTTATGAATCATTCTTCCTGACATGATTTACCCTGAATTGCTTTGACTCAGAAAACCAGATGTACTAATTATTTACTTGTTCTAGTTAATTTTTTTTCTGTTGAAGAAATATATATATTTCATTATTGCATCATACTCCTGAAATGCTTAGAAATCAAAGGAATTCCATAGACAAAAAAAGGAAGATAATTCTCTAGATCATCAAAGTTATTTTAAACAAAAATGTTCATTGTATGTGTCTGATAAATTTCTATAATGTGGATTCCGTAAAAGTATTTATGTGCATAAGCATTTAAGTGGCTTACTGGTCTGCAGGCATTCCATAGCAGATGAACTCTTGTGGAAATTATTCCTACAGCTCTAGTTACCACCTCAAAAAACTCTCAGACTCAGGTTTCCAGAAAAGTCCTAATTGGAAATTTTGTTTTTATCAGAGGTCTACTTGCAGATAAAACATTGAAAATAGAATAAAGTAAATACAAGTAGGGTAAGTTATATATACTTCTGTGAAAGACAACAAATTCTAGGCTATCACTTCTTTTTGTCTCAGAATGAAAATCATTTAGATATAGATTATTGCTTAAAAGCTTTGAATCTGGATCTCAAATTTTGAGGGAGAAGGATGTGCATTGAACAATGGGAATGGTTTCCTTAAACCCAGTGTTACATTTCAAAAGACAGTGCTGAGAATATAGTCTTCATTCCCCACACCAAAGATATTTGTGGAGTGAAAGGGGTCCATTCTAAAAACATGCCTTTTACTTAACGCTATAAAAAATCTGGACCCAGGTCTTTGAAAACAAACTCACTGCAAGATTAATTAAGTCTTTTTAAGGGACCCAAAGTGGTCATCATTACACACATTACAAAAGGTCAGCCTAGTTTTACTAACTCCTATGTCAAATTTACCCTGTAGTAAACTTAGTACGTTTATTAAGCTGATCCAAAGAAAGTGAATTGCTGGCAATTAACCAAAATTAAGTGAGAACTACTCAGTTCCTCCATCATTTTAATACTTGAATTTTATTGCTGGTGTAAATAGGTTTATAACCTTCCGTTATGAAGCACAGACATCTGTTCAGCTTAGCACTAAACATCTGGTTATTCCAACAAAGCATATAATTATATTTAATGGATGAGAAGTGTTTGATGGATTGCATCCAAGTATCTGAATAAAACAGTTATGCAAAAAGACTATTTGCATGGATTAGCTTGACAGGCTAACAAGACACAGTAGAATATTATTTTGTCTGATAGTTACATTGATTTCAACTGATGTTTTGCATTGCAGTGGCTGCCGACATTTATTTTAGATACAATCACAAATTCTTTTCATTTTCTTTAGATTGCCAGAAAATGTAGAAATTTTTATTTGCTTGGTCCAACCCCCTAACACTGCAATACTCCTTGGTGTTGTACTTTGACTGTGTGCCGCGTTTTTCAAACTTAGCATTAAATATTGGAAGAAAGAATCCCTCTACTTTTTGCCCTCACATTCTATTGTTATCCCCTAGAAGATCTTTCTGTCTGAAGCATTCCTTGCATGGAAAAAACTGGATTTTTTCAGCTACTTGATATGAGCAAGTAGCTCACCTAAAGTGATAAAACAGATTGTCTTAAAATGAAAACAATTGTTCTAGAAACATTAGTAGTGGAATTCCTCCAGGATTACTTATTTTCATTAAGAATCATGGCACAAAAGTGGGAGTGCTTTAGTTAATTGGAAAGCATCATTAATAGAGGATGATCAGAACATTAAACAGGAAGAGCTGGATGACCTTGAAAATGCTAGGAGAACTGGTATAAAAGTTAATTGTATAAACCACAAGCTCACTTTCTTGGAGACTGATAACAGGCTATAAGCCATGAGGTCAGGAATGGTAAAATCACAGAGACCAGGACAGGCACTGGGTATCATGGACAACATTTCAAATTACATCAAAACTTCAGACACAATTCTAGCTGGCAATCAGGCAAAATTTTCCTATTATGGACTGAGAAATCTGAACCACATGATGTGGGGAGTTTTTCTGGAAGGTTGGGTACTGTTCTGGCTACCTGCATTCAAGGATGCAACAGGATCCAACAGGAGACATAAGAGAATACCACCAATAGGTTGACTGGGGGCATGGAGGGCTTCTCTTGTCACACACAGATAGAAGAGTTTGTCATTTTTGCACTAACATAAGACAATTTGGGAGATTACAGAGCTGATCCCTGTAAACACATCACAGGGAAAAAATAAATTTCCAAAGAGAAAGAAGAGCCAAAGGAGTTCTTTAAACTGAGTGATAATTTGGGACCATTAATACAGTGATGGAAGCTTGCCTTGAATACATTAAACCTGTAAATTAGCAGACTTTTTCTACCCACTCATTAGGTTAGCAAGATTGTACAACTGGCTTTCAGGAATATCAGTGAGTAAACAGTTTTAAGACAGATGCTAATAATTTTTAACGGAATTACATGACTTTGCTCCCTGTAGTAACACAGGCTGGGTTCAGTGGCAGAAGATGACTTTGTCAGCCACGTGTCTTGTGTCCCAGTGAAAGCAAAAATGAATGGAAGTGCATTACTCCTGAATCACCACAACACCATTACCTCCAACCACTGCTGGGTTATTGACATTGAAGAGATAAATTGAGTAATTCAATGAGGGGGTTTGGCAAATATCTTTTGAAAACTGCATGTCACTGTTTAATAATACAGTGCTTTATATGTTAGATGTTTTTGTGCCAGAGGTAAAGAAAAACATTGTGGACACTTTTCTAAAGGGAGGGATTATAAATGTGATTTACCTTGCGAGATCAATTGTATGACTGACTTATCCCATGACACTGTGGACTCTATGTCTGGAAATTACTTCAGCAAATGGTGTCAGTCTCAACCAGGTACAGGGACTTGCTGAGATTAATTCTTTCCCATTTCTTCCTCTGAGATAGGGTAGCTACTTGCTGCCCTTTATTCAACACACATGCTCAGGCTACATTTGTTCTTCTTTTACAGATGGAGGAAAAAACAGAACAAGCTCCAAAACCACAAACATTCAAGAAATAAATCTTGCATAATATGTTTTCCTTCAGGAATGTTAGTTCATCCAGATAGATGAAAACATGAGGTGGGGATGTATTCATGTTGATAGGAATTTCTTCCAAAAAAAGAGCACCAAACCAAATAAAATTAAAACCAAGTGAAACCCCTCCCAAAACTCCTCCCTCCTTAACAAGACTGTTAGAGGAAATGAGGAGTCATCAAACATGAGATTAGAAAGAGGCATAAAAAGAGAGCAAAATGGCATCTGTTATGATATCTGTGCAAGATTTTGAAAAGCTATCTTGAAATAGGACCATTTCCAGAACTGCTTCGTCAGAGACACCTCTTCTATTTCAAGAATACTCCAGCCCTTCAGCAGCCAACCACTCTAACCAATAAATTCAAAAAATAAGGTCATGTAAAGCAATACCAACCCAGGACACTGTGATATGTATTTTAGTAACAGTTACAGGAATAGGCTGGGAACTACAATGTACTTTATTTGATAAAATGGAGATCTTCCTGAGGGTAACTGACCCTTGCAACACCCAATCAATGACTAGGGCAGTTCTGCAGTAACTCACCTTTCTAAAATGTTGTTCATCCAAACAACAACTTAATCCCAGGCAATTCAATGATCTATGTTATAGCAGACATCATACTACACAATAATCTCTTCGACAGGCCTGTGACTTTTTCAGATGCAGACCTTGCATATTTACTGAGAACACGGGGACCCTTTTTTAAAACGCAGAACAGGATATTGTGCTGTGGGACTGACCTGGCTTAGCAGATGTTAAAGATCCATTGTTATAAAAGCCACAATAATTGAAACCAGCTTCTTTTAAAGAATTGTTTCTCTGCTTCTGGATAAAATAAATTGATGTCAGAGTAGAGCAAAGTGCATCTCTCTCTCTCCATCTATAGGGCTATACTTGTGAAAGAGTTTCCTTTCAGAATAATTAAGACATGAACATTTGCTTCCTGAACGGGTATATTTTTATTCACTTCTGTAACTTCAGTAAAAGCTAGCAACAAGCTTGTCCATGATACTGTGTAGCCATGTATAAGGTCGAGAAACTTTCAAGAACCTTGCAGAGATCCTCATGGAGCACACCTGTCAGAGTACAACCAAGGCAAACCAAATGGTTATATAAATTGCAGGATTGGGTGTGGATAGTGGTGATAACAATCCTCACTTCCCTTCAGACGCAGAAGGAGCTCCCAGCAGACTTCAGTAAAATGAGAGGCCTGACCTCTAACTCTTGAGATGAATACCCTGAGCACATGGGAAAGGGAAATCTGTACTGGAAAGAATATTTACACTTGGCAAACTGATTTCTCCCTGCCATGCAACAAAATCAGTGCCTAGGCATAGATCATGCCTTGGGTGACATTCCACCTTGTGTGCTCTGCACACAGTGCACAAGGCAGTGCATCCTGTCTGTATGCAAAGCATTTTAAATTGCAGCTGTCCCGTGCTAACCCATTGATGCCCTTATGGCATATTTTAGGAAGTTCTGTCTGAAAAGTTCCCCAATTGGCATTGTCAATATTCACATCTTGCAAAAGCAAATGAGCTATATAGTGATAGGCACAGAGCAGAAAGAAAACACAGAGATTTTACTTCTGTGTTCACACTGGTACCCCAGTGCTGGCTCACCCTCTGATATGCTTAAGCCTGTGTCTGAATAGAGATTTGCAGCTACACAGAGTAGGTGTGAGATAAGCTGGGGGAGAAGGGAAGCAGTCAAAGCATGTTTGCCACATCACACAATAAATGGGGTACAGGAAAATGAAATTAAGGATTCACAAGCAAAACCATACGTCCTGTGAAACAGCTCTTCTTGCACACAATTCAAAGTTTGATATAGCCCCTTTGCACTCTCTGGGGGAAAAAGATCCTTATGGTCAGGGTCTGAACCACTTTTTCTGTGAGACACAGCTGTCTCATTCCAATAGCTCACACAGCTGCCCCTGTGGTATCTGTGGGAATAATCCTGAGGAAGTGCTGTGTGTTCCACACCAGTAACTGCACAGCTCCTTTCAATCCCTCCACTGGCTTCAAGTTTCTTTTAATTGAGGCAGTGCTTCCCCAGATTATTAGAGCAGCACAAAATGAACACATCCAAGCTGTGAAACGCTGAAATCAAGTGCAGGGGGAAGTAAGGAAGGAAACTGGGTGGGGGTAAGGGGCGTGTGTGTGCATGGAATGGGTAACAGAACTCATCATAAATAAAATAAAAAGATTTAAAAATGCAACACTCTAACTGTAATGCCACCCATCTGCCTGAGTTGCCCACTTCTCTCAGGGCCACAGCTTCAGTGACCATCTGTTTTCCCATTATAAAAGGAGACCACCCTAAGGAAAAGCATTCTGTGCAGAAGCAGCATGAGTTGAAGGTTGCTTCCCACAGATATGTGTGATAGACCAAGCATCCAGCCATGTTGCAAAGGACTTTTGTTGTGAGCAAATATGTGTGTGTTGGCATGTATGAAGAATAATTAATGATTATTTATTTTCTGACTTCACTGATTTTCTACCTGAATATAAATATTTTATGCTACCAGATGGACTCTACCAGCTGACCATAAGCTGAAAGTAGTTTGGGGGTCTCTTTGCTCTCTCAGGTACATTTTCTCTTGAATTTCTTTAAATAAGTAGAAAACCAAACTACTTCATAACAAGCTAAAGCCTTAGTCATAATTATATTAGAGATGGAAGACCTGCTTTTAGTGATTCCAAGGTCTCTATTCCCAACATCTAAAGAATATAATGAAAGAAATGTGTCATCATCACAGAGTTAATTTAATATTTTTCCCCAAACAGTATTATCACGACAATGAACTGCATTTTCAGGAAATCAGAATGAGCAGTTCCCACCTTGAAAAGCTCAGACAGCAAGGACTGAGGCACATGCCAGGGGGACAGAGATGCTTCAGGCCCAAATTCTCTGTTAAGAGTATTGCATGCATTGGGAGGTGCCACATAAAAAATTGAGTATGAAGCATGAAACTGGCTCAGGGGATAATCATGTCTAGAAGGAACATGTTTGGGGAAGATACAAGTGGAAATTAAAGAGATAGGGCTGAAGTGGAGGGATTTTTGCTATGGGGGACATAGACTATCCTAGTGTGAAAATGAGAGATGCCTTTTCATTTTGAACTAGAAGTTACCTGCACTTGACAGAGTCAAGGATTGTTTCATCCTAAGAGAAGACACCCCTGTGATGAAAAACCCTTGGAGGAGGTGACAAAGCAGCTAGTGAGAATAGAAGGATCTAAGAATCAGAGGTGATAAAGTAGCAGAAAAGAGTTCTTATTCTTCTAGCTCCCTGGATACCTGAAGTTGGGAAATTCATAATTTGAAAACCATTTTATTCATTGAAAACTATCATAATTTCAAAAGCTGTTAAGCATGACAATAAGCACACTAAATTGTAGAATGAACAGAAAAATTTGCAGTTTAGTAAGAGAGTTATTAACCTCCAACCTTAATTACTCAACTCGAAAGACAAGGTTCAATAACTTTTTAAAAGCATACATATATGGGGCTGTCCATGCAAGACAAACAGGAGAGAAGGGATTTGTCTAATACAACTTTAAATTAGTTATCCTTTCAATAAATTTTCACTAAAATTTTAGAAAAATTTGTAATTTAAAATAAATTGAAATGTGATAAAACCATACCACAAAGCAAGTATCGATGTGTTTTTTTAAAGCAAAGAGGTTCCCCAGGAGTCTCACCATCTGAGCTATGAAGAGCCTGGATGATGGAATGAAGAATAGATCTGCAGATATGTCATGCTGGGGGCAGGTTTAATTTAGATGTTAGGAAGTTATTCTTTACTGTGAGGATGATGAGGCACTGGCACAGGTTGCCCAGAGCAGCTGTGGATGCTCCATCCCTGACAGCATTAAAGGCCAGGCTGGATGGGGCTCTGAGCAACCTGGTTTAGTGGAAAGTGTCCCTGCCCATGGCAGGGGGGTCAGAACTACATGAACTTTAAGGTCTCTTCCAACCCAAGCTGTTTTATAACTGTATGGTTCAAAGGGTTATATATCAAGAGCTGGAAATTGTTAGCTGCTTTTTCATGTCTCTGGTAATACTGTGCTAATTTGGAGACTCAGTGCATGAGAGAAGTTTTCCTTGTTTGGTTTTGCCTTGAAAATTATTTATTTTAATATGTATATTTCATTGAAGGGAAAAATATTGGTTTTGTTTTATTTTGATTTCGTGGGAGAATACAATTTTAACTGTATTAGCAGAAAGCCTGAATCTTGATTCTTGAATAAGCAAGGGCAGTTATTGAAAATATTGGAATATAATAAGAAGCACATTTATGCCAATGGAAAAATAAACTATCAGCTTACTTTTCACTGTAATTTTGTAATTATTTTTTTCCAGGCCCTGTGTCTTATTAAAAGATATATGATTGACAGATTAAAAGAGAACTAATAATATTATGTGTTTCTTTTTTGCAAAAAAGAATTAAAAAGTGATATGAACCCACTGGCAGAAATCAGGATTGTCATTCACAAAGCAATATTTTTATGAGCACCACTGGCAGTGAAAATTCTGAAGTCCTGGCTGCTGGATGCACCAGTGACAAAATTCTGTATGTTTAATTCCCTGGATTCCTCCAGAAGGACATCACAACATGGGCACAGACAGAGCCAGGAGACAAAGACTACCCAAGCTGCAGTGTAGACATAGTCATGGTCCCCACAGGATTGTCCTGAGTCCCAGCACCACTGCATCCAGCATCCCCACGTTGTTCCAGACAGGAAAGTGATGTTCATCTTTGCTACCCTGAAACACCACCTGAACATCCATCAGCATAAACACACCCAAAATATCCATGACCTTTTGAGGAAGCTCCTGTGGGCACAACCCTCTCCCTGTGACTTTGTACTTCATAAAGGCCAGAGGATCAGCTTTGAAAACTTTATGTTGCTCAATGTGGTGTCCAAACATTTGGTTACTTGTCAGGAATGCTCTCTGCAAACAGCTCCCAAGCCTTCATATTGTGACTTTATGAACTTTTTTCTGTATTTCTTTTCATTTTTCTTTGAAGTGCAATTTACATCACAGACAGCAGTGGGAAGCTAAGAACTCACAGATCCCACAGATTTAATGTTAGTTTGCTTAGGAAAAGGATGGAGGGAAAATTGCCTAAAAACTAAATAAGCACTTTCAGATTAATAAATATTAATAGCAAAGCTTTCTGCTTATAGAGCAGCTTCCATCTGGAGGTCTTGCCTGGCTTCATAAATATTAACAATCCAGTTCTATCAAAAATCTATCAGAATATTTCCACTGGGAGTCTATGAAAATGGGTCTTGGTGTTAGGTTTTTATGGTTATTATCGTTTTTTACCACTTCTGATTTAGTTATCCTGTTCCTCCTTGGATTTTGTCAGGCATTGGAGCATGTTCTCTGAACAGGCCTCCGTCAGAACATGTATCTTTGATTTGGGAGCTTACTTATCCCTGAAGTGACTTTTTTTCAGGAGGTGGTGGCTCCGAATGTGTCTGATTTCCCTTCCTCTACAAGCATGAGGTAAAACTGGTCAGAAAGGCATTATCAGGAACAAGCATATCTGCCTCAGATGGAAGTACAGGCTACTCCTGAAAAAAGGATTCAAAGTCCTTCTTTTGTTACTTGAAGTCCCTATCTCTTCAGTATTTCTCTGCTGCCAGTGGTCCCTGTGCTACAAAAGGTCTCTGAGCAGTAGCAGCATTAACATGAATAGGGGGCAGACCTTCATTAAAAAGTCCTCAGAATGAGAAGGTAGAAGATGTTGCAACACCTTGGAAGGAATCATATTTGCCAAAACAGAATTTTCATTCTGAAGGATTTTTTTTCCTTGATTTTGCCCAATATCAGCTCTTCTGTGAAGAGACAAAGCCCTGCACCATGAGTTGGCTGGACGTGCACCTCTGAGACACTCACAAGATCCTGGATAGCTCCAGAGGCAGAAAATCTGCTTCCCATGACACAAGGTAACATTTGATTTGTGAAGTCACCAAGAACCCAGAACTGCCACCTCACACAGAAGACAAATTTAGTCGTTCAAATAACATTTGTTTTCCCGTTAAGGTACATTTTGTTTGCTTGTGCAGGTTATTTTCTTGTTTTATTCTCTGTTGCCTTTTTTCTTGCTTCCTCAAATATTAATTCATTGAATAATTTCTCTCAGGGTATCCACAGTGCCAAACAAAGGACTAGCATAACTCTGTGGAGAGGGAATTTTCTGCAGTCTGCCTTGCTGCTGATGAAGGGTTTGCTTTGTTTTCGTTTCATGGACAAAACAACTGCTCTAGACTGTGACACACTGCTGGGCACTTTCCTGTTTTTGCAGTTTCCAGTGGAAAATATCTGAGTTTAAAATATTTTTTTAAGACTTTTGAGGTTTTTGCTACTAATTTTAAACAATTTGGTCCTTTCATGCTTGATTTACTTTATAGCAAAACAAATATTTGAGACTGGATGTTGGTAGGGAAGACGGTGAGACTATTTTCACTTTTCCCACTTCCTTCATCACTGAATGAACAAACACATGGTCAAGTAACAAGTTCACAGGATGACTTGGCAGTTATTTTGGAAAAGAGGGCAATAATGAACAAAGTAGCATATTGGTTGAAAAGGTCAAACAAATCATGACTTGTGCATTCAAACAGGAATCTAAGAGTCAACATTGATTTAAAAAAACATGTTAAAAAAATGTTCTGAAGTAGTCTGATTCATCATGCTTTTAAAAAAGAAAGGCTCAGAGAAATTTAATAAAAATCTTATTAAAAAATCACGTCTGCACCACAAAAGCCAAAATGTTAGTACTCTCTGCAAGTCATCCAAGTTTGAAATGTGGATCAGAAGTCAATATCCTTGCTTTAGGGACAGAGTGTGACAATCATTTCAGTTGCCTTTTACTCAGTGCTTTATGTTATTGTTTCATCCTGAATAAATGATTTCACAAGAGGGTTGGTGAAGTAAATTGCCTTTAATTGACACAAAAAAATGAATTGAGAACAAAAGGACCTTCACAGTTTAAAGGAGAAACATTAGGTTCCGGTCTCTCCTTCTTGTATTTGAAAGCCCCGAATATCTTGTGGAGAAACATGCATGCAATATAAATGCTGCAGCATCTTTGTTTGCTCAGAGAATTTGCAGATTGACTCAGTATAAAGTCAATCCATTCTCAGTTAATACTCCAGCTGAGCCCAGGGGGTGAAATTATGTGATAACTTTGTAAAGTGCCTTCCATGGATGAGGCTTGTCTTCAAAATCTGAGCATTTTGCTATCAATCACATATCAGAAATTATTCTTATATTTTATGAAGTGGTAGCTAAAACCAAGCCACCTGTGACTCTCAGAACACTGAGCTGAAGCACAGAATGTTCAGAGGGGTTAAAGGATTTGTGCTTGTTTAGTGAAGCAAAAATGAGGCTAAGATTCTTGCTGGCAGTGGCTGCTGTCTGCTCGTATGATACCTGTGCTGTGTCCTTTGAACCAGGGAGCAGCAGCACATCCTGAGACCAGGGGCCAATCGCTCAGGTGTCAGGGACCCAGAGTCACAGACAACACAACTCAGCCAACCTGACCTCTTAGCTCCTTCTGCTGACTGAAACTGCCAACTTTAATTCACCCACAGAGCAGTCAGAGCAAGGAGGGCACTGCACAGAGACTGGCATCAGCTGCCAGGCACCGGCAGTGCTTGATTCCTGCCTGACCCAACTCATTTCCTAGAGGTGAAAGAGCTTGTACTTCACTGACTCTTCCATGGGCAAGTCAGTCCTGCCTTACAGGCCTGCCTAGAAATATAAAAGGATTTAAAATAACATATGTCTTTTAACTGCTCGGGATTTGAACTCTGACAGGAATAACATGAGAGGCAACCTTACATGAAAGTAAACAGCCTGAACCTTATGAAGAGGGAATTCAATGTTGAAATTTCACTGTCAAGTTTCATACTACAAAAGAAAACAGTTTATGTACTCTACTCTCAAAAGAACATTTTTCTCATCCTACCCAGCTGTCCTGTTCATTTGGTAGGGTTTCCTCCTCAAGGATAATTTTTTTCTGTTTTTTTTCTTTCTCCTTTTTCTTAATTTTTTATTTCAGAAGAAAGCAAAGAAATCTCAAATCGGCTGGATGGCATTCAGACTCCAGGACCTCTCCTTCAGCCCCCCAGTGGGACATTTATACCCACATTCCTCCCTGGACTTCCTTTTTCTTCATCTTTGCTGGTTCTTTTAGCCCCAACAAACACATTCTGTCCCAAAGCAAGGATTTGCAGTGCTTTTGGTGAAGTAGCACTAACATCAATCCCTGGCATTCGGGATATCCTTCCCTTCCAATCAGGGCTACTAAGGGCAGAGTGCTGAGGCATTGAATACTTGTGACAGAAAATTCTCCCAAGCAAGGCAAAGAGAAAAAGGAGGATGTCAGAACCAGGTTTTTGTTGGAATGTATTTTCCTTTCTGTAACACAACTCCTCAAGACCAGGGCTTGTGGTGCTGAATGTTTCACATCCTCCTCGTCCTCCGCTGTGTTTGTGCAGGGCTGACTCAGCTCTGTGGACAAAAGAACTGAAATTTCCCCTCCCAAGACTTTGTGGTGAGTCACACACCTACTTAGATGTGCATCCCAGGCTGCCTGGGAGACAAGTTTATTTTGTGTTTCTGGCCTTTGGGCTGTGAAGGATATCTCACGCTACACCACAGTGTCAGAGGGACGTGCTTCTCCCAGCGCACTTCTGGCTCATGTCAGTCTCTGTGAAAGAAGCTGAGGCTTGAGCAATCTCTTTTCCTTGCTGGTGACCAGAGCTCTTGTTCTTAATTCTGCTTACAGATAGTGTCTTATCTTTAATCATAAAGGAGACTGCTTGAGCTGCATCTGGGAGTCGCGGAGATGAATAGATGTTTATCCGAGTCTTCCTCTTTCAGGATGCCTTAGCTCAGAGATAGGGGAAGGATGCTAAACCTTTTGTTTTCTATTATAAAAAAAAAAAAAATCAGGCTCTGGAGGGGTTTGAGAGACTTTAAACAAGAAGTAAGGACGCTTGAGTGAATGCAAGGAGTTCTTAGATTTTTCTTGAAAAGAAGAAATCAGGAACTGAAAGAAGTGGAGCAGGGCAAAAAGAGTAAACAGGTATGATGGGCAACAGAGAGAAGTAATGAACAAGGCCGAAACTAGACATAAAGAAAAGGAAAAAGGAGTCATTTTCCAAAATGGAAATACAGTTCTACATTCTTCAAGCCTACAAGTTCTACATTATCTCTTTCTGAAGGGAAATATTTAAACAGCAAACAAAAAAAACCAGATACTGCGATATCTCCCTTAGGATGTCTCCCAGCAGGTGACTGCATGGAGCTCCATCAGTAGTGGGCTGTTTCCCTAAATGGACAGGGATTTGGCAGTGCAGGATGCCCAGGGCATCCCTAGGAAGGGAGGATGACTGCCCATCTTCTCACCCTGGGGTTTTGGCCCTTGTACAGGCTGGGGTCCCAGAGCTGCATAGGGAAGAAACAGAGGTGACAAAAAGGTAAGGACATTTTTGGCTGGTTATCCAGGCATTGCTCTATCCTTCCTCTTACTCTTCCTGGAAATCTGGAGCAAAGCAGTGCCTGCCAAACTCTCCTTCCTGCCTCAGTGATTGCAAAGCTCCTCTCAGTGGAATCTAAGAGGAGAGGAAGAAGCCAGTGCACGTGTTAGGGATCCCAGGACATCATTCTGACCCCTTCCTTTCCTTTCCCATGGAAATTATTCCAGCTGCTGTTATGGTGTTTTAGCTTCAGGATCTTTGTGCTTAGGCCACACCATGATAAAAATTAGATCTTCTAGCTAAAGTACAAAGAAGAGAAGGGGAAGATAGCAATACTGCTAATAATAGCAATACTAGCAATACTAACAATAATAATAATAATAACAATACTAATACTACTATTAATAATAATAATAATTTGGAATATGATATATTGCAGAATTATTCAGAGATAAGAGACAGCCAATGATGGAAAAAAGGGCTGCAAAATATTCTGGTGTGCTTTTAAATACCAAAGGCCTAAGATAATCAGAGTTTTTCCCAGGGAAAAAAACTTTCTACTTCAGTTGCATTGTGTTTTCTTCTCAAATGCAAATAAAAAAACTCCAGAGCTCCTGCTGACATCAAGAGATTCTTCAAAACAAATGCTAATATGATGTTCCTCACCTTCCAGAGACAGGCTTTAATTTTGAACACAGTTTGTGAGTGTTCCCAGTTTCACCCCCTCAAACTCCAGAAGAAACTAATCCAAACTAAAGCCTGGAAAGAGAAACACCCACTTTAAATTAAGGCTTTAAAATACTCTCTAGGAGTACTCAAAAAGAAACGGGATTTGTGTTATTGTCATTATATGATTTGAAACATAGCTGGAGAATCTAATCTAATCTAATATGCCACCCTGCCTTGCAATGCTGAAGTCCATTAAACCGAATTAATTAACCAAGTGGAATTAATTAATTCCTTTTGATACTACCAAGTTTGAGAATAAGTGTTAGAAGTTGTTTTTAAACCTTCAAATGGGCAGCTGAGAGAAATTATTTCTTTTAAACAAACGTTCAATTGAAAAAATATACATGCTGAAAATAATGATTTTGCTGTATTGATCTAAGACTACTTAGGCTTCCTCCTCATGTTGTAATTTTTCCTATTATTATCATCTTTTTCCCTCTCTACCATTCTAGATGTTGGGGTAGAATATAAACATTATTTTATTGCCTTGGCCCAAAGTAAGCCAAGGCAATAAAATTTTTAGAACAGAAGCTAAGTATGGAAGCAGTTATGGAAGCAGTGAACTAAGGAGCCCTTTTCTTCTCCACTAACACTGACTGATATAACACAGGTTCTCACATGACAGACTGCTGCCATCCTCAAGTTACTACCTTTACAGCATTTTGCTTCTGTTACTTCTTGCCTTGGCTCTGCAATCATGAAAAACTGTATCTTCCTATATATTTGTATATTTGTGATCATTTCTGCACTCAGGTGTCTTTTCTTTAGGTCAAGGGCCTAAACCACCAATTTTTTTCTACATTTAATTACAGGTCATGTTTATTAGAGTAATGACCATTCACTCAATCTCCCCAGAACTCTTCAATTGCTTCATATCTTTTCTACAGAGTAGTGTAGAAAGCTTTGCATTGCAGTTGGTGTAAAGCCTTGTCAATGCTCGGATAACTTTCTGTATTTTATGGGTGAAACTTCTGCTTATATGTTTGCTTTTCCCATGACATCATGAATACATCATGACTTCTTCAATTTTTGTAACTCTTCATCTGTCTGCAGACCTATTACTTATTCTTCACCTTGTCTTTGTGCTCTTGATTTTTCCTTTCTCATTCTGGCATCTCATTCTTTCCCTTTTTATGTTATGTCATTAGAGATTTTTCCCAACCATGTCACCAGTGTACCAGAATTAGTTTGAATTCTTATCTTCTTCTCTGGTATCTTTGCAAGTGCCTCTACAGTTTTAATAAACATAGATTCTATTGCACTAGAAAGGGGTTTCATGAAAATGTTAAAAGATTTGCATGATACACCTGCAGAATTACAGGCAAAATATTATTCTTTTTGAAGATGGAATCACTGAATCACTACTTTTTCTCTCAGTTGATATCCACTGGATATGCATTTCACCATATAAGCCTCGCTCTCTCCCTTCATTTCCTTTTGCTGTCTCACAAAGTCCCTATGTATCCCTTTCTCTCTCACATGGTTTTTTCCTAACTGAGGACAGAGGACAGGAACAGGAAAACACCCTGTGAGGTTTGACTGTTCAGTGTTTCTCACTGCTTGCCTGCAAGTCTGCTGGACCCCATTTCTCTTGCTTCTTTGCTTTGCTGCTAAGCTGATACAAAGCACACAAAGCAGCATCTCATTTTTTCCTGGGGCCTGGTAAAATGCATTTTCTTGTTAAAGAACATAAATAGTTTCCTAGTATTGTCCCACCAATGATGAACCCAGTCATTTCCTTCTTCCTGGATGTACAAAAATATTTGTCCAGCCATGCCAGACTCCCCTTGTCTCATTATTCAGAGATCATGGGGACATGCTACTTGAGGGGGAAATAAATCAAAAATCTAGTCCAGATATATTAGTAAAATTGAGCAGAATAAAGAACTGAAGTCTAAACTATTCAAAGGCACCTAATGCAGTAAAATCCCTTTTTTATTGTTGTGCCATTCACTGTGTTTTTATAGTGACTAATATATTTGTGTATATTTAGTTGTGAATCCTAGCTAACATTTCCAGACCACATTCAGACCACCTACTGCAGCACCTAATGCAGAGTCAGTCTACATTATTGCATCTATTGCCAAAACCAGCAAGGAATATAAACACAGATGATAAGAGTCTCATCACAAATGAGATGCACATCATCTAAATTGTTAAGTCTTCAGGGTTGGCATCCATATTTAAGGCTTTCTAGACTCCCTTTAGAGACAGTGGACAGAAAAAGGAATTTCTCAGTGGTGTTTTGTCACAGCCTAAATTACATGTTTCAAAAGGACTACATGAGTCATGGCTTGGAAACACCTCTTGCTTTCCCTTAGTCATAAAATGAATCAACATGCTTGGTATATCCATCAATATTACACATATTCCAACTTGGAAAAAAAATGCAGCAGAAAGCTTGGAGCTGCCATATCTAAGGCAATGCAGAAACAGAAACAAAGGTTATGTGTGGGTTATTGTCATAGAAACATAAAATCTTTTAAGTTGGAAAAGGTCTTTAAGATCCCTGACTCCAACCATTAACCTACTACTGCCAAGCCCCCCACTAAATCATGTCTCTAGATGCCTCATCCACACTTGTTTTGAACACCTTAAGAGGCAGGGGCTCCACCACACCCCTGGACAGCTTGTTCTGATGCTTGACACCCTTTCTGCAAAGACATTATTCCTGATACACAATCTAAACCTCCCCTGGTATGACTTGGGGCCATTTCCTCTTTTCCTATTGCATATTACTTGGGAGAAGAGACTGATGCCCACCTGGCTACAATCTCCTTTCAGGTATTTGTAGAAAGATAGGGTCTCTCCCAAGCCTCCTTTCCTCCAAGCTAAACAACCCCAGCTCCCTCAGCTGTTCCACACAGGACCTGTGCTCCAGACCCTTCCTCAGCTTTGTTACCCTTCTTTGGACCTGCTCCAACACCTGAGTGTCCTCCTTGTAGTGAGGGGCCCAAAACTGAATTCAGTGTCCAAGTCACATCTTGTCCTACTTTTCTTTGCTAACCTGATGGGAATAAACACAGCCCCTGGAAGTGTCACAATTCCCCAGAGGCTGTATTAAGTGCTCAAGCCCCTTCCCTTCCTGCTAAATGTCAGCAGAGGGGTGAGACCCAGCTGGATGATGTCAGATAACTCTGACTTTCAAAACTGGGTCACAGGGGACAAAATATTAATTATAAGTTCATATGCCTAACTTTACTGTAAGAGCAGCCTTCTGAGTTGCTCACTTAAGCTGGAGCAATGTTTTACCAGGAAAGTGAAGACATTTATCAGGCAAGGAGCTTTCAGAGTAAATCACTTGAAAATAACATAAAGCATATCCTTGAAGGCATAATACAGCATCCTTGGAAATTCAGGGGTGTGTGTGGATGTGCATTTCAGCAGGATTTAATACATCACTGTGCATGGGCAGGTGGTGAATGAGGTCAGTGAAGGCAGAGAAAAGAACCAGGGACTTGGTATGTAGAAGTTCAAAGTTGCAACATTTAAGCATTGCAAGTACACAGAAATCATTGCTGGTTAACACAGCATGAGAATCTAAAGAAATGAGCGGACTGCTGTTATTTATCCATGCTTCTCTTGGGCTTGATTCTGGATTGGTACAATAAATGGCAGCTCTGGAAAAAATGAGATTTGGTCAGGATACACAGGGTCAGATGCTCAGTTTGGAGCAGTCAAACCTTAAGTGTACTAGCTGAAACAATTAAAATATCAGAAAATTGCAAATAGTATTTGCTAGCTGGGGAAAAACAAACTTATGAAGAGACAGATTTCCAAGATTTCAGAAAGCTGAAAAACAAGCCCTCAATTAAACAAAAACCCTCCATTTCTTTTAAAGGAACTGGTGGGGCTGTGAACGAGCAATACAATAACTACATCCATGTATATTATTCAATATTTTTGTGTTACAAATATACAGAACCATTAACAGCATCCAACACAGAGCCAGACCTCAATAACTAACAACACCTGATAGATGAACGGATAGAGGGACAACAGCCTTATGATCTGAATTGAGGAGAGGCCACAAAAGGTCAGGAGAAGAAATATGCTGAATATAGGAAGAAAACTGCTAGGTGATTTCACTACCATTTCAGGTACCTTAAGGGAAAGTGTAGCTCTTTAGAGAGACCCAGCTGGTTTGCCCCTGAGAATCCTCTTAAACATTGGTCCTGCCTTTCATGGATCCAAAAATAGAATGGGAAGGAAAGATCTGCTGTTTTCAAACAGGAAAAAACAGTGAGATGGTCTCTCACTTCCAAGGAAAACCTGAAAGCAGGCAGCAAGCACTCAGCTTGCTTCACCAAGTGGCCAACACATTAGAGAGCCCAGAAGAAGCATAAAAGAAACTCCTTTAATTTTAGGACATTTTGCTTAGAAACATTTCCTTTCTGACTGGACATTTAACATTGTTCTATAACAAGTCACTGCATATTCTGCAGTGTAAAGGGGCACAGAATCTTCAGCTTCTGTAAACTTTGATTGCTATTAGCATGGTCTGAGCCAGCACAGTGCAAATGTGTGGCTGAAGACATGAGTGCTGTGCAGCCAGCCACATGAGATACGAGGGGCCAGATTGCACCAGCCTTCAGCACTCAGAGGGGTTGAGCTGTATGAAACATGCTGAGAGAGGCTGGCTTCTCTTCTGGCCTCTAGATTGTGACACCACAAGAGAGAACAAGTGTCCCAGTACTGGGATTTTTTACCACTGTGAATGTGCTGTGTTGGACTTACCCATGCAGCAAAGCAGGAGAAATAGTTGGGTGGCTGATGTGCAAATGCCACTATTTTTTGCATGTAATAAGTGTGTAATTACACTCAGTTTCAGCATTATATCCTAATTGACTCATGTATCAGCAAACCTCACAGATAAGATGATGAATTTCTGCCATAATCATCCTCTCAAAGTTTTCAGTTATTTGGGATCTTCTTTTTTATTTATTTTGCCTTCAGATATTTCTGCACAGACAGGAATTACAGGGGTTTCCACGTTTGGTATAGAATTATCTAGACATAGGAGGTTTAAAATGATGAAAAATATTCATCATAGGAAAAGAGTGATAAAAGACATCTCAAAAGGCAAATTATGATTCAAGCTTTTTGCCAAGACAGTTTTTACTGGTACACTTAGATAAGCAATGGCATATCTATATATAAAAAACTATAGCAGGTTCCTCTGCATAAAGGAATAATAAAATACCTGCCCAGACATCAACAAAGCAGCCTTTTTCTAGTGAAAACATCTACCAGCACTAGCCTGGAGAATGAATACTAAGATCCATCATTGATTTTGCTGGCTTGGAAGCCTCCTTTCTGTCAAAACTCTTTCTGTGACAGTTCATCAGAATTGGTCTCCATATTTTTCTTCATTGTTTCCCAAGGGTATATTCCTTTTTGGTGAAATGTACACAGACCTTTGAAGTCTACTGACAAATCATCAACTGCATTATAATACAAAGAGTTTTCCAAGGGGTACCTTTTGTTTCCAGCGTCTGCAGCCCCATCCCAGGGCATATGGACCCACTTTGATGCAAGTTCCTTCCAGGAACTTCAGTGGACTTGCACATCATATAATTCAAAACGAGGAAATTTAGGGAGAGGTGCCTTCAGCTTTTGAATGTTTGAAAAAACATGCCTCATGAATAGCATTCAGACATTAGAAAACCCAGGGACTCCAGAGGACTTCATAAAGCATAAAAGGAAGAAACATTAATGCATTGTTTAGAGAAATCTGGTGCCAAAAAAGCCGAGTAGATATTAAAAGCAAACATGAAAAAGAAATAACACTTGTTTTGAAGAGTTGCTACAGTGTTATCCATTGGGGAGCTAGAAAACCTCCTCAGTCATTCTTGTAGCTTCATTTTCCTACATTGTCACTAATATCCAAGCTACTATAGTGATTTAATTTTACTTTACTGCACTGCTTTTCCAGCCCTTCTAATGAGATAAACATTTCTGACAGTGTTGAAAATTGAGGTGACAACAATTTTCAAGACAGACCAGACACAGAATGTGAACTGCACAAGTTATAAACAAAAAGGAGGAGGGGAAAAAATAAGTATATTTTGCATTCCTTGGAGTCAGACCAGGGGAGAAAGACTCCAGTTCTCACTACTGACAAGCATTTGAGGCAGTGTGGAGTTGGCTCAGTGCATGACTCTCCATAAATTTGGCTCCAAGACACAACTGGCTTTCTGATTACATTAAACAAGAGGTTGGATGCCTTTGTGGTTCACGTCCTTGAACTGTGCTAAGGAGGATGACCAGTCTGAACCTCCTGGTTGACCCTTCACAGGGCTCCCAGAAAAGGCCTGCTTTGTGTGAGGAGGGTGTGTCATGAAAAGCCAGTTTATTTAGCAGAACTATGTTCAGCAGCAATACAACCATACAAGTGCAGAGCTCTGCCAGAGCTGCTTTCCTTTCCAGAACGGTAAGGCTGCTTTCCTTGCCACACGGTATTGACACACCTACCCTGCTTCCTGAACCCTGCAGGACAGAGACACACAGATCATCTCATTCACAGGTAGCTTGGTTTACTGTAGTACACTCTTACACTGAACAGAACAGTCATGATCTCTCTCTATTTCTCCTTTGCCTGTTTCTAAAGGTAGAATTTCTTTTCCTCTCCTTTTTTCTTCCCCTTTGCATCTTCTTCTGCAACACTACATACTTTCTTATTGTTTACAATATCACATGCTAAAATACTTCAACCACTACTATTTTTTATCTTGTTACCTTCTACTAAATCATATGATTATCTCCTACTTCTTACTTTCAAATCATCCCTGACCCCCTTGTTTGCCGTATGTTTTGTCAGCATAACCTTTTCTGGTAACACCACATCCTTCCGAGAGCGTTTTGGGAAAGGAACAACAAGCAGGTTATTTTTGGTAGAGCTCATTTTGTCACACCAGGGAAGAAGAGGTTACACTGCAAGGACAAATATTTCATGATTTCCAGGGGACACCAATCTGTTTAGGAGCTGTAACTGCAGGTGCAAGGAGAGCTCATGGCATTGTCCACAGCAGGGTAGCAGAGAAAGCCTGTAGAGAACGACTCTACAGTGAGAAACTTGGATGGCTTGGGCTCAAGCTGAGAAAAGCAGATGTACTGAAATCATGGAATAAAGTAGACAACAATGTATCTTCCTACTCAATTGTTCTCCCTGGGTAGGTCCTAAGTATTCCGAACACCAGGTCAGAATCTCTTTTATTTGCAAGTGAGTCCCTATTGCTTTACATTAGCAGAGAATTTGGCCCTCTCTTTCACACGGGGATGGGTGATATTAAATCTAACACCTAATATCACTCTTGGTTGCACAACAATAAATCTGAAGTTGCCCTACTCTTTTGAGCTTAGAGTACTAAGTGCAAATGCAACAGGTTTGTCCCACTTTTACAGGGAGATAACAGAAAATAAGCTGTGCTGTCGTGCAGTAAGACCAGAAGTAACATACAGAAAAAATGACTGACTATGGACATAAATTATTTGGATTATACAAATATAAGAAATTAAAATCTTCAGAGGCAAAGAGAGAAGAGTTAAGACACTCTGCCTGGAATTGCAATCTATTTTCTTTTCCCAGTAGGTGTTGCCCTGGACCTGATATGCCAGCTGCTGTCTGATATATGTCTCCTGCCTCCCCATATGCTTCATGTATATGCTTACATATCACTTTGCAGTCAGCCAGCAGCTTGAAAATGTCACAATGATAGCTTGCTTGGTGACACCCCACATCCTCTGTGCTCATGACTGAATGTGTAGATCCCAAATCTACTTATATGCACAAAAAAAGTAGAACAAAGGGGGTGGTTCACAGTGAGATTCTTGAGCAGTGCTACAACAGTGAGCTCTGGAGTGAGCCAATACTGATGGTTTCACCTGCCTGTGGCCTGTAGGGACAGGAGAGACATCACCATCATGTTGTGGGATACTCTGCCCTTTACAGGCCATAGATTTTCACTGGCTGATTCACAGATTAATATCTTCAAGGCCACTCAGGCCACAGAATGATACTGAACTAACAACTTACGTTTGACTCATAAGTCTTTCAGGAAGGTGTCTGTAAGATTTCAAGAAATATAAAAATTCACCCTTTTTCTCAGTACTTTCTTCCAAATCTTGATAGCAAAAAAACTGTCTCATTTTTATCACTCAAATTGTTACAGAGTAATTGCACAATTGTTAAAACTCATTAAAATCTACTCCACTAGCTTCAAAACCTCTTTTAATAGCTGATTTTTGCGTCCCATTGAGATCCTTGTAAGCAATAATCATATTGCTTCTTGATCTTGCTTCTGATAAGCTAAACAGAGGCATTTCTACAGCAAGGCCTTGGCCTTGTATGAACCATGAACCCAATATACTTAAATGTCTCTCTTCTATGCTTTAAAGATGCAAAAGAGAAAGGTCTTCCATGCTTGTTGCTTCTTGTTCTTCTAATGTAGACAAGACCACAGAAGTTAACTCAAGAAGCCACCAGTTTCCAGAATAGGTGAGGTCAACCCTGGGTTTTTCATCCCAGACTTTTTACAGAGAACTGCAGCTGATGAGACATTTTTGTACAAGTGAAAAGCCACATTCAGTTTCAAGGAGTCAAATGGCCTACCCACGAATATCAGCCAATATATGAAAGGGAGCTAAAGCCCCTGTACAGTCAACAGAGGAAAATTAAATGACACCAAAAGGCAAGTTAGCAAGCCTAAGAGACGCATTCCCCTGCTCTCCTTCAACAGGAAACCTCTGTTTCTCCACAAGGTGATCAGACCCTCTCACAGTGGGCTCCCACATGGACCTCCCAACCTGTAAACAGTGGGGCTCAGGGAAACTCCAAATGTAAACCCAAGGAAATCCAGTATAGCAAACATTCTGCCTTCACAATGATTAATGCACTATTCAAAACAGACGCCTGATAGTGGGAAAATCAAAGAAGAAGGAGCTCTAACCACAGCACTATGCCATGACCCTAGTGGAAGGTTAACTTCTCAGCAGAGAGTTGTCAATATCTATCTGTGGCAAAGACATCTGTTAAGAGTAAAGTGAACATGAACTTAATTCTCATTGTATTTGTGTATATTTACAAGGAGATAGACCATGCTGATATAATTTTTATTCTGACATTAATTTTTTTACTTTATTTATGTTAAACTAATATGACTTCTAAATGGAGAAAGGCCCTTTATAGTTCAATATTGTAGGTGTATTTCTCTTTATATATAATATTTGCAGTGCAAGATGTTTTTAAATATTTTTTTCCCCAGTGATCAAAAACTCAGCGTTTCCAGCCTTTTCTGGCAGTACATTTTAGATGATGTTCTGTTCCTCTAAGGAATCCAAATAATAGGTCTCTGCCAGAAAATGGCAATTTTGCAATATCAGCTCACTGGCAGAGTACAGAGAATTGTTAGAAACACATAATCACAGAATCACAGAATAGCTGGGGTTGGAAGGGACCTCTGGAGATCATCCAGTCGAAGCTCCTTGCCAAGGGAGGGTCACCTAGAGCAGGTTGCACAGGACCTCATCCAGATGGGTTTTGAATGTATCCAGAGAGGGAGGTTTCACAACCTCCCTGGGCAGCCTGTCCCAGTGCTTTTCCACCTCCAGTGTAAGGAAGCTCTTCTTCATGTTGAGGTGGAACTGCTTGTGTTTTAGTTCATGGCTATTGCTCCTCATCCTGTCACTGGTCACCACTGAAAAGAGTCTGGCACCATCCTCTTGACACCCACGTTTGAGATATTTATATGCATTGATGAGATCCTCTCTCAGTCTTCTCCAGACTAAACAGGCCCAGCTCCTGCAGCCTCTCCTCTGACTGGAGCAGGGGAAGGGTGTGACAAGCTCTCCCCCATGAAGGAAGGAGCAGCAGTGACAGCATGTGATGGACTGACCCATACCATCATTCCCTGTCCCCCTGTGCAACTGATGGGGAAAAGGGAGGAAAAATCAGAAGTGAAGTTGTGCCCTGGGAAGCAGGGCAGTGTGGGTAGAAGGTGGTTTAAGATTTGGATTTCTTTCTTATTGTCCTACTCTGATTTCATTGGGAAGAATTTTTTTTTTCTAAGTGAGGTCAGTTTTGCCCTTGACAGTAACTGATGAGTGATTCCTCCCTGCCCTTATCTGACCCACTAACTTTACGTTATATTTTCTCTCCCCTGTCCAGCTGAGGAGGGGAGGGCTGGATCAGGTTTGCACCTGGAGTCCATCCAGGGCTAACCCACCACAGCAGGACATTTTGGAGGACATCTGAGAATTAGTTTTTGAAGTTAAAAAAAGCAGAAGACTGTGGCAGGTGAAAATTCAAATGGTGGAATATTGATAGAGAGTGTTAATTAACACAGAGTGTTTATTCATGCTACATAGTGCATGTAATCAGTTACACTTACTAAATGAGGATTTGATTGCCCACTATTCCAGCATACCAGCACTTTCACATCGTAAAGACAGGGACTGTGTCCATTTGTATTTGCTAAGTACAAGCAGAATGGCCTCTGGGAGGAGCACAAAACAGTACCAGAATAGAAATAGCAAATTTAAATATTCACAGAAATGCTGCAGCATCCTTTATGTCTGGATCTCAGTGAAGAAGGGTGTTGGGTTTTTCTTAGGGGGGAGAGAAAATTTTTGAACGTGATGTAGTCCATTGGACCTAATTTTAGCCACAGAATGAATCACCTTCTGGAAACCTCTATCTCCTCCTTTGACTCCGGAGGGTATGCAGACTAGGATAGATTATGTGACTAATATCTCAAACACCAAATTTACATAAAATGACACAAACCCCTTATCTTTAGAAGGTTTCTTCAATAGACTGCCTCATTGTAGAGTCAAATTAGGAAATTTAATTTGGGTGATATTGTAGAGGAAAAGTCCATATATGAATATTTATAGGAAGCCTTCAGTAATCAGAAAAATCTTTCAGCATGCTTTCAACTTGTAACAAGACCTAATCATGTGCTTAAAACTAAGAGGAAGCTCTGTGTTTTCTTAAATCTTGGTAGCCATAAGGTCATTCTTCAGTGCTTCCCCAACAGAAGTTTGAACTCCCAGAACAAATCAGCAGTGTAGCACTGTAGTACATACACAGCATTGCTCTTGCTCTTATTTCAATGTTTGAAAAAATCTGACAAAATCCAGGGATCCTAAAGATTTCTGAACTAAGTTTTTTCTCAAAACTTCCTGATGTAAACCAATTCCATTCCTGAACTCTCCCTGTAACATTTTTTCACTTCACAAGGCAGAATTCATATTTATCTATCTCATAGAGAAAAGATATGTCTAGATTATTCAGATATTTTCCCTGTAGTTATGTTTATTGTTCTGAATTATAACTTCCTGGACAGCTCTTTGATTTAATAAGAAAGAAAACTATTTCCAAATAAAGCATTGCATATTTCATAGGGCAGTATATATATTTATCTCAGTTGAGATTGCTTGTAGCTCACTTCAAGAAAGGAATAACCTCTATACACTTTCAGCATTTCACTTTTCCCTTGCAGTTTAATGCCTACCACGTCTAACAGGAACACAAGGACAACAAGAAGTAGATCTGCCTGAGTGTTGCAGAATTGACAGCTGAAATCTTCAACCACATTCATACATGGCATTTAAATAAGGTTTGAGGAAGCCCATGGCATTGTACCCACAGGGAAACATTTGGACTCTGCATGAAATGAAAACAAAACTCATTGTGCAATTTCGTCAGCAAAAGCATTCATTGTGTGTCCCAGTGCCCGAGTCACTATGAGCATGAGCTGTTGCAGTTGGGCTTGTTGCCATCCCAGCATGTGCAGTTTGAGATTTTTTAGCTTTGTTTGGTTTCTTGCAGCTGTATGTTCTCCTGCCGAACATCAGAAATCTTGGCATAGTGCCAATCAGATACAGCTGAATTGCCTTTACTGCAGTAAGAAAAATTATCAGCATGCAATTTATTATTAGAATAGACCATTCTAAATTTTTACTCCCATCAGAGCAGACAGCTATATCCATTTTTGTATAAAAACTCAGCACAAATAAAAGGAACAGCAGATTAGCTGGCTTTAAAACCATATCCTATTTTCAGCTTGACTCACTGGAGAGCGGACCTCAAGGATAGCCATGTCCAGTGCATTTAGTTGCACTTTGGGAACTCTCTCTCTCCCACACCCTGTATAAAACCAGTAAAACAAACTTATTATTAGTGGCTTAAGAACCTCACTTCAGTGAGATTAATATTTTATTATTTGAGAGAACTACGACCACCCAGTTAGCAGGGGTAAGCAGAAAAAAAAATTATTTCTATGTAGCTGCAAGTTTACCCCAGGGCTTCCTGGATCCTATACCAAAGGTGTTTTAGGAATTGTTTAAAATAAGATTTAAAAGAAAACAAAANAAAAAAAAAAGAAGAAAGAAAGAGTCAAACCAACACTACCAACATAAAAGTATTGATGCTCTGCATGCAGGATATGGTAACCACTTGCCACTTTGGGAATAATCTCCAAGAGCCCAAGGATTTGCAAGTGTTACAGTCAGGAATCAGAGGAGAACACACCCTGAGGGACCTTGGGAGGACCAAGGTCTGTTCTAATCTCTTGTAAGCCCTTTCTTCCATCACACAGTGCCAAGTTATTTGTTGGATTCTAATGAACACCATGAGGATTGCTGACTGCATCTTCTAGTTGTTTAACTAATCACTTAACAAAGGAAACAACCTAAGTCAGTAAACACAAACATCCTCACGATAGTTCAAACAAGTTGTAGAACGAAAGAAAAAAGTATTGAAGTTTAATCTTGTTTTAAAATAAAACCAACTCAAGTCACACTACTTATGAGAAAAATGAAGTTCAAGCCTCCCTTGGGCTAATAATTTTGAGGAGTTATTTTTAAAGCAGTGATAGGAGCAGTGCTAAGCAACAAAGTCTTGGGGTCATCACACATCCTTATGGAGCCCTAGTTTCATTCAGTATAACTGTTGCATTTTACCACATGCCAGCTTTGTGCTCAGATAGCGGGCTGAAACACTAAACTGCACTCAAGTATCTCTGAAGAGAAGGGAAGCACAAGATTTTTTGCTCCTGCACTTATAGAAGAAAGTAATCTTAAACTGATGCCTTTTTATCTGGTGAGAATAGTACATGCAAGCTAAAAGGGAAAATACTTCTGTGTTAATATATTTTAGGAAATATCATCAGCCAGTCTGGCTGAGTCTGCTTGGCTAAGTGTTGTGCAAGGTGGGAAGCAGACTCAGGAATGGATTTTAAGCACATACACTTATCCAACACCTTTGTTGGATGTAACCCAGTTACTGCTTTGGCCAAAGCATTCACACTGTGAATAGAAAGATCTCTGCTTTGGATGTATCAGCTCTGTGCCTGATAGGGTAGAAAAGGGTAGAAAAGAGGCTGAAGCCCTTGCTAAAGTATGGGAGATCCAATCTCCCAGAGAGCTCAGGCTGAGCCAGGCCCATCATTATGCTACAGGCCAGATTTTGTACTAGCAACCTTCAAGAGGATTTTCACCTGCACTTAAATAGCCACAAAAGCAAAATTTAACACTTGTGTAACAAAACACAGCAGGCTGCACAATCATCAGAACTCTTGACTTTCAATTTTCCGGCCACTTTGGAGTTATCACAGAATCACAGAGTATGCTGAGTTGGAAGGATCATCAGGACCAACTCCTGACCCTGCTCAGCAACATCCCCAAGAGTCACACCATGTGCTCATGGGCGTTGCTCAAATGCTTCTTGAGCTCTGTCAGGCTTGGTGCTGGGACCACTTCCCTGAAGAGCCTTTTCCAGTGCCTGAATACCCTCTGGGTAAAGAACCTTTCTCTAATATCCAGTCTAAACCTCCCCTGACACAACTTCAGGCCTTAAGTTCTGTCACAGGTCACCACAGAGTGATCAGTGCCTGCCCCTCCTCTTCCCCTCACAAGGAAGTTGCAATTGCAGTGAGGTTTCCCCTCAGTCTTCTCCTCTCCATGCTGACCACATCAAGTGACCTCAGCCACTCCTCACACAGGTTCCCCTCAAGGCCCTTCACTATCCTTCTTGCCCTCCTTTTGATGCTTTCTAATATGCAGCAAATAAAAAAACCAACTTATTGAAATTATGCTACAGTAACACAGTCCCATCTATGTAAAGAAGAATAAAGATTTTCAGTCGAACTGAAGTCCTAACTACACCAAATCTGCCAGAAATTATGACTTCCAGTATTTAATTCTGCTTTCTGTGAGCAAGTCTTCCCTTCTGTTTTAAATTGCAGAATGATTCACTTTATATATCATTCTGTTCTTTTGTTATGAGAAATCCATGTGCCAAAGCCTGCTCTGATTTCTTGAACCCAGCCAGAGCTGATAGTATGATTCACCCTCTCCACAGCTACCCAGATGACATTACCACTGTTCCAAATATGCACTATCAAACTGCATGTCAACATCCTGTTGACTGGCTAGAGTGTGAGCAGATGCGCTTCCCAGTGGTGTTGGACATTAGATTGGAGAGGAGGCAGTGGCTCCAAGTCATTCTGTCTGATCTTTGGGCATGACAACACTATAGAGTTACAGAGACTCTGCACCACTGTCCACTGAACTCTTGACCTCACACATCTTCCCTCCATGGTGTCATTAAATGAACCACAGTTCATGCAAAGCCAAGCACCAGGCTGCAGGGAAGATGTAGGGCCTCTTTATATTTTCATTTCACAGAGAGATGGCACATTTTGAGAAGTACTTGCATTGCAGTGACACTGGAGGCTCCCCTGAGTACAGACACAAATGTAAAAGAGTTTGGCCCAAACAAACTAACTGATTCAGTGGGGACCTTAAACACAAACAGGCACACTACATCCTTTAACCACAAATAATTGTGCAATAAGGCAAAGCAGGGGATATATGTGTTCCAGGGACAGCAATATATTCCAAAGGTTCAAGCAGAAGTCAGAGTGGTAAAAATAAAGATAAATGCCTGGGATACAAAGTAGGAAGGAGAGTCGATCTCTTATCTCCAGGGTAAACCCTTCTCTTTTGGCCTCGTATGAGGGTCAAGAACTTGTTCAGTGTTATGAATGCAGACAGAAAATTCCTTCTCTGTGTTCCAAGGATTTCACAATCTTGTTGCACTTAAAGTCACAGGCTGCATAGGCGCCACATAAAACATGAATTATAGCAGCATCACAGTCCATCCAGGGTAATAAGTTTATATTGATCCCTTTTGCATCACAAAGGTTACATTCGCCATGACTTTACACCAGACCTGAGGTGCTCCACACAGCCTATGGCCAGTATTCCTTGCCCTTTCAGCACAAAAATAAATAGGAAACAGAAAGGAAACAAGTCATGGGAGAGAACCCACCACACAAGGTAAAAAATAAATAAACTATTATTCCTTACAGAGATGGAGAGGAAGATAATCAGTAGAAAATTGTATTTCATGGGATGTCCAGAGCCAAATGTTTTCCTATGAAGAATCCCTCCTTCAGGAATCAGCCTAGCAGTTAAATCTCTGTTTATGCTTGACCTGCACAAAGTCTTCAAAATTTGGGATTCCACCCAGGCTCACACAGCTCAGCAGCTTGGCATGTTTAAGACAGCCTGAAGTGTGTAGCCAGCAAAGGAGAGAAGAAAGCCAGCACCACCTCTCCTGCCAGCTGGCCAGGTGACCGTGGCACACAGCCCAGTGGGACACTGAGCCACGGGCTCCTCTGAACGTGCCCACCAGGACTGTCACAAGGCCCATCCTGAACTCACAGCCAGGCTCAGCTGCTGCTACATCCTCTCCTCAAATGTACAGCTGATGGATCCAAACACCTTCTCTGAAGCTTGCAGGGTGGGCAGGGTGGGCAGTGAAGGGCATTACTGATAGCTTTCCACTCAGCCTCTTTCAATCTTGCCAATGCCTTCACAGAATGATATCACAGGTTTTGCATTATGTTTTGCCATGAAAATCCATCAGAGAGAGGGATTTCTAGTGTGATGTCCTGTTGTTGTAAAGCATAACATCCTGAAAAGAGACTCTTTCCTTTGTTTTATTTATTTATTTTCCTTCGAGTGCAGCCTAAACCCTCCCTTCCTGTTGGGAACAACAGCTGCAGCATGCAGCATCAGCTTGCCAAGCCTGAATGACTGTGAAATATCATTTATCTTGGAGCAAGATAGCATCAAAGAGAACAACCATGTGGGCCTGACCATGCATTCATTACATAGCTGTGCTTAGGAGGAGTAGGATAAATTGCAGTATCAGAGGCAAAAGAGGTCCCACTTCTGTGCTAACTGTTGGACCTGAAAGCACTGCCACATCCAAAAGCACTACTGAGAAAAAGGGGGAATTTTCACTTGCTTACTCAGAAAAATACTCCTTCAAAGGTTGGAGATGCAAAAGTATTCACCAGGGCAGGAAAGCAATGCTTCTTCTGTAGGTTAATGGGAACACCATGGCCTCAAGATCAAGTAATTGTCTGATGAAAACCCCAGAGCTGACACACACATTTCCTAGCATACCTGTGTTATCCCACAAATCTGGTGAATCCTGTATGAACGCCACAATCCTTAGATAAAAATTGCTTTCAGACACCCTTCTGTTACCTTCTTCCTTTAACCGTTTTGGGGAGCTTTTGTTTTTCACCAGAAGCAACTGCTGTTTAAAGATTAGGAGAGAGTTCAGTCAAATTGAAAATTAATGATTAATCACACATTTTCCCCACCAGCACTCCACTCCCATCCTTTGCTCTGGGTTTCTTTGGTACCTCCTGTCTCTCATGATGATCAGTTGGCTGAGAGCACTGAGATACTTTTTGCTCAATGCCCAGTCTCAGGCTCCCCCGGAAGCGTGCTGGGCTGCATGGTGCTTCCCTTGTCAACAACACATATTTCCCATTAATGATGAGTGGAAAAGGTCAGGCAGGTCTCTTTAATGGCCTGTTTAAGGGCAAACAGCCTTGGAAAATGGCTCTCTGATTTCTGGGAACTCCAGTCTATTCAATAAGCAAAGAAAGGTGTCCCAAGAAAAGTGAAGATAACAACATATTGAAGGGGACTTTCCCATGTGGGTTTGGATCTGCCAGAATTCTCCTACATAAACTTGGTTATAACTCTTCCAGTGATTTTGGCGGTGTGAGAGTAGCTTTAATAAGAACTCAGACAGATGCAGGAAGTGTTGCACAAATGCAGAGGAGTTAAGCACCAGGAGCTAATCGTGCATGCCATTTTAAGTAGTTCACCACAAAATCCCTAAGAGGGTCCAGACCATGGGCTCTAACAAAACAAGCCATCACTAACATCCTTCAGTTCATCTGCAGCAGCTAAGTTCTCAACAGCAGCTCTGAAATTTCTTAGGGATCAAAGGATCATAGAATCCTACAATGATTTGGGTTAGATGACCTTAAAGATCATCTAGTTACAACCCTCCTGACATCTTACACTAGACCAGGCTGCTCAGAGCCCACCCAACTTGTCCTCGATCATGATGATGAAAGATTTAAGTGCAAAAATTTGCATGACAAAAATTCTCATATCCCAGAAGAGAAAGCTCCAAGTTTACCAGTGCACATTGTGTTCCTTACACAGAAGAAGCAGTGATGAAAAACATGCCCATCAGGATTTTCATAGAGAAGCTATCAGGTGTAAATGAATGTCACGCTACACAGCTGAGGCCAGGGGAGCAACGTCAGGAGTTTTTCCTATTATTTCCCTGTCTTTGTTTTGTGCCTTGCTTTGCTCTATCATTAAATGTTCCAGAGCTCTCCACCACGAGCCCAGAGTGTGGAAATGCTGACTGAAGTAGTTTACTGCATCCATGCTCACAAACAAGCTGTTATTTGCTGTTGGCATGTAAATAAGTCACTGTTCTTTCCATCCTATAGCTGTTAAATAAACACTGTGAGCCAAGTTCACGGCACTGATTTCTTGTAGGAGGTCACTGAGATGATTTCACAGAAATATCCTGTGACAATTTTGCAAAACAGGATGGTCCCAGCCTGAATTTCATTACTCTGTTTTTTTCCACTTCCATCCCAATGGTTACTGTGTTTTTGCTGTCACAGGCAGGCTGTTAATTCATCCTGACGCCATAACAGACACCGGGAAAATGGAAACTTTGTCCAGTCTTCTTAGTGTTTAAGGCATATGCATTAAAAATTACTTGTGTTCTGGTATGACCCAGAAGTTCTAGTCCATGTCAGCTGCAGACTGACTGTGGATGCACACTCACAGTGCCTACATGCCACTGACTGCAGCACAGCATGCAGACAGCCAAACAGATAGCTTTAAATGGCAGCTATATAAACAAGGCAGCTGGCACCCTAGTCCAGGCTGAAAAACTTGCGGTGGAGTATGCAAATTAACCTCTGCAGACCAGTAAATACATCCTATTTATAAATAACACCTGCCTGTACATTAAAATAAAAAATACCAAGACTAGGGAGAAACCAGGTTTTTCATCTTTATTCCACCAATGGCAAACTGGGGTAGAGATTAAATGTTTTGCCAAAGGTGCCATAGGAAGTCTGTGTCAGAGCTATGACTGGAGTTACCTGTGCCTCAGCCTGTGCTGTAGCCACAGGTTCCTCCTTGTTTTGAGCACACTGTAGATTCATGGTATATGCTGACATAACTATTTTGACCCAGTAAATGTCATCCTCAATTTTCACCTGTTAAAAGAACAGAATCAGTCAGACTGTGAGTGTTAAGGGGGATGCTGGGCAATGAAGATTGAAAGTCCTACTTTCAATCTTACCCACTAATAGTAGACATTTAAGGAAAGGGAGTCAGCAGCAAGTTTTGAACTTAAAATAAATAACATCAACAGCAGTGGATAGGGGTTTGGGAAGTGGATTTAATAGGTGTGTCTAGATTTGGCTAAGAATGAAAAGAGCATTTTCTTTCCACTGGTTGCTGGCTAATAAAAGCAAAGGGGTGGAATACATCCAACTTGCAAAACTTGAATACAGTTACTGCTATCTGCAAATGGGTGCCCCTCCCCGCTCATGTGAGCTACACAGGCAAAAGAGAATGACACATGTGCTGTTTCCTTTTCCAGTTGTAAAGGGGTCAGGAGCCAGGCAAGGAGAGCCCGAACAAGAGGAGCATTTTCCTGGGTTCTTCCAGCTGTTCTGTTCAATCCCGCCGTCAGTTCTGAGCAGGGAGGAGAGACTGTCAACACAAATAAGGCATTTTTCAAAGGCGTAAATTATGAGTTCCCAAAACAATGCGACATCTCAACCACGTGAGTACCCTTGTCCCCCTCCCCCTTACAGTAAGAGTGGATTTATCAGTCTGTCGCTTAAGGAAAAGATTGTCTAATGCGATTCATATGGGGGGGGGGGGAAGAAAAAGGAATGCCTGAGTCTAATCCTGAAAGAAGAAAGTTGTGAAGAAGCTGTTTTCTTTCTTAACTCTTTGTGTTTGTGTGTGCGTGTGTGTGAGGGAAGAACTGAAACAGGCTCTGCAAACTCTGGCTCCTGAATAGGACCAAGCAAAGTTAGTAACATTTCCGCCTAAACCCCAGCTTAGAAAAGTTTCATTTGAATGTTTTTCCCTCCCCCCGCCTTCAGGACTGAAGTTATAGAGCATTTTGAAAGCGTACTGACGCTTTTCTAAGATAGTAATGGTGCTGCCCAACTTGTGCTTAGAGTCTCGAGCTGTCTGTGTGTAACATGAGACGCACGCCACAAACTGACAGTCTATATTTAAAGCCACAATGTGTTTCTGCTCCTGGAAATTTAGAAACATGGGCTTAAGGACAAGCAAATTGGTTTTTCAGCAAGAGAGGGTACAGGAGGGCAAGCCCTCTGTTTGCGTAACTCCGCATATTTCAGTAAATTTTAAAAGAGAGAATTTGGCCTGAACAGTCAAGTGAACACAGAGGCTCAGCTGCAGTATGGTAGTGTTCATTTTGGGACTGTATTAAAAAGAAAGGTGAGGAAAAGGGGGTGGGCTATGATTTGATAAGTTGAGAAAACTCTTGAGTTTTTAGTGTTGCAATATATATATTTATTTTTTCCTATGGCTTTAGTGGGATCTTTCCTGTTTTAATTCAAGAAAGTTCGTTTGTTTTATTTTTAATAAATAAACTGCCAATGGCAGAATTGTTTATCATACCATGGTATCAGTAATGAAGGCAGAAAGTACAGAGAACATTGCTGGGAGCAGCCTACAATTCAGGGTTTGATCCAGATATTGCTGTAAGGATATTTGTTCTGTAGACACTGACAATGCTTTCCAAGCTTTCAATGAGGAAAGCTGATCCAGCAGAAAAGACACAGCAAGCAGAATCTCTGGAATCCCAACCAGCAATTTCTAGTCACCCTTTAGTCCCTTTTGCAAGTTCTAACCAATAAGAAAGATTAGATATTACCTTTGTATTTTATTCTACTTCATTCTGCAGTTTAGAATATTACAGTTTGTTTTCTGTTGCAGCTTGTTTGCTGTTATAGTGAGGAAAGACACAGGCAGGCTAATTCAGGATTCTGAGAGCTCCTGTTTGGAAAAGCTTGTGTAAATTACTGCTATTGGTGCTCTCTAAGCATGTCCAGGAGGGTGGTCATGACTCACTGAGGTTCTTCTTGTGTATTGTGAAATATCAACAAGGGTCCAGACCTAATCTTGTATATTTAGTGACAGGCTTGGCCAAGTGACACATCCAGGACCAGCTCCACAGCCCTGAATACATAACAAACTACTTCTCTGGCAGATCCAGGTTGTCAGACCCCACAGAAGGCCCTAGGGGGAAACCAGATGAGGAGTTAGTGCCCCATGAGGCCTTTTGTCTGCTCATAATGAAAAAACGTGGATGCATCAGGTTCTCTTGGTTTTTTTCCAAAATGTGGACAGGAATTCTCAATTTGAACTATTTTAAGATCATATAATTCTCTCTGTGAAAATAAATTGCTTGCAATCCAGCTAGAAATATTCTGGCTGAAAAATAGTCACAATATATTGTCTTTGGTTGAGTTGCTTTTTTTTGCTTTGTTTTGTTGCTCGTTTGTTTTTTTTTAATTAGATGGATCAAATTTATAGATTAGGAACAAAAGTTAGAGGGAAGTCTGATAATACCATAATACAAGTTTGGTGCATTGATAATGGTTGAGGTTTGGAGGGAAGGTCTTTGGGAAAAGGGTCTTATTTCCTAGTAAAATTCCTGCTATTTTTGCAAGAAACAAGAAACAATTGAAAGTTCAGTGTATTGACAGGCACTGCACAGCATGGACAGCAGATGTTTGCCAGAGAGGCAGAATAATTGGGAGAACAAATTTGCTTCATAGCCATAGTGAAAATCTTTGAGATGGGTGTGAAAATGCATAAAAAATTCATCAAAAACTTTTGACTATACTGAACATATTAATTCCTTGATGAATACCTGGGGGTGAGACCACAGAGCAGCTACCAAGTGATGTAAACTGAACAGTGTTAAGCTACCTAATTGCTCGTGTACTTTATCTCCTTGTATTCACTCACAGCTGATAAGAAATTTTTATTCATTCTATAAATGCAGTATGATGCTGTTGATCCAGGGGGGAGCATACTACTGTTTCAGATTTAAAACGTTCAGCTTTGAATGCTGTAAATGTATTCTGCCCCTATATGGGGATGCCCCACCACCTCACTTTGGGCACTTCCCATGCCCAGTTCAGGTCTCCACCAGATGTCTCAATGGGTTCTCTGGAGACTTAACAGAGTTGAGGGACACAGTAACTCTGTGATACATTTACTTCCTGCCCAGATGTGCAAGTAGTAGCTGCCTGACTTAACTATGAAACCTGAGGAACTCCACAGGTTTGGCAACCTCATTTCAGCTGGCAGCTTTTGCCCTCTTCCTTTCAAACTGCAGTGACCCTATTTTGAGGCAGTGGGACAGCTCAGATGAGGTGAAGGATTAGGACAATAAACGTCACCAGATCAAAGGTTCAGCCTGGGGAGGCAGTGATCCATGCAAAGCACCTTTATGGATCGAAGGTGTTCACCCCCTTGGAGAAGGTGCCCTGCAATTTACAGGATTTCATCTGCACCCAGCAGGCTGGGAATGTTTATCTGGGGTCTCTTGCACTCCAAATGCCAGCTGTCAAAGGAGTTAGTAGTTAAGGAGAGCAGTTTGTGAAGGCTTCTCTTCTTCATCACCCATCAGCAGATAAGGTCCTCTTCCTGGGGGGAGAGCAAAGCAGTGTGATGTGTGCAACACAGAAGAATTGGCCCAGAAGGAAACCAAGAAGCAAGGCTGGTCCTCAGGCCATGCCCCAGCTGCAGAGGGAGGAAGAGGATGAGGAACAGGGTGAAGCAAAGCCAGCCTTCTGAGCTGCATGCACTCCCCCTGCATTGCCTGCTGTCCTCCAGTAGAAACCCAGGCACTGACCTGCTTGGGGGAGCAGAGTCTGGTGCTGCCTCTGTTTTACAAGCAGGAGGCCTTGGCTCCTCAGCCCAAGCTTCTCCACCTGCCCCAAAGAGAACTTTTGGCAAAATGAGTCAGGAATATGTGGGCTGGCCCCTCAGAGAGGCTGAGACCTTGCAAAGGCGGCCTCAGAGAAAGGCAGGGTGACTTGTAGCTGTGACTGGGGAGTGTGGTTCTGAGAACAGCCTTGCCACATCTTTAACTCATAATGAGGTGTGTTTTGGGGCTGTAAACTGGTTCTTTTGTATGTTCCTGGAGCAATACCACTTGCTTTTCACACAGAGCCTTGAATGGACCCTTTAGGTTTTTAATCATGTTATTCACACCTTGGCAATAAATGTGATTTCATTGCTCCTAATCAACAGGAGTGCTTGCCTGTGACGGTAAGCGATAAACAAAAACAGAGGCTATTGATTATGAAAATCTGGTCTTCACTGGTAAACCTGTGAGCATTTATACACAAGGAAACCAACAGATTATAATAACCTCTCATTTTTAGCAGAGGAATCTCAAAACATATCTCACAAGTACTTATGCAAATTGAATGTCTCTGCTTCTATGTTTGTTTCCCACCATTATGCATATGAATTGGAAAATTTGGCTTTATACCCCAGGGCTCTCCTGACACCCTCATTGTCTGACATATTTATGTGAAAGTCTGGGAATTGAAAGGCTCAGAATGCACCTGAAATTTCAGTAATTAGCAGCAGAAATGTTGGCAAACCACTGAGCTAGAGAGAATAGGGAGGATGTCGACCCAAATAGGAGTCTGCTGTTTTAAAATACACAATTTTCAGCATTGCTGGGCATCATTTTAAAAAAAAATTACACAGTAGATGTTAAAGATTCAGGTTATGGCTAGTTGTGTGCTTAAGCCTGTTAATATTACAGAATTATGCAGTGTCTGCATCTCATTGCTGATACTGCTGCACCTTTCTTTCTAGGCTCTTGTGTAATATTCCCTGGATCCATCACTGTTCAAATGACTGAGTCCAATCAGCAAAGTCTTTTGTAAAACAGGCTTTCAGGACTGCATTCTCTGATGAAAGTCTGTTTGTGTGTGTGCTCTGTGCAGTGCCTGTCTCTATTGTTGGGGAGGGATTAGTATTCCTATAGCATGGAGAAATTCAAGCCAACAGAGGGATCTGGTTGTGCTAGGTGCTGTACAGTCACCTCTTCTTCAAAAGGCTGGTAAAGAGGAGAGATTACAGGTGGGAGAGAAATGACTGCTCTCCATAGACACTGCTGGTGAGGCAGCTTTTAGCTGGGAAAACTGGGGAGGCAGGAGTTGGTTTGATTCCAGTAGATTCACTGGGGCAACAGCTCTCTGCTTCCCACTCCCTAAATTTGTAATGCATGCTCAGGAAAAAAACATAGCTCAGAAGTTATTTAGCAACTGGCCTGCTTGTTTCCCACAGAAAGATCAAAAAACTTGAAAACAGCGCTTGGCATAAGTAGGAACTTTGTTACAATGTTTTGCTTCACATACAAGTTATGATAGAAAATGCATGAAAAGCCCAGATGCCACAGTGGCAAGAATGTAGGAACACCTTAGGAGGGCAAGTATTTGGGCAGCAGACAATTGTGTTTTACTTCCTTGATTTCCTAAGTCAGATGAATTTGCCAGCATTACCCCAGTAATGAGTCGGTAAAAAATTCACCAGCTGCTAAGCATTCTGAAAAACTACTTGGAGAATGGAGAAAAGTGTCACTTGGAGAAATCAGATTTTGTTTGCCAACAATTTATGAACACGAATGGAGGAAAGGCCTCTCCTCTGGGTGATTTATTTGTAACTGGTAATGGCATCAGGTACGAGCACTGCAATGCTATAACAACAGACATGCAGCTCATAATTTGGAGCTGAAATAAGGTCTGGACTCCTCTGTTTCTCCAAGAGTCAGCATGATCTAATTCACACCAGATTCCTATCTCTGCTATGTTAGCATGGAAATCAAATGCACTGCCTGTGCTATGCTGCTCCCTTATTGCAGATGTACCTTGCACATGTAGTTTCACCAATGAGACAGCTGGCTAAGTGATTTTCCTGTTAATTAATCATCTCGTATGCAAAGGAGGACAGTTTCTCATATTTTCTTCTCTTCTGACATATGTTTCACCACAGGGTTCTTCCTGATGAAGCAGAAAATGTCACTTAAAATCTCAATGGGTTAAACTTGTTCTGCTGCATTGGAGTTTTAAAGTGATTTTTCTTTCCTTTCCTTTCCTCTGCCTCTCTTTTTCATCTTAAGAGGGAAAAAAATTCAGTTATTTCATGAGGGTCTCTAACTCTTTCTTCTTCAGATAAGCCCTGAAACAGAGTTAAGCTTTTTATCAGTGAGTTGCAGGGGGGCTTTTGAACACACCCTGAGTTCTTTGTTATTGTGAGTGATAAATGCCTATTTTACTGAGGACTGAATGTTTAAAATACCTAGTTTTATGAGGCAGTCCACACCATAAAGAATATGTGTGACAGGGGCACAGACATGCAGAATCAGATGTCAAATCCTTACATATGTGTAGGTGTTTAGAGTTGTGAGCAGACTCTTTTAGTAACATCAAACCTAGAAAATGGGTTTGAATTTTGTCTATACACATGTCTACACACCCAGAATGTGTGTGTATACAATATACCCTATATCTGTATGCAGACATCTACAGAGACATATGTATTTATACCCACTGCCCTTTCCACTACTTATATGGCTTTATTTCTTCAGGTTTCTATTCCTCTTCTAGCTCATCTGTGCTGGGAGAATTTGGTAGTTGCGTCTTTAGGACACTTTTCCAGAAACAAACACTGATCATATTAGTATATTCATACCAAAATTAAAGTTGTTCTTTAAAAAGAGCCACCCTCCTTTGGAAAAAGAATGCTTATTCAAGAATCAATTCAATCATGTTATGTAATTCTGTGTCCCCCTCAAATAGTTGAGAAGATTAATTTATACTGGAAGAGATTTTACAGAATTGTGATTCCAGTTGAACTTTTTTTTTGGTAGACTAACTTCTCTGTTGTTCATCTCATTTTCTTTGAAAAGTGTTCTTACTAAGATAAAAGCAAGATGCTTCTTGTCTGCTAATTGGACGTTTCAAAAATTTCAGTCATTTAAGGGATGAAAAAGCAGGTCTTGATGGCTGAGTTTAGGTAAATCAAATAATCCTTAGGAAAAACAAATAGACCACAAATCACTTCAACACAAGTGATTAAAGAGCTACATGTATGAATGAGTAGAGGGAGAAAATATTTCTAGTGGATTGTGAAGATTTACCATAAAAATGTAGCCATCCAAGAGTTCAGGAAACTTGTGTACATTTTCAAAAATTCTGATGTTTAAAATGACATGCTGGATTTTTATATTTTATTTATATCTTATAAAATATATTGTTGAATTCTGCTTTCAAGATTTTCTTAGCACTTATTAGGGCTAGAAATTTACCAATTTATTATGAAACAGTGCAGTCTTTTATTTCCTGAAACTTTTATAGCCAGCACTCATGAGCTAGCTGAGGTTGCTCTTCTATCAATGGTTCGTGCAAGTGTAATGAGCACAGTCCCAGTCCCATCCAACAAAGCAAGCAGGAAATTAAATCCTTGATGCATCTGTGGCCTCTCTCACACCTGCTCTCTCATGTTGTCTAGTTCAGATATAATCTGCACCTCCTAATCCTACCTGACTGTCCTTTTCTTAGCCCACAAGTAAATGCTCATATCTGAACATACAAGAGACACACAGGTCCCAGCTGTTAAATGCCATTTCCCCCTTTCTCTCAAGGACCTTCCAGAGTGCTGCCAGTGGGAAGGAAGAAAAGAACAGCACAGGAAGACATAGATCTTTCCCTGTCACCATCTGGGCTGAGGCTGTTTCCTTTGGGAGTCGCCCTCTATTCCGGACCCTCTCCCTCTTCTCTATTGATTTCTCTGCTCTCTCATCTTCACAGCTTGCTGTGGAACACCACCTCCCCTCTCCAGATCTTTGCTGTCATCACATAGCAATTTTTATTTACAACTGGGACATGAATTTTACATTCTGGATTGCATGATTGGGAGAGATGATTATTGTCTGTCTCTCTCTTGAATTTCCATAATTACATCAATGGCCTTTGATTTTTGGACACTATTGCATAAAAATTCAGTCTTCCCCGCACTGAACTCATAGGGACTTTTTTTTTTAGTTTAAAGGATCTATGCTACCAGTTAGTAAAGGCAATTAAGCCCTCGGTGGAAAGAGGGGTTATACACAGAATTAGGCTGTATCTCTCTCTACAGAAAACCCTGCAAAAAGGAGTGAGTACACCAGGAAACAGATCTGCAGTTGGGAACCAAGCTCCAGCTTCCCCTTTGCTTTGGGAAAAATGTTTTTTTTCACTCTTTTGCAAATCCACTCAGTGTGCCCTGAACACTCTGTCACTTTTCCTGTTCCTAAACCTATCCCTGCTCCAGTCATGAGTGAACAGCTTCTACTACCATCACCAAAGCCAAGAAGAACACCACCAGGTCAGGGAGAAGAAAGCCAGGTTGCTTGGGGTTTTGAGCAACATGATCTAGTGGAAGATGTCACTGAGTGTGGGGGTGTGATTGGAAACAGATGATCTTTAAGGTCCCTTCCAACCCAACCCCACCCATTCTATGATTATATGATTCAAGGGGTGCTTGGTGGGTCCTTCTTGTGAAAGTTGTGTCCACCTAAAGTGAAGAAACTAATTCTGCTGAAACCTTGCTGATTGCTTTTGGCACTTTACCATCTCCCACTAGGAGCTGTCTACTCATCATACCTGCAGCTCAAGCTGTAGGTAGTAACAGGACCCATGAACATCCTTTAAAAAAATGAAAAATACCCTTCTATCTCACCTCTTCTATGGCTGAATGGATCTGCTTCCTCAAGATCCCTCTTCTCAAGTTAACCATCCCACTGCCTGACCCAAGAACTCAGATCTGATTTGTACTTGCTGTGCAGGGGACAATTTGAAATTACTTCAGATCCAAACCATTACCACAAGGGTAGTGAAGCATGGTGACTTGGCATGGTGAGAGATGGAAAAGATGGTGTTGTACAGCCCCCAAAAGAAGCTGGATTTTTCATAGCCTTGCTTATCTGAGCCCTTCCTCTGTTTCCAGCTCTCCAATTAATGTCACCTTCCTATTCATGATTAATAGCAAGCTTTCCACTCACATCCTTCCCATTTCCTCTTGACAAAATACAGTCTTCTTCAATGCAAAAGTGTATATTTTTTACTTTGTTTAGCCTCTAAATTTCTCAGGACAGAATGATCTCTCCTTCCATCTCCTTTCTAAACAAAAATCACCAAGTAATTATTTGACTCTTTGGTGCTCATGTGGCACTGACCACATCTGTCTTCCCAAGTTACCTCATCAAGCTGCTGATTCTGGACAGAGATTTCAGCCTCCTGAAGCATGAAGATAAAATGCAAAAAACAACCTTAGGCATGACATCAACTGGTAATGCATATCAAGCTGGAAGGACTTTAGGGGTTTCTCCTTGAAAATAATTTTTCCCTAAACACGTTTATTTATATTCTCTGAGATAGTCTCTCAACTGCAGAGATCAAAGAGAGCTGGAAATCCAGCAGGGTTTTTAAGTGCATTAAAGGTACTGTGTTACAAAGCCACATGCCTGAACATTTAAGCACCATGGAAGAAATGAAGTAGCAGGTGGTAATACATGTAAACATGATTGTTCTAATCTTAATACCTTTCAATTTGTCAAAGCCTAACTGTGTGACAAAGAGCCAAAATAAAGGATGCTGTGTGCACATGCAGGCACACACGAGAGCATAAAACCTAAGGACACCAGCCAGCTTTGGGTTTTCCCTTTCAGCCACATTTCTGATCTTGTAAGTCATTTACAGTAATAAGGATGTGGATTTACCAGACTTATGTGGAACCTGGCAAATCTAAGCATAGAATGAGTGCTTCTTGGGAGATTTGAATTCAGAAATGTAGTTCCCTGCTGCACTTCCTGAGGTAAAGAATATAAAATGCCATCCAGCATAGAATAGTGGCATATTGTAAATGTCTGCATATTGTGAATATATATAGAGAGACAAAGTCTATAATGTTCCTCACTTAGCAACTGAGACATTACTGAAATATTTTCAGGTGCTTTCAGAGAGTCAAAGTGAGACAAAATGAGACTATTTTTCTTTTTGTTATTTCTAAA
Source organism: Drymodes brunneopygia (assembly GCA_013400955.1). Lineage (NCBI taxonomy): Eukaryota > Metazoa > Chordata > Aves > Passeriformes > Petroicidae > Drymodes > Drymodes brunneopygia. The sequence continues at coordinate 580,361 of VZTZ01013159.1, read as the reverse complement.
GAAATGAGAAAATATTAACAAGTGGTGTCCACTAGATATAACCCCTTTCCTACCATAAGTTTTGGTGCATTTTTTCTGTACAGCTCTAGTTGTAAACAGAAAGCTTCATCAGCTGAGCTCACCTGAGGCCCTGGCCTGTGAACAAATAGTCAACCATTTCTGTGTCTTTCCCATTTCTGCAGAGTTTCTTGGGAAATGCCTTACTTATTGCAAGCTGCCATTGCAATGCTGAAATCAGTGCTGCTGAGATACTTGTACCCTGGAACTTGAGATTGCTTATATTGATTTTATTGGACTTGGTATCAGAATTTGCTGATTTCAGATCTTAAGTTTTTAATACTCTGCTTCAAATGCCTTGGTTTAGCTCACAGCAGCATTGTCTACTATCACCACAGATTTTAATGAAGGCAAAGTGATTTATCAATGGTAACTAGAACTCTTGTAGGAAACACTATTGAAGATGGTGTAGTGGGGAGCAAATAAAGATAAACTGATCCTGTAGGCTCCCAAAGAAAACTTCCTGCTGATTCAAGGTTCTTGCACATTAAGAAAAGACGTCTGTGGCTCCTGAGCTCATTCTCCCAGTGGATTAATGATCCATAAGGGACTCTTTGTACCAAGGAGAAGTAAATCACCCCTCCTGCTTTTGGCAGGCAGGAACATAACTAGGGAGATAAATGCTTTTACATTTCTCTGAACTTTGCTGTTGCTCCTGGGTAAAAGATTTCCCCTTCTGGAATCCATTAAAATCTGTGAATCTCAGACCAAGACTCTTCTTCCTCCTCCCACGTTCTGTGTGAGATGCTTAATCTCTGCATCCTGGGGACATAACCATTTGTGAGCTGAAAACAGAGCATGAGCTGAGCCCTTCTGCTCTTGAGGTACCTCCTCTGGCTGCCTTTGCTTGCAATGAATGAAACCTTTCATTTCAACAGCCTCTGACTTGTGTCAGAAGGTTCATGAATGACTGGAGTAACAGTGGGCTGGCAGAGAGGTATGAAATACTTGGGGAGAAAGTGAGATGAGACACAGCTGCATGACACTGCTTTTAAGAAAAAAATCCAGCATGGACTTCTCCTCCCCATTCCTCTCCACGACTTGCATTTCCCTTAAGGAAAAGGTCATGCCTTTTTTCCCAGGCTGCTACAAGCCTTCCCCAGACAGGAAGCATATCCTGTGTCCTGTTTTCTCCGGAGTTCAGTCGCAGAGCAGACGAGAGCGTAAATTCCACGTTGCTGCTCCCATTGTGCTGTTTTTAAGTGACCTGAGTACCAAATCTCTGGGTGAATCTTCCCCCCTCTCTATCGTGGAGCAGCCCCAGGACCTTGCAGAGCTGGCAGCTGCAGAAGATGGCCAGAGGGAGAAATACAAGCTCCTGCCTTTGGAGGTCTGGATGGCTATTTTTATCAGATATGAAGCTGCAGCAGTCATTGGGGGGAGATGTGGGAGGGGGAAAAGCACATGTTCTGTAATTGAAGATTGTGTCTGTGATTTATTCCAGAAGAGAGGGGTATATTTTCTTCAATGAATGAGAAAAAGAGACTTGGAAACCAGAACCTGTAGCACATGCCATTTTCCACCCAAGTGATTTCCTTCACAGCTCACACCTGAGAAGAAGCTGTCAAGCCCTAGGGGTTCAACCTTCCCCAGCCATGCCCTGCTACCTGCAGCACAAAGCAAGGTTCAGCACTTGTGGGTGGCTGAGGGAAGTTCGCCAGGGAAATACTGATAAATGCGCGTGTTCAGCCTTGCAATTGATTTTGTTTTCCACTATTTGGCACTTTAGGGCACCAGCTTGCTGTCTGTGGACATGAGCATCCATAACCCTTAGAGGATAATTTCCTCCCACTCCCCCTCAACTGACAATATCAGTGGTGAGAGGAGATGTAGCAAGAAATGCAAACTCCACCCCTTAAAAGACACAAAGCCACAGCACCTCAGCTGTGGCCGAGGGCCATATGTCTCTCCAGACTCCCAGGGCCACACACATCTGTCTTCTACATTCCCCAGCCTTGATGGGATATTTCCAATCCATCTTGTAGGTAATGGGATTTGGTACCGATTTTCCTGTCCTTAGTTTCACTGCCATTGCACAGTGCAGTGATGTTGTGGCATTCCCAGAGCTGCCTGTGTGTCTCCCTGAGCCCTCACCAGCTCTTAGGTTACACCAGTATTAAGGAAAAGAGACTTCCTTTCCCAGGGACATTGCCACCTCCTCCCATCTGCTACAGAATCCATGACAAGTGATGGTCAGTGTGGGTTCAATCCTGGTGGTGCTGGGTTTTCTTGCCTAACCAGGACTTAAAAGCTTTTTCGTCTCTGCTCATGGAAGTGCTGCACTGAGCACAGAACTGATGGGCTCTTACCCGCTAGAGCCAGTAGCAGATGCTTAATGGAGAGTTAAAGCACAGGGCAACCATCAAGGGACCGGAGGAATGGGAAAGTTTTGAGCCAGAATTAGTAATTCAGTGTTTAAATGGTTGCCTTGGGGTATAAAAGCTTTTGCATTTACCAGAGTTTCTCATATGAAATACTTTAACCTCCTGCTCACATCCAGGCTCGGTGCTTGGCTGGACTGAGCCTTGCCTGCCGCTCTTCCTGAACGAGCTCTTTTAACTTGAAGTTGAAATAATTCAGCCTTTGAATCTCATCATTACTGAATGCACAGCAGGTGGCAGGGAGCAGGGAACTCCTCTGTCCAGCTCTCCCAGGTAGCCCCAGTGCCTCCAAAAGTGTGTGACCATGACTTTATCATTTTGTCCCATCCATCTGTGTAGCAGCTGCCCACCCCAGCAATGATAAAGGCTTTAGTCTGAAGCCAGCTGTGCAACCCAGCACAGCACAAAGGTACTGGTCAGCCTAGATCCTGTCTTGGAATGCAGGCAGGCTAGGGAACTTCTCTGCCACTCCTTCTTTTCTCCTCATTAAGCGGAGCTCCTACTTGTCAGGCAAATATAAACCAGTGTAAGGTTTGAAATAGTTAAAGCCAGACTGCTGTGTATGACCCTTCTTTATAAAGCCTGTGCATGTCCTAGGGAGCACTTCTGGCTGACTGTGTCCTAAAGGGACTCTCAAGAGCAAAGAAGCTAGAAAGACAAGCCTTGGAGCTCCTGCCTGTGTGTTTAACACTCGGGGGCGTAGCAGGGGATCAGGGAAAGACAGCCACATCTCATAGAAGTAGCCGAGTGGATTAGAAACACAGACATTCAGATCTTGAATAAATTAATTTTGACCGAGAGGCCCTGTAAAGGTGGGGCCTGTGGCCTGTTTCATCTCCTTCTTTAAGTTTTCTGTTTCATTTATACAGACAGAACCAAAAAAATGTTAAAAGGAAGTGGGCTTTACTCCTCTCTTATAACAGATACATACTTGTGTCCAAGCCTTGCCATGGCATGAAGTACAGCACAGCTCCCCCTGAAATACACTGCAGCTCACACATATCTCAGGGTGGAACTTGGCTCTTTAACAAAATTTAATGGGAGTCTGCTCTGGCTGAACTCTACTTATGACTTCATATTTTCCAGGGCTGTGCTACTGCTGTTGGCTTGTTCATTTTTCTTTCTTTTTTTTTTTTTTATTCTCTTTATACTAATAGGTGCTTCAGTGGGATAACTTGACCTTATGAGACTGTTCCAAAGCATACTTCTCTGAAGGCAATGGTAAATAGTTTTGATATATTATGAAAGTGCTTTGAGAAATTTGCTCTCTCATGACTGCTTGAGAAGGCAGACTTTTGCAACCTGCTAGGCAGCATCAACTGGTGAATTAAAGTGGGACGTGGGAAAGCAGAGAAGGTGGACAGAAGCTATATGTTATGTTCCTGACTTGATTCTCTCATTTTTTCGTACTCATAAAATGGAGTTTTCAAAACTTTCACCATTGGCCGAGCTGAGCAGGTGGAATATGTGAGAGAACCGACTTCAAAGGGAGCAGAGGCAGTTTAGCAGTGAGAGCTCTTGCAAATCCCCCCTTGTATGTGAACCACTTGGTGTTTCACCCTGTGTGTTGGGACAGTGCCCTGCTTTGAGCCAGCAGTGGCTGCTGCTGCTGCTTGGCTGCAGGGCCCCATCCCTGCTGATGGAGCTGTGGAAGAGCAGCACCCCAGAAGGAAGGATGGCACAAGGTAACAGCTCTGCCCTGGGGCCCTGATTTGACAGCTGAGAGAGGAGCCCAACTCCTTAGTGCATTCCAATATAATCTCACACAGGGAATACCCAGCCCAACTTTTTCCATGGCCTTCTAGAGCTACTGTAGTTCAAAGGAGTCATTGGACTGTGACTGTCTGGAGTTCTCTGCTCTGCTCAGAGCACTCTAGAAAGGAAGTCTCCAGCTTTACCCAGCTGCTTTTCCCTTTATGCTTTTCTTCTGTGGAAATTTTTTTTCCTGCATGTAGGTTTATGATGTATTTCAACCACCCAAAAGAGCATTCCTGCTTTTTGCCCTTTCTGTCTGCACCTAGCAAACCTCTCCCTGTAAATGAATCAGCTCACAGTCAGACTACAGGTTGACTTGGATCAATTTGCCAATAAGTAAATAGCCCTCTTAGTAAACACTAAATATGAGTAAGTAAGTAAATATTAAATGGGGGAAGGGGCTTCTTTCTGGTGAGCTGGTTTTCTGCTGGATCAGTTTGGAAGGAAAATGTTTAGGAACAAGAATGCCCTTTGCTGCAGGAATGTAGCAGCCAGCTCAAATCACAACAATTCACTGTCAGCATTCCTGCATGGATATTCATAGACTTAGGAGCAGCCCAAAGGCCTTACAGTAAGTGAAAAACATGTTGGTCAGAGAAGTACCATAGCAAGCATTTGTTGCTATTGAAAACTACTAGACCATATTTCTTCGCTTAATGACACACATTAATCCTCCATTAAAATTTTCAGGGCTGTCCAAGCTGAATCTGGCTTTAAAGATTTAAAATACAGACCAAACTATAAAAATGTAGCATTCTTACAAAAAAAAAAGAGCTGGAAAACAGTCTCAGACATGTTCCTTTGTTTTATCCTTTGCTGTTTAAACCACAAAGGATATCATCTACAAGCTTTGAAATGGTTTCAAAAACATGGCATTTTTTGTAAGTTGGAGACGAAAAGATGAATATTATCCAAGTACCCACTGCTACTTCTGTTTATAGTCCAGTTTCCTAATGAAATGAGTCTTATATGTTCCTGCTGTCTGTCTGCCTAATCATCTGTTCATCCATCTGCCACTTCTCATCAAGAACTTTTGGGTCCACTGACCAGTCTCAAACAGATTTGAAAGAGAAACAAAAGCCTCGGAAATTATTGTAATTTTCCAGGTTGCATGAAAGTCAACACTGTCAACAGAGAGCCATTCAAGTGAACAGTAACATAAAAAGGACTCCTTATTAGTAGATTAAACTAAATGAAGTTCTTTTCTACTTAGGAATGTAGCAGCATCAAGTTTTGGCATGATTGGTTTCCTTCCATAGACATAACTCCGATTCAACAGGCAAAACACAGAGAGCAAGACCCCATCTAAGCACCTACAGGAGATATCAAGCTCTTCTGGCAGGGCATGTTGAAAGCTCTGCAAAAAAAAAGGTCTCACTACCTCATAGCAAGGTTAAGCCCTCAGCACAAGCTTGGAAAGGGATGGTTAAGCAGTGCTGACAATGTTTGGGATTTAGTTTCCCTAATTATAGACTCTAAAAATCTAGGCTTCTTTAAGCTATTCTAAGTGTGCTTATTGGTTGATGGGAAGGAAATTCCCACACCATACTCCAAGATTCACCACACTGTGTGGAGGCTGAATAGATCTTCTTGCAAGAAGGCGTGTCTGAACAGAACAGAACAGAATAGCTCCAGTTGGAAGAGACACACAGCTATCATCTCAGCCAGCGGCCTGCTAGTATCCTCCTGCAGCACCTGTGGAGACAGCTGAGATCACACAGACTCCTTTCCAGCAGTCAAACATCTCTTCAGGCAGGTTATTAGCCTCCCACCTGCATGGTGCTTGACGTCCTTGTTGCATTAGGAGAGAGGAACATTAGCAATAAACTGTTAATGAATTTCACAATATAAGTCTGTGCTGAAAAGCATTCAGTACATGGCTTCAGTGCAGGTCTTTTCATGCTTAGCTCTGTTAATGTGTTCAATATGCTGTTTTTCAAATAATGTCGGACAATAGTCCAAAAATAATACACAAAAGATCCTTTTTCCCTTTTTTCCCAACAATTATTGCACAATCTGTCTAGAATTGCTCACATGAATGATAGACGGTAAAGAAGTTTTGCTAAAATTCCTCAACTCTGTTCAGACAGCTTGGACTGATCCGTAAATGCTTTTCAGATAATAAATTGGCCTTTGTCTTTAGAGCAAATATGCAAAAGAAATCTGCACATTCATTGAAGAAACCTTGGGAAATAAGAAATGTTGTTGCCCCGAGCTATTATTTGCCTTGCAAGTTTCTAAGGTGTTTCAATATGTTTTATTTTCTTTGTTTAATATGCTCAATATTCAAAGCATTGGGAAGATTGCTTCCACTACAGATATCTCCATTAATAATATTAATCTCATCTGTGCTCCAGGAAAGATCTCTGTGTCCCTGAAGAGCATATGCTAAACATCCTGACATTTCCACTTGCAACACACAGTAGACAGTGCCTTAGGCAAGCATTGGTGTATGAGCTGGATGGAGCTGAATACAATTCATATCAAATAAGCCAGGGGATGGAGCACAGAGCGCTCCCATTTCCAAGAATTATCACCTGTTGGACTGCTTTGCTACAAAATATTGACTGTGGGAATGAGCATAAAGGAAGAAACCTGCCCATGTCGGGAAAATTGTACTTTTCTAAGGATAGGAGCCTGGTGCTACGTTCTATGAACTCTTACAACAACATCAGGCTTTCACCAGTTCCCAGGTGGTTTCTAGGTGACATTATGTGTAGTTTGATCATATCATCTCTAGTTTAAGCACAAGGTCAAGCTTTTTCATCTCAGTGAGAAATAGATGTTTATCAGCCTCAATAGAATAGTGGCCGTGTTTCTATCTCAGCATGTCAGTGTTCATTAAAATGAGTTTTCTGCAGCAACAGAGCCAGTGAAACACTCTTGCTTTTGGAACTGCGTCTCTGTCCCCTAAATTCCACCCCCAGTATACAGAGGCTCCCTCCCTCTGCAGCTCCCTGCAGGGAAGGAGAGCTGCAGGTCCTCTGGATCTGTGTGCCTGATGGCTGGAAAGCTCATGATTACCAGAGAACTGACTGCTGCTAAACAGAGCTTAAAAATGCTGAGTCCTCACTGCCTTTCCTTTAGTGCTGTGCTTCTCTGGTCTCCCTTTCCTCTCCAGTCTGCAGTTGTCATGAAAATTGAAGCAGTCCTTATCTTTGCCTGCTTTTCCTTTAAAAACAGTTGGAGTTGAACAATGGAGTCAAAACTTGTGAAGGATAAAAGGACAGTCAGGCACATAGCAGGAACAGAGAAAATCAGTGCAAAAATGCTGTTGAATGTATTTGATGAAAATGTTTCAAATTCTGACAAGTAGTTCTGGCTGTCTTAGTTAAGGGGATTAATTTTAACTAATGTTTGTCTTAGTGCCAAATACATAAATGCTTAGTACCATGTTCATAAAAGAGGGAATGTTTCAAATGTAAACCAAAACCTAATCTTTAGAAGTTATTTCGGTCATAAAATCAAGCACAACAATATTAAGAAACAGAGATCACCTTATCCTCTTATGACACGGTCAAGAGACTTGAGAGTCAGGTCTGAGGCTGGTAGACCTGTTAGGTACAAATTAAAAGCTTGTCTTAGTAAATAATTACAAGCAGTTTAGCAGTTGCATTGTCATTGCTTCCTATAACTACTTACACAAGGGATTGGGAAGAAATAATCATGTTCTCCAAGATTTCTTGGCCTCTGACTTTTCACTAAAAGGTTCTGACTCAAATTTTTATGCTTATGTTGTTAACATGAAAAGTTTAGATTAGTGGAGTATGCTGCTTTCATGAACTGTTTGTTAAGAATTATAAAATAAATTTCAGTTACAGGTCATCAGATGGGCTTTCACTATGTCCATGGTCAGCTGCTTTGATTACCTACAGTCACCTGCCACATTTGCAATGATTAATCAGTCAAGCCAGCAACTCCTGTCCGTTCAGCTTTGACCTCAGTGAAGGAGCAAATGGCTGGTTTGTTCCCATTTTGATTCTACAAAAAAATGAGTAGAACTGAAAATTCTTTGGAGGAAAGTCAGGCAGAAATTAGCAAGAATCATCAGATTCATGGGATATTTAGTGTTTCTTTCAAAACCTCCCCAATTATAAAGCCTTCAAAAGGAGTACTCTGCTCTGATGAAGAGGGAAGAGGTGGGAGGAGGGGAGGCAAAGGCAGGAAAATGTCCTGATTGTGGACTGTATGTGACAGATTGATTCATACTTCATTTGTCACTCCTTCCTTAATGAAACAATTCCAGGTCAATCTATATTCCCCAGGAAGATGTTGTACATGAGCTGGCTTTGATGGCTATAGAGGAAAAATGTAAATGACGGCCTGGTTACATTAACTTATTTCCATGGAAAAGTAAGGAAATTTTGTAGTATATAACTATACATATGAAGCAGACAAAACAGGACACAACTTCCACATTGCCACATGCAGCATTTTTTTAGATGGATTAGACCTTCTTCCAGGTTCTCACACTTCATGCACCTTTGTATGATAAGAAGGCAACGTTTGCTCTTCAGATGTTGAGCAGCTTTCCCATAGGAGCATGGCAAAAACTGGTCACCATAACATTTCCAGTACCTCTAAAGGGGAACTGCCATTTCAATGCTCTTACCAGACATAATTAATTGCCATCAGAACTGGTGGTAGGTATTCAGCAACCCTGAACAATGGAGCTAAAGTCTCCAGTAACTTCAGACAAAAAAAAAAAGAGAGAGTATGCGGTTCAAACTGAAAGGGGAATTTGAGGGCACTGTCAGTTCTTTTAGAGGATAAATGGAAAAGTTAGTTTAAAAAAAAAAATCGATGTCTTTTTTAGGTAATATAATCCTGTAAAACAATTTTTTTCTCTTTTTAAATTTGATATGTGTTTTTTATGTCAAAATATAGAATATCTGTTCCCTTTTAAAAGATCCTTATTATTTTTAACCTAAAGTAGTTTCTAAAATTTCATTAATATTTTTTCCTTTTCCCTCTTGTCATTAAGGGATATCATATGATTACTTTTTGACAAGATAACTTTTAGTGTATCTCTCCATCTCTGATTTTCCCCAAGACCCAATGGCAATTCAGCTTCCAAAAGAAGGAGAAACTGTGTGAGTGAAGCCATTACTTCCACAAACACTGTAAAACATATTTTCTCTTATTTACTTCATAACATTCTAGAACGGTGAAAAACCATTTTGCTAACACTGTGTACTGGAATCAAATGAGAACTGTTGAAATGATGCGACAATCCTAACCTAATTAAACTAATTTGATAATTGCTTTCTATCCTTTCTATTTTATAAAGTGTCAAAAATCTTGAACAGACCTTTATTTGAATGAAACTGTACTTTGTCTGCGTACAATTAATGACAAAGTACTTGTTAGCTGGGATAACGAGACAATTGGACCCCGAGCATTTTAATTTTGTAGATATTTTTAATCTGCATGATGTAACTTACATTTTCAACACAATTTACTTGGCCTAAATGCTCATGTGATTGTTGTTGTTATATGACACCATCATTGTCCTTATAATAATTTAGTATACAAGTGACAGCCAAATTATTCTGTCTCTTTTCCAGATTGACAGATGAGAAACTGTTCCTTAATTTTGAAAGAACAGTCTTAATGTGTTTCATAGTCTAATGGGAGATGGTGATGACTTTTTCAGCCGAATATGTAAAATTGATGGGTTCAGGCTGATGACTCTTTGGGATAAGAGATGCCAGCAATGGCAGGGCACTCCACACTTACTGGTAAATATTAAAATAGGTAATGCCTTCTTTTCATTCAGAAAGGCCTCAGTGTGATGCATCTGATATTGTAACAGGCCAGAGAGCAGCTTGAGCAATTAACATATTTCTAACATGAAGTTTTCAGAAGTTGGCTCAACTCATTTTTACAGATGCAGCTGCAGTGAACCAGTTCTAACTACAGCTTGTAAATTAAATCAGTGTGCTAAGGTTAATAGATTAATGATTTTCTCATGAATGCAGTGTGTTGGCAAGGCACAAATATAAACCAAAGGGCAAGGAGGACATACCACAGTTGCATAAACAATGGAGGTGTTAAGACTTCATTAGTTGTTCTATACTAAATGTGTGGTAAGAAAAGTCTTGCGTCAGGGAAGACAACAGGAACACATTAGGATCTGCTTTTCCAGTCAAGGGAAATGACTGCAGAAGAGCATACAAAGAACAAAAAGAGCCCTGAGAAAGGAACAGTTATGATAAATACAATTTTATATAAAGAATATTTTTAAAAAATTAAAATTGCAGTAATTATAACAAAGGTTTTTAACAACTGCAAAAGCTGCCTGGTAGACTCCAAATACTCCTAGGTGCTTTCAGAAGTTTATAATGTTTTACTGAGCCAAATCAAATACTTAGTATCATCTTCAGTGGAGGCAATTAGAACCTCACCTAAGTTCTTTACGTAAAAAGGCAATCTTTTTTTTAAATTACAACTTTTTAAAAATAAGGTAATATTAGCATTGTATGTTGTGTTAGGTCAACTGATACAAGCCAAAAAAGTAGATAAAAAATTTATGAGACTCTGTTTTACTGAGTGAATTGTAATTTATTCATCTTGTTATACCTAAAGTTCTCTTTTAAGTGTATGGAAGAATGAAAGAACAATCAATACTGAGGCAAAACCCTCCTCTGAATTCTGTCTCTATCTGGCCTGAATCATGAACTGGATTCATGAACTATCATTCAGTTTGAACATCTCCCTTGTTTACTGGATGTGCATCGATAGATTGTACAAATGTTTAAGACAAAACCATTAAACATTTAATAGCCAAACTCTAAAGACACATTTCAGCCTACAGGTAGAGACTGCTTACACACCCCTGCCTGCAACAACTCAGTCAGTATTTGGGGTGGATCTGCAAAGCAGATCCCTGGATACACTGAGATAAGTTTGGGTTATTCCTCACCTGGAAAGTCCCATTAGCAGCAGTTTTTCCTAAAGTGATGAGGTGACCTGATTCAAGATGAAATCTTCCTCTGTGTTTCCAAGTCTGCATGCCTAGGAAAGCCCTGAGAAGGAAATGACTGCCTTAAGGAATTCAACCCATCATTCACATTGATTGAATGAATTTCAAGCACTTCTTATGCAATGAACAGGCATATCAAGAGAGAAAATGGGTTGCCCAAGAAAGCACTTACAGACCTACTTGAGTGTAATTTAGCAGCCAAGGCTTTGTCTGAGATTGTAACCTAGCAGTCAGCAATGGAGCATCGTGATAAGAATGGCTGGGGTTGCTGAGAATCAAAAGCACAAACTTGTGAGTAGGAAAATCCTGAAAGGCAGGAGCAGGAGCAGTGCTGCCTGACTGCTGTCGAGTGGCTTTGAAACCTGTGTTGTCAGAGCTGCTGATCACACACAGATATCTGTATATTCTCTCAGCCTGACAAACTCCAAAATGCAGGATCACCCACAGCTTCATGGGACTCATGACAAAGTGAGTTGTAATCTCAGGCTTTTCATTCTCTACTCAACACTACCAGCTTATGTCTGGAACTTTAGAAACTCTAGGAAAACACTAGGAAATTAGAGAGGCCTTGAGAAACTTGGGGTAAGGTGTACATTATGCCATCAAGTTGCCCTTGTGGATTGCACAGTAGAGATTTGGAAGTTCACACCAGTAGATCAGATCTATCCTGTAGGGTGATTCCCACACATTCCCGTCAAATGTACCACATGGGAATCCCTTTGCACGTATGGTTTTCCTGTCATGCCTTTTCCATCCATAGCAATCAAACATGTAGATGCTTAAATTGTTAACTAAAATGCTGACTGCAGAACCACCAAGAGTACAAATATTGGATTTTTTTTTCTAGAAACCAATTTAGCAGGCCAAAATTATGCCTAAAAATTAGAAAGCTTGAAGCTTTATACAAGTTTATCCCAAGCTTTATACAAGTTTATCCCAAGCTTTATACAAGTTTATCCCACGTGTCACTGATAGTAGCCACAGAATCACTTAAAAGTATTGTTTCCTGCAAGGAGCAAGATCTAAAGTCTGAGCTTTCTATGCTGAATGGGAGAAAGTATTTGGGGAATGAATATGCCCCTTCCCACCACCATGTAAGTTGAACAGCTTGTGAGTTGGAATGTCTTAACAGGGTTAGGCTTCTAAGGTAGCTCACGGATAAGTCTTGCGTCTTTATCAGGACTATCATAATACCTTGCGTACCTTAAAGACCTGTTTCCTGGTGTCACAAAATCGTGCCAAAATCTCACTTTCCATCTACAAAGCACATTTAGTCCTTGGCATTGTAAAAAACTAGAAGAAACTACTTGAAGGACACTCAGATATAAATAAAGTATAAAGAAGTATAAAGCATAAAGAAAGTATAAAATTTAAAAAAATTCTTTTAAAGCTAGTGTCAGAATTTTTGGGCAGAAAGTGATTGATGGCTTTTAGTGGTTCAGATTTGCAATTTATAGAACAATAGAAATCATTACAACTGTCAGAAAAGTGCATAGTGAAAGTAGGAGAGTGCTGAACCTCAAGAAAGACTTTCACTTCTGGACCTGCCCACTGCAAACAAGTGTTCCTCAACCAAAATAGAAGAGGATAGGTTAAAACTAGGGGGAGAATACTACCAAAATTCATAAAAATCAAATTTTATTGGAAAATTGCACCTGGAGGAGGCAGTTTTACAAATTTACCAACAGATTTAGCAGGAAAAAGTCACCACTGGCTATGTCAACATACAAGCCAGTTGTACTGGTGTGCCACCTGTGAAGCACAAAGCCAGAGAACTGCTTGCAGCATTTAAGTCAGGAATATTTCTGGGACTTTCATAGGCTGCTGCCTTCTCAGCAGGATGTGATTGATGAGAATGAGACAGGTAGCAATTAACATTCTATTGCAAAAATTCCTTATCTGTAAGTTTATGAGCAAAACTGGAATTTGATGAATTTCAGGTCATGACACAAAAGCATTTCTTTCCCATCATTCTGGCTTTTAGAAATATACTTTCCAACAACAGAAAATTTGGTTTGTGTGATCTATTCTTCATTTAGTCAACTCATTCTGGTGGCCAGAAATTTTACTAAAAACGAGTTTCCCCACTATCTTTTGATTTCTGTGTGTCATGGCAACCAAAGGCAATAAATAACAACAATGGTTAAACACTTTCAGATCCAGTTTGTAGCTGGACAAGGGCCATTATAACAGGGAGAGGAGGTTTTTGCGAGGGCAATTTAGCAGCAGATAACACAAAAGATGTCCTTGAAACTAAAGGAAACCACCAAAACAGGTGCAACAGCAGCTATTGAAACACAGACCTCTGAGCACTCTGGATGTGAAGAAGAGCAGAATAAAGAAGGTACAGGAAGGCCAAAGCCTTTGCTGAGCTAAAAATTCCTTCAGTAAGCTGGATGTCTTTTCTGCCCCAGGAAGTGAAGATTCAGTCCTACAGTAATGCACTGTATTTCTCACATAGACTGAGCTTAGAGAGGCCATGCTGAGGTTCCTGGCCAAGCATGGATTCCCTTCTGGACAGAAGCTGCTGTGTCACTCCTGCTCAGGGAAGATGGTCTTATTCCAGCACACATGCCTCATGTGTTCCTCTGTCATATTTCAGGAGGGGTGACACTGCTTGAACCTCGAACAATGCCAATACTTTCACACCTGCCTGGCAATACTGTAATATTGCCATGAATCACATAGCTATTCTTGGACAAAGTGAAATTTCAGAGGGAGTGAAACAGGGATTCAGGGTGTCTCTGTGCTCTGCAGCAGCATTGCTCCAAAACTGATCTGGGGAGCAGACCTTGGAAATATCTGGTCACTGGTGGTAGCTGCAATGTTCTGGCATTCTGATGCAGCAAAAGGCTGTCTGGGAGGACAGCAGGTCTGTTCTGTGGTCAAAAGGAGACACACAAAGGAGTAGTCAGGCCCTGGTTCTTGTAGTAAGATGGGAACTGTGGTCAGAGAAGCCACATCACAGTGTCAGCTGGCTGCTGAAGGGCACAGCATTGCCAGCTGAGCAGATCAGTGCAGCTACACCAGAGCTCAAGATGAGTCCAGCATTCTGTTGCAAACTTAGGGAGTACAGTATGGAAATGAAAACTTTTCTGCAAAGTGATGATACTGTAATCCATTATCAAAAAGCACTGTGATGGCAAGTACTAGAGATAAGGCACCTGCTTGTTATCTGACTCTGAGAGGCACCTGAGAATGCCAGGTACAAGCAGAGAGTTACTCATAAACCTTTTAGTAATTAAGGGGATAATAATTTGATCTGGAATTAATGTTTGGCAGCAAGCTGTGTGGCTAGGGAATCACTTTGGAATTCACACCTTCAAGTATTTGATTGCTGTAGAGGAGCCTGCTTTTTTGGCATGCAGCATGTATTTGGTGTGTAAAGAAATGCAGAACATTTTGACCTTGAGGCAAATAATGTCTTCCATGCACTAGGGTTTTGAATGGACACAGACATAATTAGTGTTTTTAAATTACAGAAGATGTGCTCAATCTTTCCATCAGTATGTAGATGTAAGAAAATGTGGGAAGGATCTTTGCGGGAGAGAAAAGCACTCCTACTTTCTAGAAAAAGCACCTCCCATATTTGAGAAGAGGTGGATCCTTTGTATCTCAGCTCTCCTCAGTTTGTTGCAAACTGATGTTGGAGACTGGACATGAGCAAGGAGAAAACTGCTGACAGTGTTTTGTCCTTGAATCATATATACAGATACAGCAAAAGGCACCCTAGGTATCAGCCATAGCACTACTCTTGAGTTTATACAAGGATTTGGAGTTACATTTTCACCTTTTCAGAGAACTTGTCTATCTACTGCATTCATCAAAGGGGAGTTGAAAAAAAAAGACCTCACATAAAACCTTTTTTCTTGTTCAAAAACCAGTATTGTTTAGAATTATATAAATCCTACAAAACTAAACAAAGAAATGAGTGTCCTGTCATTAATCTAGCACAGAAAAACTCCAGGACCTCATCACCTTCTCAGATGTTCACAACTCAGGACTAGGTGGACTGATATTGGTAGCATGAAATAAGGAGCAGAAAACAATTCAGAGTTTTATCCTGATCAGCTAAGTGGAAGGTGATGAAGAAAGGCTTGTCTGTATGTTTTTACTTTTACTTAAGGTCTATATCAAACAATTAAGAGAGAAATATCCTCACTGAATTTTGGGATATTTTTTCATCTCCCCTTTAAAAAGTTTTGGCTATTCATTAGTTGTTTTGGGTATTCATGTTAAGCCCTATAATTAAGATCAAAGTGTAATTCAAATTCTTGCTGCTCTTTCAGCAGCTTACATTTCAGACCTGTTTCTTACTTCTTGGAAAAACGTGGTCAGGTACTTCTCTTTTGCATTTATATTGTAAAGGTTTTTTGGAGGTTTTTTATAAATTATAATGCAAATAATTTTGCTTGATTTATCAGCACCAAACTCAGACTTACTCTAAGTAGGGATTGTGTTTTATACCACACACAAGAGGCTTGCCTTGATTCCAAATGTAAGCTGAAAAGAAAACAAATGCAAAGATTAAAAACAGGACATTGCAGATAAATAAATATTAGTTAAAATCAATACACAGATTAATTTGCACCAAATCAAGATCCATACCATACTCTGAGGAGCCATAAATGGGAAAATAAATAGACATCAACCTTCTTTTTCCCAAAACTACCTTTCTGAGAGTAATCACAGTACCTAAATGCTCTTAATTTAGTCATTCACTGGAGGATGTTACAGGTAAGTGCTCATAATAAACAGTAGGTGTTTCCCTGAGGGCCATGATAGTTTGCATAATGTGCTAGCTATTTCTCTTCCAGTGTTACGGTGGCAGAAAACAGTTACAGAAAGGCTAACTCTAGTGTGAAGTTTCATAAATGTCTTTTGCTAACAGGAGGTATTGATTAAGTTCTGAGTTTCACAGGTTAAAATAATACAGCACCACCAGTACAGTCACTGCTCCTCCATATGATCCAATTTCTTTTTTATAATTAACTTTGGTATGTTCTGCTCTATTTATAGATGGAGAAGTGGAGAGCCCCACAGCTGGAGCAGATGTGGCTGTTATTGGAGGTGAGTAGCAGACCATTCTAAGCAGCACCATAAGAATTAAAACAGCAGGTTTGCTGATTTCTTGCATTTTGCAAAACCCCCACTTTGCTGACAAGACAACAGGAGCAGCACAATTAGAGTTAATTAGACCAGTGGGAAATCTGCTCCCAGAGGGGCTATTGGCAAGATAACAAGATGAGATAATGAGCATAAACCATACACTGAGCAGTACCACCCTCATCCATTCCCCATTTTAAGACAAAATACCGACCAGTCCAACAGAAAATTCAGTCTCTGATTTTCTTCAGTCTTCACTGGGTCAGGCTTGTCCTTTAGTACAGAACTGGTGTAGCACCTTTGATTTGAACAATGTTAGCCAATACCAGCTGAACCTTTATTGTTACAGAATTCACCACACTATATTTCCTGGTGTTCCATTAAAGCTCTCTCATGCATTTAAACTAAATACAGTTGTCAGAATAAATGAGCAAAGCTATGTTCACGGAGTGAACCTGTCTTTTTATTTTTATTGTGTTTGTTCATTTCCATGCTAACACACTAATTTCAGTCATTCACAAGGGGCTATACCAATCATTAGTGCAAATTGGTGAGGTTCTGCTATATTTCCCTCAGGTCCCATCTCCTGTAACTTTAATTTCAGCTTTCTATGAACAAGTAGCAGGTAAATTGATTTGTACTTAGTCCCTTAGGCTTATTAATATTGTGCTACATCTAAAGCCTATTAGAGCTTCTTGTGTCAAGGGATACCAGTGAGGTCCTAAAAACTGATGAAGCCCACACTGCAACCATGATATTATTTTAAACCTGAAGTTCTTTGTAAAAGCAATTTCATTTCCACTAGCAGTAACTTCACATTCCAGAACCAAGCACCATGAAATCTAGGGGATAATATTAAGGAGTATCTCTAAAGACAGAGTTCTAATCTTTCTTTACCCTGCTAATACTCTGTCTATTCCTGTGTTTTTATGCCAGTAGAGTATCCCCACTCAGAGTATTGATGCTGATAAATCCAAAGCTTGGGAGATACCAAATCTTGTTACTTATCTTGAATATAAGATGCAGAAAAGAGGTATTCTCTACCTTCCCCTCACTGTCTCTGCAGAGAAGTAGGCATTTCCAGGGAGAAATTCTTCTGACAAAAGATAAAATTCACTTCTAGATGACAAATGACCACACACACCCCCTTCACTAATAGCACAGGAAGCCCTAGGAGTGTTCTGTTCTAGTTTTTTTTATCTGTGTATTTCTTTAATGTTTAGTTTATTCCTGGATTCATGTGAATATAGAATCAGCTCAGTATCGTGTACTCATACAGAAGCAGAGCAAAAATATTTATAAGCACATCCTGGATCCATGTAAAAAATCATGTTTAAAAAATTATAAAAGTTACACAGGTTGAATAAACTTCAAAATATGTAATTTATTTTCAGGATTTTTAAGTCAATAATTTGATCTGGGAGGAAAGGGATAGTGTAGGTTTTTTAACGATGGACTTGTCATGGACTTGTCATTCTTTGGACTTGTCAGGACTTGTCTCTTTTATGGACTTCTACCTTTCACAATAGAAAAGGATCTTGAATTTACTTTCTTTCACTAGGAGTGCTTCCATTCACCATTTAGTCCTACACACATCGGGGTCATCTATAGAAAATATTTGTCCAGTCAACACATAGCTGGAAATTAGCTTTAGTCCAGGAGACAAGAAAGATCCACCCAGAATCCCTTCCTTCTGCCAGGTGTCACTTCCACATTCATTACAATCAGGCTTTCTTAATTAGAGCACAGCACGAAATGGCTGCTTGCAAATACAGAGTAGTTCCAGGGTCACACAGCTCCTGCTATTTGTTGAATGTCTCCTATGAAATACTCAGTGCCCTGAACATTTCCTGAAACTGAGAGCACTTGAAAAGGCAGGATTGGGTTGTCTGCAATCCCCCACCTCTCCAGGGTGTACATTACCAGAAGGATGAAAGAAACCTACTGGCTTCCCTTTATGTTAATTTTTTTCTTTTCATCTTGTAATGAACTTTCAGCTCCAATGTGTTCAACCAAATCAAGCCATTGATTTGAAAGAAAGCCAGTAAGAATTTGTCCTGTATTCCCACAGTATCTATATCCCACCTTGTTTCTTGCAGTGTGTTCTGACTCTGGCCACTGCAATATGCAAACCCCTCGTGACACGTGGGCTTTTCCCTACCAACTCAAGTCATGATGTCTGGCTGTGAGACACTTCTCATATTTTATCACTGGTGAGACATTTAAGGGGTCTCTTTCCTCTAGGTGTGATTGCTGCCGTGGTGTTCGTCCTGATTTGCCTGCTGGTGGTGATGGTGAGGTACCTGTACAGGCACAAGGGCACCTACCACACCAACGAGGCCAAAGGAACTGAGTTCGCCGAAAGCGCGGACGCCGCTTTGAAAAACGACCCCGCTCTCCAGGAAGCAGTGGATGAGAGCAAAAAGGAATATTTCATCTGAGAGGCAAGGATTTCCATGGAGATTTCCCCAAGGGAATCAATCAGAAATATAGCATCAACAGAAGTACTAAGAGATGGATAATATGAGGATACAGGCGAGCATCCTAATTGAAAAGTATCTCTTTACTTTTTTTTTGTCACTGGGTTCTTTCTTTTCCTCTAGCAGTGAACGACTAAATGCCAGATACTTGCCTGTTGATTTTATTAGCAACACAGCTGGTCACAGTTGAAATCAATATCAGATAAGAAGAAACAAAATCTCAGTGTGAGTGATACACCAAAACCAGATAAAGATAGCAAATGTCAAGCCTTGACATTTGGTGAAAATAGCAGATGCCAAATGAAAACATCGTCTTAGAGTCAATGATGCATCCTATTCTGATATGATGAAGAACTACCTGAAATTGAATTTCAAATGGTAACAGAACAAAGATTAAACTAGATAAGGCTGATCTAGCTTGAAAAAATAAATCTATAGCCCAGATATCCCACGCCATCCCCTTAAATGTGCATTTTTATTGGCACCAGGGAGTTTATTTTGTTTGTTTGGGGATTTACACTGGGATTTTTTTTTTAGTTTTTGAATTGTATATAAATATAAAAATCAAAGACACTTCAAAGAAATAAAACTCTTGGAAAACATGGACAAGGTAAGAATGAAGGATTTATTACTTACTTTCTCTGCATGGCAGCTTGAGAACTGCAATATGTTGGAATTTACAATATAACATATAATAGTAGATGAACAAATATGATTCCAATTATTTAGTAGGTTTTCTGCAAACATGCATAAATGGATAGATATTAAAAGGTAAAGCATCCTGGTTTGAGCAGGCCCTTTGAAACAATGGAGCTCAGCTACATTTTTTTTCATGTAAGATATTTTTGCCTGAATATTTATTTATTTTGCATTAGAAAGTTCTCTGAGTGCCTGCCAGCAGGATTGTGGATTTTTGCAGGGAGAGGAATTCAGTTTTGGTGCAGATATGAATACATCTTTCACAAATGCAACCATATGACTGTCACTATAAAGAAGTTTTTTCATCTGCATCCCACTGGCTTTATTTCTCACTCTGTATGGCTTCTGTATATCCTTTGCAGTGTGCTAGACCAGAGAATTACACTGATATCAATGCTTTCTTATAAATAAATAAATAGATTATTCATGCTGGGTCACATGAAAAGATCTTATTCCTCACCCAAGAATCGACGGTGATGAGTTTTTTTACCCCAGCAAGTTGGTTTCCTAGTTGAAGCCCACAATTACCTCCAGAAAAAGGATAATTGTTCTCTGCACCTGCTCATCCACAGCTGTCATAATGCCCTGGACTACTGAAAATAGAGGTGGAGAAATACAAGATAACATATAAAATACTGATGAGCTCTGCTCAACTCGATATATTTTTCCTGTGCTTTGATCTATATATGTGTGTACATATATAAAGTCATCTACAGCTGTGCTTTCAAGGCACTGTTGCTGATCACTTGTGCTCATTTCTTGGCACCAAAGCTTGGAAAGGTCCTGGACTCCAGTGTTTGTTACTGACATTGGTCACAAAAATGCTGTAAGAGATCTGAGCAAGGCAAGACTGAGGACCCAGCTGAAGAAACAAGATATTTTTGTCTTTCAATCACAATCTCAGTCTTTTCTCAGTACTTGAAGAAGATGGACTCTGAAAAATTTTTAGAATCCCAATACCTTTAATTTTGATTTTTAAATACGCATGTGTTAGCATTTTAACCAAAGAATGTGAAACCCGTGCCAAATTTATTAAATTCTTAAGATACTTTTTGTAACATACCATTGCAGAAGCACATTGTATTCTGTGGCTAATGTCACACTGTACTAGCAGAGCTCAAATATTTTGATACTATGCACCTGTCTCCTTCTAAGACGCATTTATATTTTAATCATTTTACTACTTTTGAAATAGGAAGATTTTTACTTCTCCAGGACAAGTGTTAGATCTTAACTGTAAAACTGAGTTTATAAAACTGAAGACCCCTGACCCTCCAGTTCAATAAAAATGTAAATATTTCCTCTGAGAAAAGGATAACTGGGGTGGCTTGAACTCTGCTGCATCTCCCATACAGTGTGGGAGCACCAAAGAACTTTCCTCCAGCACTAGCAGGATCTATAGAGGACTATCAGCCTTTTGTCTCTCTTCATACATTCAGAACATGTAAAGTTATTACAACTGTTAAAGAAAATTGACTTTAGAGAAAATGGTGATGGACATAGGGAATAAATTTCTGCCTCTCTCCCCAGTCATGAAATTCTGGCTTTTGCAAGTTGAGCCTGCAGATTTTAATTAGACACCTGTGTCGTACCTGTTACACACGGGAACCTGACTTAGTGTCTCTTTTGGTGTGGGTGTGAGATTTTTAATGATGAGGTAGAATTAGACAAAGTGCCACACTGGAATTAGAGAGGCCAGGTTTTCTGGTGGTGCAGTATGAGTTCTGAGGAGCTCAGCCAACTCTTACCAGTTCAAGTCAAATTCAGACTTCATGTCATTGCTTCCCTTAAATCTGAACTGAATGCAACTTCTGGTCTCTGACTATATTTCTTCTTAGCGGATTAATTAACTATCTTTATCCCATTTTCCCTATTTATCTAGGCTGACAAACAGTCCAAGCATTCAGGACCAGCTTCCCTATTGGTAATGGGCCACTTTGAATAGTTGGGCAGCAGCAATTCTGTCATGAGCTTTGGTTTCAGTGAATTTATGTCTTTACTGTGTCCTTCTGGGTTTCAGGGCTTTGTGTATTTAGAAATTACTCAAGCAGATTCAACAGAGAGAAGCAATGGTTTGTGGAGATTTTCTGTTTCTTTGTTTTCTTCAGGAAAAACTTTGTAATGAAGAAAGCTCATGATATCTGGTGACTGGCAAACTCTAATGGCCTTATCCTGCTGGTTTTTATTCACACTATAACTCTACTGTCTTGAGCCATTCAATTTAGTTGTAAAAAGAGTGCATGACAAACTTCCTATAACTTCTACAACTAATTAGGAAACCATCCTTCTGCAAGCAACATGCTGTGCTAAAACAAACATTGTGTACAACACTGAGGCATCTCAGTTGGCAGCCATAGCTTTTCATCACTGATGGTTAAATGATTTTCACAATTTGCTTTCTGAATAGAATAATTAACGCAACAGATTCTTCTTTCCCCCACGTACTTTTATGTGGGTCCCTCTGATGCTGTGGCCTCTTGTCCTGCAGCTTTTTGGTGCCCCATCTCCTCAGCTGTGGCTGCTGTTCTTCCTTGCAGGCTCCCAGCTCCCACCTGAATCTCTACTGCCTTCTCTGTGGCAAAGGATTAGCCATTTACTTATGTATTTATTTATCTCTTTTTATCAATGAAGGTGCTCTGCCCCACTCTGCTGGCCAATAAAATTTTCCAAAAATGTTTTAGGTTCAGATTGCCAATCCTATGTCAAATTCGAGAAAACCTGACCAATCTGACCTGAGACAGATTTACAGAGTGATCATATATGCCCCATTTTTACAGACAACAGGTCTAAAAATAGCACTGCAAGTTCAGTAGTTGTTAAATTTAGTGCCATAAATCTCCAGTGATCATCTCCAGTGTGTCTCCCTAAACAAAGGAGCATTATAAAGATCCCTCAAGCCACTTGATTTTGTCCTCATGCCTTAATGCCCTGTGAAAAGTTGTTGAATCTCACTTTGCATAGGAAGTCATAGGTCCACATTTACAAGTATAAGTAATTTTTCAATGATGTATGGGAAAGCAGTGCACCAAAAACAACAGTATTTCCTGAAGTTGGAAGACAGAGAAAAAATACAATCCTGTAGGAACACAGGATATTTTTTTAAGATATATGGAAGTGACAAGAGTTAGACATAGTGTTTCTGGTGACATCAGTGAGCTTTAAGAGTGGGTTCATGAAGCTTTCAAATTCTTTCACTGATAAAAATAATCCCTTGCAAAGAAAAATTAATCTCCTTTCAAACCATTTCTTTTTGTAAGCCTTTGAAAAGAGTTTTCACAGATTCAATATTCTGACATTCTGCCTTAACATCTAGAACTCATTTTCTTCTAATTTTATGAGCATAACTGACAGTCCTCCCCTGCACAAAAAAGACTGCTTGCCCATCTCAGCCTCTGAAGCATCACTGCTGCTCAGCAGAATAATTCTGCCTGAATGTCAGTCCCATTTGTGTATCTGGCCAACCAGACCATGGACCCGGGATGGACCCCCTCTGTTGTTCCAGGTTTTCCCCAGGTCCAAGATGCCACTGCAAATTAATACAGACCTGAGGAGAATTGAGTCAGCCACTTGTCGAGGAAATGAGACATATATAGACATACATATGTGTAAGTCTTTTCTTTTTACAATACCAAGACCAAATCACTTTGGGATACCATTAAAAATGGGACTGTGGGATTTCTCAGAACATCAAGTTTTCTCTTAAATCAAATCTAGGGATCACGATGATACACCAGTACACGGAAGTAAAAAGGACTATTTTCTTCCAAAAAGGAATGCAAAGTGCTGAAATAGTTCATAGTTCCAGAATAAGCAGAAAAGGAATACACTAGTTAAAGCCTGCAAGAATCCCTCACAGAACAGAGGAAACACTGAGACAAGATGCTGAGAAAATCAGTGAAAAGGTGCAGAGCAGGAGAAGGTAATCAGATGCCAGTAGAGATGGTGAGAAGTTTTTCATCAAACAAAATAGATATTCCTTCTTGGAGAAATCAGTGTGTTTACTCAGTGCAACTGCTGACAACAATTTTTTTTAATTATGTGAGACGTTTTCTTTGAATTAAATGAGATGTTTGGATTCCTTGTGTGTGCAAGTCTGATCAAAAAATGATGGTACACACACACCAACAGAATACTCACATTAAATGTATTAAAAGCTGTTTATTGCATTTTCTAAAATCTCTTGTTCTTCACATAAGAAAGCTTTGTATGTTTAGAAAGTGCAGAAGCCTCACAGCAGCAGCTCATTCAGGACAGAATGCTTAATACCTGAACAAGCAATGGACCCACATCTGATGTCTGGAAATTCGGGGAAATAAAGGAAGTAACAATGTCAAAATAGAACACAGATGGTGAGCAAAAATTCCAACCATATTACCAAGAAGTTAAATATTTGTCATAGTAGAGATCCTTCTCTAATTCAATACAGTAGTATTGTCAGTGACTGGAAATAAGAAATCCTTATTCTACATGCCCATTCCCTGTATAGTTGGGACAAAATCCCACTGAATTTAGGAGGACGAGCATTTTGTTGATTATATTTATCCTTCCTGCAACAAAATTGTATTTCCACGCATGCCAGGAAGAAATACATTAAACTAAAATACAATCTTTAAAAGTGCTGATCATTCAGCAAAACGTCTTGCCTTCACACCCTCTCTGTTGTTTCAAACTGTTTGTATGATGGAAAATATCTGATATGTTGTACTAAGTCTATTTGGTTTGCAGCATTGCTATGAAAAGAATAGAGAAAAAGAGCATCCAAAGCTTACTGCTGATTTCATGTTAAAGCTGACTATAATGTTTGTATTTACCAAAGCTATTAATACACTGATGGTGTAAATCTACTATATTTTGAATGGAAAAATAAAATAAAATATAAAGAAATTAATAACTTTATAATTAAAGTTGTAATTTTCAGCATTTAAAAGGCTCTTCTCATATTTTTCTTGCTTTTCAAAATATCATGAACTTTTAGAATTGCCAATTATGTTGCTTTCATGAGAATGTAGACCAAAAAGGAATAGTCAGCTAGAATTTTTCTAAATAGAACATTCAAACCCTAAAAGATATACTGCTGGTGTTTGCATTAAAAAGCAACAGAAGCTTTTGACAGCTCTAAGAAGGAGTCAATCTTCAAATGAGAAATCAATTATTCTCTCTGAATCACCATCTGTGGATGCTGGTGTGGACCTGTGCACTACTTTATGATCTAATGCATGGTATTCTCAAAAATTCTGGGCAGATTAGGAACATTTGATAGCTATTTGCTGTTTCCTGACCTGCCCTCCACCCAGCTGGTACCAAATGTGAATACTTCTGCTTTGTTCTTCATGCTTTCCATACAACCTTTTATCTCAGTATATCCGCAGTTAAAGAGCATTGAGAGGATATGCCCGGTATATCAAATATTGTAATGGAATCATAGAATTGTTAAGGTTGAAAAAACCCTGTAGGATCATCAAGCCCAACCATTAACAATCTTGCCACTGCCACGCCACTTTTCAAAGATCACTCCTGTCAGTGAGAAAAGGTCTTCAGGTGATATTTTATTGGGTCAAAATGGTACCTCAAAATGGTGACACCTGGAAGGTACCAGGACAGTTGATAACCTAAGTTCTGATATCTCAAGAGAAGCTGTTCAAATGGGCCTTTCATGTGCCATAGGACTTTGATGTGCAGACTGTTTGGAGGCCAGCACCAGCCAAATGGGTCATCAGCAATGTTCTAATGAAGCAAAACAAGTAAAGAGGAAAGGCTACTGAAGATATAAACTGATCCTTCATAATTTGCCAGCACATTGTGCAAATTGGACCTTGACTTTGTACCACATCACACAACAGGATTCAGTGTTATTGGAGGTGCTTCCAATTTAGCAGCCCAAACCTGTGATGGCTTTTACCGTTACCAGTGCCAATTCAGTGGAGACTGGCCACAGACTAATTGCCAAGGAATAATCAAGGTATGTTCACACCAAATGAATCCTTTATGCATGGCCAGTAGTTGACAAGCTTACAGCAGAAACAAAGAGGTGAGCAAAGAAAATAAGCAAATAAAGGGCAGTACATGAAAAAAGGAGCTTTCAGAATGAAGTGCCATCACATAGCACAACCTTACACATACATATCATCCACTTCATACCTATTCTATCAACCTAAAGCCTCAGCACAAGACATTTTGACTACATTGAAAAAGAAAAGGGTCCAGACCCAGAAGAAATAAATCTGTTTCCCAGCAAATATTTTCATTACCATTTCTCGTTCAGTTTCAGAAAAAAAAGGTTTCACACCTTAGCAACTAATCTTGCTGGAACTATACATAGAGATGTTTCTTAATTTCTGATATTTGCTTAATGACCAGGAAGACCTGAATGGTCACTCAGTTTCCAGTACCTTGAAAAGAAAGTATTTAATCTCTTTGAGGGATTGCTAGCAAATTCACTTGGAAGGACTTCTCAGTGTGACATATGGATACGTTGATAAAACGCAACTCAGTGTCACATTCTTAGTTACTGGGAACAATCATCTTTATTCATTCTAACACCTAATGGAGTGATCAATAGCACTTTAATAAAGCCCCTTGTTATTCATATTGAACATAATTAAGATTTTGTATTGTATTTCAATTAAATTACACTTTCTGCCATTCTTTACTGTCAATTTTTGCTTTCTTCTCCATTCATAAGTTTTTGTTTCACAAATGCATGTGAAACCCTCAGGGCTCTCCATACCTTCTGTCATATTCCTGTAATGTTCTGCATAAACAGAGCCTTGTGCTCAGAATTTCTTCCATAGGGCTGAAATATCTCAATTCCCTTCTGTTCAGCACCACCACAACTTACCTAGCAGAACAAAAGTTGAAGAGTCAGATTATTACATCTCTCAGATTTCTGGTAAAGAGATGAAGACCCTTGTTCCATGAAGGGAGCTCAGGACTCTCTCAGTCTTTCTTCATACATGACATGAGTGATGCTTCTGATACCAGGATGCAAGAAAGCAAAATGAAAAATGGAAGGCACAGCACAGAATCAGGAATAAGGTGATTCCCTTGAACAGCAAGATGCTGAATACTTGCCAAAAGCCCCCACAGAATAATTTTTCTTTGTCTTCTCATTCAATACCTCTCTCACCTTCTTCCCTGCAAAGAAACATCTGGCAGCTGTGTTTAACTTTAACCAGATCTCTCATCTCTGCAACTTCCCTGACTGCAATGAAAACTGGATTACAGGCACAAGGATAACAGCAAATAGATCAGGATCAGATTACTTCAAACCTTATCAGACCCACCAAGTCAGCTTACTCCTAGCCCCACTCACAGGTATAAGTTACGTGGGCTTTGAAAGCCTGTCCTCATTTTTTAATTTTGCTCCAGCCCTCAAGTCCTGTTTTTGTCCTCTTCTGCTGTAGGATTGGGAATTTTCTTATTAGACTCTGATTGACCTTTTCATGGACACAATCTTCAGGGGAGAGAGGAGAATATTGTTGTATTGGTTGTGGTGGGTTTTTTCCCATACAAAAAACCCTTAAAACTTGACAAAACTGTTTTGTTAAACTCCAGTTAGCCAGGCTTTTTGGTAAGAAAGATAATAGAACAGCTGTGAGTGAAGGTCACATTCCCAAAGATCAGCCTCCCTCCCCAAAGTATAGGGGCATTGAAGATTTAACAGAAAACTCTACTAGAATATTTTTCTGACATGGATCAAACAATACCTTTTCTATAAACCAAATTCTTGGCCAGAGTTGAATTGTTTTTGAAAAAAAAATCTCTGAATTCCTCATGATTGTCACCTCTCTGACATAAAGAGTGAATAAATAATCAGTCTGAAGAAAAAGCATTTTTAATCAAACAGATGAATAAGAGGTCATTATTCACTAAAACTATTTCTTTTCTGGCAGTTCTGTGTAGTATAGTAAAATTTGTTAAAACTACACAAATAAAGTAATATTTTCTTTCATCTTCCCTCTGCAGGAACATTCCTGAAATGTGTTTGTGTCATTTTAGCTAATAAACATTTTTTTTTGTGCAGTGTCTTCCAGGGTCTTGCCCTCTCTCTCTATGTGAATTGTATTTAAGGCAGAGCTGGGAGAATAGATAGAATCATTCATTGTCTAGCTCCAAGTCCAGACAAAAGTTCCCATCTTCCAAGGGCTCTTTTTCATTTTATTGATATTATTATGGCAAATTAAACTGCTGAGAAAATCCTATACAGTTACCTAAAATTGTGTATTTAGCATGTATCTCTCTCAAGTTGGAACTTCCAGCCAAAAAGACAAGAGACTCTCCAACTGGAAAATCAGGAATGAGAGACTCCATTAGACCCATGAGGAACACCTTTGCCTGTGCCTTGATTTGCCCTGGGATTTTAATAAAGAGGGGGAGGTTATGGGGCTTTTTGCTTGTTTCATTGTTGTTTTTTGGAAGTTTTTCCAGTATAGCCCAACTGGCAAAATTCCTGATAGGAGTAAAATCAAATAACACCTCCAAAGACACATAGCCTTCTATTCCAGCTGCTGGGATGCAGAGCATACACATGTCCATTCCTTTTCCGTGCCAGTGGCTGCTATGCCTGCTAAATTAGTCTGGTCCAAATAGTATTTGTAGGCAACACCTAAGTTTAAAAAAATGGGAGTTAAGAGTTTTCCACACCTTGGGAGATTGCCAGACTCTGACTATGTGATTCTGCCTGTGTTTTCTGGATTCTTGCTGACAGTGAGTCAAACAGCACCAGATCTCACTTTTGTACTCTGAATAGCACACTGAAGGTACACAGCACTTTGCTGAAACAACCTTGGATAAAACAGCATTTCACATTCCAGCTAACAGGACAATACAAATCACATTTCTTAAGGTCTAATGCTAAACCCATCTAGAGAAAGTTAAGCTTTGCTCCACTTTACTCATTAACACCATTCTGAACAAGACCAGGGAACTGTTTTCATCCCCAGGTGTGTATGCCCTAATTTTGGATCATTTGAGAGACAGAAGCTCTGTAACAGAGCATCTGCTTCATCCCACCACTATCACAAGGAGCTCTGATGTCTTTTCTATCTCAGATATCAATAACCTCCTCACCAATATCTGCCACCAACTTGTGAGGGCCATCAGCTACTGACAAAATGCTTTCCACAGGGTCTTTTTACCTGCAATTGAAACAGCAAAGATGGGCTCTGCATTGACAACAGCCACAGATGCTGGGCAGAGTCTATAACTTGCAGGAGCAATTGGATCAGATGTAAAATCAGAGCAACCTATGATCCTGAAATGCTGTGTTGGTGGGTGAACACACAAACACATGGGCCTGGGAAGGCAATGAATTCTCCCCTGGTACCTTGGGAATGGTGAAAAGTGAATTCATACTGCTCAGCACCTCACTGTGTAAGCACAGCTATGCACTCATATTCAAGAGCAGCACGGCCACAAAGACAGGCTAAATTAACCCAGCCCCACCTATTTGTGGTTGTTCCAACCCAGCTCCAACACAGTTTCAGAGAAATCTCTTCTGACAGTTGAGTCAGAAAGCAGCAGGAATTGATGGTAGTCACTCGCTGTGAAGATCAAGCTGTGTTTCTCACAAATATTTTATCACCATATAGCACAGAAAACCTCTCCATGAAATTCTCTGCATCTGCACACAGACAGGCAAGGTCCAAGCAGGAGCTCCCTGTGAAAGCTGTTTTCTTATTTGTATCCAGGGGGTTGTCTCAGCCCCCAAGCAGCTGGTATAAACTAACACAGATTACTCCAGTGCCATTAACTTCAGCTACTTTAACTCAGAAAAACCCCAACAAAAACCCACAAGCAACAAAACCAAAAAACCTTTGCAGTGTAAATTTGTCAAGGACCAATGAACACATTGAAAAATGAGATCTGGATGAAGAGAAGTTATGAAAAGGCTTGTATCCAACACTTAGGACTAATTGTACTTTTTGTTAGACTTCCAGGAAAAATTAATGTTGCAATAGGTAAACTGGAGAATGAAAATGACCTTAAACACAACAAAAAAAACAAGCATCTTTGAAGCAAAGGGTTCTGAGCCTTTCTAAATTATGTTGGCAGAGTCTTAATTTTGCAGAACTGATGGCTTTTGTTTTATCTCCTCAGCACAGTTAATCTGACAATGTGCTACTGTAATTATAAGCCAAGGCAAACTTGCATGCATTCTAGGGAGAGTAACAGGAAAAAAAAAAAAGGAAGAAATATGCTATTGTGCATTAATGACTTCATTAAACAAAATTTTCAGGATTTTGTGATGGAGAACTGAAATGATGGGCAAGAATTATCTTCTTCAAACATCTGGGAGCAGAGCACAGCTGGCTCTCTATTGGAGCTTGGCACTCAGTGTGCTATGAGACATACTTCAGTACATAAGAGAGGCTCTTATAAAGCTGAATCATTTGGGCAATTAACACTCAAAGCAATTTTCACACAAGCCCTTGATACATGAAATTTGAGTTTTCCATAAGTGACAGGCAGGCTGCTGTATGCAGACAGAGCCAGCTTTGCTGTAGCACTTCAAGGTTTATGAGGGGGAAAATGCATTCAAAGATGGAAGGTGCTTTAAACAAGTTTTTCTGCTCATTTGAAAAGGAAGACTTACTGGCAATATTTTACTGTTATGAGCCTGTCTAAAGTTATTTACCTCACAAGAATATTCAGATCAAGGGGAAAATTTTGAAAGTTTTACATCACAAGAGTATAATGTCTTAGAGGACCCAAAAAAAATTTTTTAATTGATTTTTCACCGCTTACAGAATATATTGCATTGGGTGTAAGCTGGAGAGATTCTCTTAAGAAGGCAATTGTTCACATTTTCTGTGAAGAGCACCAGCGTAAGTTAGTGGCAAGAAATTGAAACAGATGAGAAAAAAATACGGATTTTATAAGTGCAATTACTTTTGATCAACATTCCTGGAAAGCCATTGATTTAGAAAAAATACATTTTTGAAAAGCCAACCATATTTAAGTTTCCTATTACTGTTAAAAGGCCACATACAATATAGCTTCTGACTCAGCATTCCCAGTGATCTGGGAGTTGACTGTGGATTTATCATGCTTCAATGGTTAATCCTGTTCATATGGCAACCAGGAATTACCACAGGCAGAAAAGGAGGGTAAAACTTGGAGTTAGTCACAGATAAAATTAGAAATGGAAAATAGAATTTTTTCTACCATCATACATAACTCAAGCATGTTGCAAAGTAAAGATATCACCCTTAAATTTAAAGCATAAAATAAGAGTAAAATCAACATTCTTCTCCCATACCTTCCAATCTGTGAACTGCAAGTGAAGGTCCAATGTTTACAAAATTCGTTTTCTTTATTTTTGAATGATTAGGTTACTTTCTTCTTTTTTTTTTTCCTTCTTTTTAATGAAGTACAGGCCCGAGTAAAACAGAATCCAGAAGAACACCCTAAATTTTGCTGCTCCTTTGGTTCTGCAGAGTAGTGATTTCAGGTGCTCTTTGAACTGGAATATAGTGATTTAGTAGCAGCACAAGGAAGGTTATTTAGAAGACAAAGTTACACAGAGCAGTTGCTGCTCACCTTTCTGCTCTTAAACTATCAGCTGGTTTTGATAAAGCTGCTCAATTTCCAGAGATAACTGAGAACAGAATCTGCCTGAAGACCCCTGGCTTGATTAGAGTTTTTAAGTCAGAGTTGAACCCTATCTTGAGAAGCAGCTTTCCTATCAGTAGCTGCTTCAGAGTAAGCAATAGAGATACACAGCTGGATCCTTTGGACCTAAGAGGAAATTGAACAGAGTGCATTTGAGAGGGAAACCTCTGCACCTGAGATATCTCAGAAAGCCTGGATTTACTGACCAGTAGGGTCAATACCAGACTTTATTTATGCATTGCTGCTAAGACTGACAATAGCACTTTGCCATTAAGTGTCTCAAACTCATTTCACCCAAATTCATATTCCACCAAAGCTATTTTAGGCTTCAATGACCAGGAACATTTTATCAATGACTCAGAACTCTCAGCACACCTTGCTTCTTAACACTGACTCAATTGCTTCTCACCTGGACTTCATTCCCCAAAACACTGCTATTATCCAGGAGTCAGGAATCCTACCAGTCACCTAGGGTTTGCAATCTAGCACAGCAACCTGGTGTAGTTAACTTTCTGTGCTTACTTCCACTAGGCAGCAAATCCTCTCTTATTTAGCAAATAGTCGCAGCTGGGAAAAATATTTTCTAAGGAAGTTTTTCAGTCATCCTCTGATTTGACTAGAGGGGTGCAAAACAGCATGGTTTTCATTTGAGTTTCAGAATGTGTTTGTAGCCAAAGATGAAGTATGGAGAAAAGTTTGAAGGAAGAAAAACTGCAGTGTGAAAAAAACAGTGATGTTTAGCAAAGAGCACATAAAAATAGCTCTTCTTGGAGACCAGGGTACTCTGAATTAAAAGAGCAGGTCCATATTTCTGTATAATCCTCTATGGCTTTTCTGTGTAAGGCTGATTTCTAGCAGACCAGGATGCTTAGAGAGGGAACAATTTCTTTCACCCTCCTTTTCTTTCCCTGCCCACCTCATCCAGTGTGGAGTGGACTTTTGAGTGAGACCTCAGCTTTGCACCATTCCCCTTGAGGAATGAGCTGTGATGGGCACAGCTCACACACTCTGGTCTGCTGGGCAGTGCCTCTCCTACCCTGCTCTCCTGTTGTTACCCTGTTACCAATATCTTGATTTTGTTCAGCTCTTGTTTCTTTGCTACTAGAGTGGTTGCTTCCCACCAGTGAATATTAAGTCTGCTTCCCTGTGTGGTGAGTTTTCCTTCCAGCTCATTTTTGTCTCTAGTTGGTTCAGGCCGACAAATCTCTCTCACATTCCTTGTAGTGACATCTGAGTAAGCTTCAGAAGCAGTTAGAGGCTGACTCTGGTAATGTAGGGAATGTGTGTAGCTCTGTAAGAGAGCTGTAGTGGGGCAGGAAAATGTCCATGTAACCTGGTACCTCATCTCCAAATCTTCACTGATAGCAGGAGTACAAGGGAAGGCTACAAGAACAGAGGAATCTCACAATATACTCTGAATATTTATGATTTAGAGATTTCTCATATCAGAGGAAGGTTGTATTCTCAGATTGTAAGGGTTTTTTTCTCCATTAATTTTCTAATTCATTAATAATAGGTTATATTTTGAATTAACATAATTCTTTTTTCTGTCTCAGACATGCTGAAGCAATAAGCTACACAATTTTATTTATTTAATAAAGCAGTACTTTATTTTTTTTGTTCTGAACCTGTCCCTGAGTTTCTCAGCAGACTCCTGATAGTCTTTGCATCAGAACAGATGACAAAGAGTTATTTCCATTAACTTCCTTGGTGGTCCTTATGTCATTTGGAAGCCCTGTCCACCCTCTGCAAAGCTATTTTAAACAGCAGCAGTAACATGACCTGTCTTGTGTGAGAAAAACTAGCAGTTTCAACAAATGTTAAATTAGCTGGAAAGTTACATTCTTTAGATTTTTTTTGTATTGCTCTCAACTTCTGTTCAATGAGTCTTTTAAAGCCTGACATCCATTCTCTGCATAATACAGTCAGCAAGACACTACCTTTGTGGCAGCAGCTTTATTCAAGAAGATAACACTCTGCAATCCATGGCTTCTATGCAACTGAAAGCATTTTAATCTTCATGTTATTATAGACCAGTAGAGGGTTTTCAGGACTGTCTTCATGTGTAGTTTTGATAGTAAAAAAAAAAAAAAATTGGCTTCCACACTTTGTAGTAAAGCTGTTCTCTTCTCCAAGAAGAGAACTCATTGGACTGAACTAAGATAATTTGCAAGGCAAAGCATAACAGACTTGAGCCCTAAGTTTGTCTTGTTTTGGATGGACTTGTTTATGGTATGCAGATAAATTTGTGGCAGGAATCTCTGCTAACACAAAACAGCTGCAGGCTGCAGATGGGGTAAATTCTAGTTATGGAGGTAGAAAATTTCTCACTAGCTGACAGCTTTGGGAGCATTGTCAGAATGTTTCACCCATCAGAGTTTCACACATCATTCTCCAGGTTCTTTTCACAATCATAAAGCTATCCTTTACCAAGGCTAAATGTTCTTTTGTCTTTTCATGAAACATGAATCAGCTCTGCATTAGAACCAGGGAATTACAAGCCAGTAGATGTCCTAAACCACCTTCCCATGAGGTATCACGTCAGTGAACTGGAGGTAAATACAGAATTGCTCCTCATCAGTGATTTGATGAATAAAGATCAATAAAGGGTAGTTACAGATTTTGCTTTGAAAGTTTGGTTCACCTCACAAAGCCCATTTTCACTAAGTGAAATGTAATATTACTGATCTAAAGAAGTGAGAACAGAACACTAGTAACCAGTGTAACATATTTATAGTTCATAACAATGAAACAACTCAACATACTTTGCAAGGGTACTATAATGGGTGAACACATTCCTTGGATACACCAGCAGACAAGAACTGTAACGATTTTTTTCCCTATTAGGCCTTGCTCACCTGATGCTGACACATTTCCTGCTTAGTGGAATGACATGTCCAGTTCTGGTGTTGACATTTTAAAGAGGATGTTGAAAAACTACAGGGTGTGTAGGGAGGAGTCACAAACATAGCTCAAGGGACGGAGAAAAATATTTATGGGGAGCAAATTTGATTTTATGTCAAAGAGGACCTTAGATAACTGTGATTGGTGCATTAGTAACCTTCCTCAAGAGAAAAGAGAATATACAGAATCATCTTTTAATCTTGCAGAGAAAGGCATAACAGAAAATTTATGGAAATTGAAATTGAACAAGTTCATATTAAACATTTTTTAATGATTAAACGTTGGAATACACAGAATCAGAGCATAGCAAGTTCTTGGTCTCTGTGCCTGCTTCTGAGTTAATACTTTACAAAAAAACAGGCTCTCATCAGCAAAGTTATAATCTTTCCTCCTAGATGCGGGTTGAAATGGATCACAGTCACACGGGTCAAGACTGGCTGTCTTACACATTTCTGAAGCAATATGTAAGCCAAACACAGTACAGGCTGTTGGACTCCATCCAGGAATAAAAGTGTGCAATCAACTGGCCAAGCACTTGGTCTTTTCCATCCAAGGGTAATGTTTTGTTAGCAGATCTACAAATCTACACAGCCTCCCCTGTTCACAAAATGTCTTGAATACCCACACTTGCCCAAAGCAAGCCTGATTGCAAAAATCACTTTCCTTCACAGAGGGCAAGTATTGTAAGAAATAATACAACCAGCATTACAGCTGTGCCTCCAAAATGAGTGAAGCCAGGAGCTATTGCCTCCTGGAAATAAAAGTGCAGGAGGCCTATCAGCTTCTCAGGTGCTGTTTAACCTGCAGGTATTGTTGTTTGTGTTGCTTAACACAAAAACGTGTTACAGTGTTATCGCTCACTCCAGCAGATATAGCACTGCTAATTATCCCATCATGTAGTACTTTGCAGTGATATAAATAGCCCAGTTAGTGTCATTTTACATTATCTAGCAAAGAGCCTCCCTAGTCTGCGTAAGGAATGGAATTGCTTGAAAAGAAAAGCGGGTCACTTTAAAGACAGATGCTGTAATTTCTCTGCACACGACACAGATGCTGTGGTTTGCTTGAATCAATTCAGCAGAAAAGGAAAATGGGAATGACAAAAGGGGTGATGAAAGAGATGAATTAATGAATAGTCTTAGTGCTGAGAATTCACCTAAAGCAGAGATGTAGAAGCTGATGCAAATATTATTTGCATACAAATACACAAAGATACAATACTTCACAGCTCCCCCCTCCAAATTAAATCCATAACTTGAGTCCCTTTTCCCTGCCTGTAAAAGGTCATGTTTCATTGTTGCCAACAGAATGGCTTCTTCTAGAGCCCTGCCATAGGGGCCTCTTGTGTACACCTGAGCTCTACCCCACAGCTGAGAAATTCTGCTGTATCTGATCTGGGCTGCTTACTCAGCTTTGCTGCAATGGCAGACTCTGTATGGGAGGTTATGCCTGATGAATGGGACTCCCAAATTTCAAGCTGAGATTTCCAGGTTATAAATAGATAAAATCAGGAAAAAACTATGAAACACAGGATGGTTTGGGTCATTTGTGTTCATGCATATGTATGGAACAGCTAGAAATTCTGGACAAATGTCCTACATCCTCAAATTCTGCCTAGGTAAGATTTCCAGGCAGTAAAGATATCTAAATGGGAAAATATGTTTAAAAGAGTATCATTAATCTAAGCATCTGTAAGAAAATATTAGAAAAACTTGGAAGTGTAGACTTATCTGTTGGAGAGGGAATTGACAGAGAAAGTTATTAAAACCAAGCTGAGGAAAGGAAAATTTATTCTCAATGAAAATTTGCTGATCGTGAGATATTGTGCTAAATAGATGAATCACTGAAAGGAGGCGGTGTGGGCCTCATTTCACAGCTGAAGAATGAAGAGCATAATCCCAGTTAGATATTGGGAAAAGGAGGTGACACAGGGGTCTGAAATTTGTTTCATCTTTTTCCAAGTTCCATGATCATTGTTGGCAATGCAGTTGTTCATCTGCAGTATATCTTGCTTGTGCTGTGTGTCTGGTGTGCAAGGAGGAATCATTTACTGGGAGCCACATGGATTATTACCACAGCCACCCTGGTTCCAGGAACATCATTTGGCTCCCTTGTGGCAAAAGGCTGGAAGTTCTTCCAGGCAGGTTATCACCCATGAACATAGGGAGCACAGGGTACTGAAATGAGGTCTGTGACCTTCCAAGGATCCTTCATTCTGAGATTGGCTTCTGCTTGTCCTCAGGTAGCTAATTTTGCTTTAAGACATGGAAAGAATTAATAATTTCCTGGTGTTTCTTTTCCAATTGAACAGCCATATGGATTGCCACAGGGAGAGCTGGCTGACAGCAGGAGAGAGGACAGTCCAGCTCAGAGTGCATCAAAGGGTGGTTCCTCTCCTCCAGGGTGTCACCCACACTCTGGGCCTGAGACCTTCTGCCCGATGGCAACCACAGGAATTAGTCAAAATATAAAAAAGGGGTCTTGACAAGGAGGTGGGGAGTTACTAATTAAGTGGATTAAGGGAAATCTGGATGAACATCTCTTCAAATGTACTCACAGAAAGGACAGCACTTCCACAGATGGAAGCACTGCTATACAAGAATAAAATTTCTATAGTGTTGGACGTGCAGATTTTCCCCAAATTTGCACTGAAGTTACATTCATTTTGTGTCATAAATTCTTTAAGCTGAGGAAGCTCCAAAACAACCGTAGTGTATTATTTTCTGAGCAAACACCTGTAAAAGGAATGTTGTAAATCTCATCTATTCCTTGAGACAACACTCGGGCACCTGCATGTCTCAAGGCAGAACCAAAGTTTCAACAAGCTTCTGTGCAGTGTCCAGGGAATTTTTCATGCATGTCTCAGGCTCTATTTGCTATGCAAATTGAATAGCAGCAGGCTCAAAATAACTTACATGTGTCTGCCTATTTGCAAATTGAACCATGTAAGTTAATAGGCAGCAGAAAACGGGGTCCCCACAGCAAAGTGCAGAGATCTACAACTTATAAATCAGCAGAACCTCTCTGTTGCTCCCTCATAACTCAGTTGCCCAGTGAAATTACCTGCCATCTTAGACACCTCTAGCAAATTTGGGTTTTGACTGCCAGTCTTTCTAACACCACCATTTACAAGTATGCCACCCCCCCACAGGCTGGCTTCAGAGCCCAAGGACGTCAACAAAAAAACCTCTCATTTATTTCAGCAGCCTTTAGAGTAGGCAGGAAATAAAGAAGCATTTTGCACACATTGTCCTAAAGAGGCTTTTTTTCCTACCAAATTACTCAGGGTACATTTGTGAGGATTTCAAAAGTGTTTTGATGGAAATTAATATCTGTCCTCAAAAATCTGGAGAGCTGGAGATGAAGTCCAGGAACTCAGAACATGGCACGTACTGTGTGGAGTTTTTTCAAAGATTAATTTGCAGCACTTCTCAGGGGACTCAGCCTAAGTAGTTGTGACAGACCAGGCAGAATAACCCTTTTATGCACATTACCTCAACTTCTAGCAACACTGCTGTGATGCTCCTCTTAAGCTTTTTGTTGTTTTAAAGAGTGATGGAAATTCTATTACTAAACATTTTTAGCTTTCAAAAAATGCTGTTGTCTTTGGGAGCAAAACTTTCAGCAAGAATTGGTCCATCTAGACAAAACTCCTACATGAAAAGCATTTTCAGCTGAAAAAAATAGAAGTTTAAATTACTTATTTTCGTGTGTCTGACTTACAGTTTTATTTTCCATTCCATCAGAGTTCTATTTGCAGATTGGTTTTTAACAAAATAAATAAAACTGAACTTACTGTTAATGCTTTGGAATTATAATGGTGAATTTTTTTCTCACACCAATTCACAATCATAATTGTTTCTATTAAACAGGTTTTGCACCTCTCACCTGATTTGTGCACTGAAAAAATGACAAGATTATCCTTCCTTCCCACCTCCTGCTGAACTTCCTGGAGTTGGGAGACCAGGGGTTTCACCACTTGTGTTAGCAGCTCATCACTGACACCTTCTTTCATTCTGTTTGTGTCCATGCAGGCTGCTGCATTTTTAAATCCTTTAGCCAAGAAACTCTCACATATCCTAGATTAGTGCTGCCTAGAGCAATGCTACAGTGGATCCCTGCCCTTTTCTTGAATGAAGTGCTCACTGCAGCACTGGGAACTCTCATCTAAACATGCACTGTGCCTTGGACACAAAGCATTCTAAGCATTTTGCAGCCCTAAATTTAGCTTTTGCTGGGCTATGAACTCAGCCCAATGGGCAGCACATGCCAAAAGTCCTGGCACATTTCCTGAAAGGTAACACTCCAGTAGAAATAAGTGAAGAAGGTCTTTCTATACCTCCTCTGTGTAATTTTGCAGAAGTTTTTGTTCAGCATGAGTGCAAACAGGAGGACAGGGACTCTGGGGTGACTTTTGCAGCCATCCATCCCTACCCAACATAAATGAGTTTCTGTTTATCTCAATGTGGCTTTATGAAAACTGAGCCATTAAGATTTAAATGACTGAAAGGTGATAGAAATAGCATAGGCCACGTATATCAACATAATCAGATTTTAGACCTGCAGACCTCCCTCCTGGAAGGGAATTAAATATAATTGTCTGATACCTGATCATTAAGTTTTATTCCAGGATAGCAGCATTGCTTTGATTTATTGCATAAAGCACTTATGCTCCTAGGATGCTTGGTAAAATACAGATGAACTGCTCTGAAGTAGGCACCTACAGACAGCTGGATTTTGGGAAGCCCAGGAGGTCTTACCTCTCTCTCTGAAAACTCTTACTTCTTCTTTTCAATGGGATTTTGAAAGAAGAATAAAAGGAGTGAGCTTTCAGCCACCCCCAGTCTAAATCAGCATCTTTCCTTTTGCTGCTGGAAGCTCATGTTGTGACAGGTCATTGTGAGATCTGTAAAGGCAAAGATGAAAGTAATTGAACCTCTTGAGGCAAAGGCAGAGAGGTTAAAGCTGGAGGTAGCAGCAGGAGGCCACAGGGTGGGAGGGGAAGTCCAGAAAGAAACCTTGAGATTTGTTTTTCCCTGCGTGTCAGGGTTTGAGCTGTTTTTGTCTCCCCCAAGAAGGCTTGCAGTTTCTGTAATGGGGTTGTTATAATTTGAAGGCTAATTGTCCTTCACTGAGAAAACAGACAAAACTGGAGGTGTTGAGAGAGGAGGAAGCCCTAACAAAGTGAAACTTGGCAGAGACGTATGACAGAGCCCGTCCCCACCCTGTTCAAAACCCCAAATCTGAAGAGACTGTCCTGTTCTATTAGAGAAGAGAGATGCCACTATCCTATATTCCAGCTATATTATGGATGAAATGAGAGATTCAGCTCTTGCTGAAGAGAGACATTGCAAGGTGCACAACAGGCTGGAAGCATTTTCTGATGCACTGCTTGGGACCTGCTGCAAAGAGCTACATGAAGCAGCTCATTCACTGCTGAAAGCAGCAGAGTGCTGTATCAGACCTGCAGATCTCAGGCACTGTGCTGTGTGTGTGCTTGGTCAAAGCCTCTGACACTTGTGTGTTAGCTGAGAACACAGCTGCTGCTGTTGTGGCACAGCAGCTCCTCAGAGGTGTCGAGTTCCCTGCAAAATGAGAACAAATGCTCCAGCTGTGGAAGATGTGCCACAATTATTTAGTTTGTAACAAAAAAGCAAGTAGAAAGAGCAAGAAACTCTGCAGAAAAGTTTTTTTCTTCATCATTGGCTTTGGCAGAATAAAATCTAGGTAAGAGATTTGCCATAAGGAGTAGATAGAGGATTTCTCAGAAGTCCATGAGAGACACCATTAAAACTGTCTATTTGTTGACTTCATCTGCTTCAGGCCTGACCCATACCATTGCATGTGACCCAGAGCAAAAGAAAAACTGGTACTCTCTGAGCTGAGAGAAGATTCTGAGGCACAGTTAGGGAAGGAGGTTGAAGTCCTCACACTCCAGCAATGGGTAAAATATCCTTGTACCCTAATGGAAACAAAGTGAAAGTCCTTTCACTTTAAACACTATTATAGCTTTGGTGCAAGCTGTTCATTTTTGCCTGTCACCTTAGAGGTAACAGAAAAATTATTGTTACCCTTACTGAAAACTGCATCTGTCTCTGGGATCAAGCTCTGTGTGCTGTCCTTGTGATCATGTGGGACACAGCTGAAGATTCAGAGCTTGCTGATATTGAGGGGAGTTTTGCCACTGACTTCCATGGGTACAATATAAGCCCTTTATTCAGCTACTTCATTAAATGTTTCTTTTTTACAGGGTTATTACTGTACAGGTCTGATGTACACAGGACACTGGAAAGCATTTTTACTGCCAGCCCTCTGTTTGAACCAATGGGCAGTTTGGAATATTATGGTCCATTATTTTTGACTGAGGCTCTAAACTTCACTGTAAAGATGCTGTCCTTGTAAGTTTGCTATCCTGAGTGTTGCCATAAACACAGGTTCTTGCCAGCTGGGAGATGTGTAAGGTAATTTCTGAAGATCTGATGAACGCCTGGGTACTCCCAGGCAGCAGCAGGATGCCTGAGCTGGGATCACTGCAATTTAAGCAGTGGACTGAGCCAGGAATGGGACTGTACAGTCCTTTCAGAGATATATCTCCTCCTTGGCTATTTATGCTCTGCATGCCAGCAACTCACACGTGAAAGGATTAACCAGAGCCCAACTCACACATTTCACCTGAGGACTAAGCTTTACATAAATCCTGTTAAAGCTTTTAACATGCATTATAGGCCAGTGAGCAGGAGATCCCCTCCAGGCTGGTGAACATGGAATTTATTGACCCTGTTTTACCAATGTCATTTTGGGGAAAGCTGTGGGTTTGTGCCAGCAGCAGCACTGGAGAGACAGAGAACAACCTGCACCTCCTGGCAGATTCTCACTGGCTTTTGAAGAGCTGGGTTGCATTTCATCTTACAACTTCATTGATTTAAAACAGAGAAATAAGGAAAACTTAAGGAAATTTTGCTAGGCAGCTCTAACATGTAGTTTTGACCCAGATTTTGCCCTAGCCACTTATTTTAAAAACTGACATGGGTTTGAAATGGAATTTGACTAAATAATGGAAAAATAATAGGAATGTAAATAGTGATGCTAAATATGAAGATAGCAGCCCTGGAGGTTGGGATCATATCTCTGTTTGTGAGGTAGCACCACATCTTGGAATCTCCTATTGGCACCACTGTTGACAGGATCCTGCCCCTGGCTCCTCTCTTCCAGTCATTTATGACAGCCAGGTGCAGGATGTTTTGTGACAAACAAGAAAAATGTGAAAGCTTTCAGAGACTGAAGCATATCAACATTACAGCTAAGCAGTGAAGCTCTGTATTGTTTCTTCTGCCTTTTAAATCAAAGATTTCACAACTGCCCATTCTGCATGCTTTCTCAGAACTAACTTCTGCAGTGGTACAGTTAATAAACAACTGTGCTCTTTTATCTACCAGTTTGAGAATGACAGGCGTTTAAATGCTGTAAATGATTTCAACAGGCCTTTTTAAATTTAAAAAAAAAATGGTGCCAAGACCCTTGTATCTTGCTCTGGCTCCCAGCATAGCTTTTAGAAATGGTATATTTGTATGTATATTGGCTCTGTACTTAGTTGAGAGAGAGCTGGGCCAGGCAGTGGGATGATCAGGCAATCCGGAGGAGCTGCTGTCACTGACAATTTCCATCCAGCTCCTTGCCTAGAGCAGGGAGCTACAGGGGAAGCCCATGTTTCTGCTATGCTGTGGTGAGTGGGATGTGCTCTGAAATGTAGGCAAAGCTGAATATTGTCACCCAAGAGATTTCTTGGGTCAGACCAATCCTGATGCAGAAAGGGAAAAGAGGTGAGGGGATGACAAAGGGCAGCAGGAGGTGCAAGGTGATGAATTGATAGGTGCTCCTTCTTCTTCCTCATCCATGCCAACAGCAGCCTGGCACTCCAAAGCTTTGACACAGGGTTTGTCTGAGGGCTGGTGCCACAGCCCCTGCAGCTACAGCAGCCTGCAGCCAGCAGCTTTCACCCAACAGCAGCCCTGCAAAAACTGGCACAAGGCTTTAAAACTTCAGGAACAGTGGGTCCTGCGGTGGGGTAAGGGACAAGATGATTGCAAACACATGTTTCACCATGAGACTGTAGGAGCAAGAGAGAGTTTTGTTGTGGTCTACATTCAGTAAGTGTTCCTGGATTTTCACTGTACTTTCAAATGGGGGATATTCTGAACATGTTATATACCCTTTTTCTTTTTTTCTCTCCTGCATCCCCAGACAGCTATGTGGTTTTTTCCTGCAGTTACCTGTGCCTGCCACTGTGATCAGGTGAAAAGAGCAGATGTATTCAGCAAAATGATTTAAAACACAGCAGGGAATAAAAATAAATCAATTATGGTTTAAGTATCTGAAAATCAAAAATCAAACTCATATTTCTTCTTAATGAGCCCTTCCTTTATCTGTTTTAATTCAAAAAGAGCCTCTTGGGTTGAGAAGGCTATTATCATCAACAAATGCCATTCTTTAAAAACAAGAAAAAAAAATAAATAAAAAATAGAAAATGCCTGTTAAGTGCTGAATGCTAGCAAGTTTAATTGGCCAAGATTAAACACACTTTTAGAGAAATATAACTACCCAGAAGGGAGAGGGAGGGAAATTTTTAAAAAAGGAAGTGTCTGCCTACAACATCTGTTTGATGTATTCAAATATATCATTCAGCTTCTGTGTCTTAATAGCTTAATCCAGACCCCTCTGGATCCTTTTCCTGGATCTCTTCCTGTTGGTCCCCAATCACAGGCTTGGGATACTGCTTTGGGATAGTTTTAGACTCAAATGAAAAACTATAAAATACCAGAATGCATTGATATTTGCCCAAAGTTCCCCAATACAGACATCTGGTGAAAATACAGAGCATTTTGTCCATCTTAGTGTCACTACACTGGCCAGTTGCTTTCTTCCTGTACAGAGCAAATGTGATATACAGCCCTCCTGTGGTGGTTCCAGCCAAGGCAC
Organism: Drymodes brunneopygia; assembly: GCA_013400955.1. Taxonomy (NCBI): domain Eukaryota; kingdom Metazoa; phylum Chordata; class Aves; order Passeriformes; family Petroicidae; genus Drymodes; species Drymodes brunneopygia. The sequence goes on along the minus strand of VZTZ01013159.1, from coordinate 537,405 downwards.
TTGTGTCATATTTTCAATGAACTTGAAGTATAAATATGGCTGGCTACTGCTGTTCAGCTGATGGGGGGTAACATTAATGTTAATTCCTCATTGCTCAGACACATTTCATTGCTCTTAAACAGGAGCTAAAATTTTCACCATAGCTCATGATTTGGATGACTGAGGTAAAGCCTTAGACAAATGTCAGCTTCTCCCCAGCTGGCCTCTCTAGGGCAGATGTATCTGGAATGGTGTACCCAAGAAATCCAAAATATTCCTCATTATTCTGATGAAAGTAAAATAAACCAAAAGAAAATCTCTGAGAAAAATCCCTTGGCAAATAAGATTTCCTGGTCCCCTGTTAAAGGTTCTTTCCCACAGAGTTCTCTTAAACTTCATTTGCAACGCATCTGGCAGACCTGAGCTGAGTCTCAATGTCTCATATTATTCATCTGAAAATTGTGTGAGACTGTGAGCCTTGGTCCAAGTGAAGCCAAATGAGGATAATTCAATGACTTCTTTTAAACCTTCTTTTGAAAATTTGAAACCATACCTTCATGTTCCTTTTCAAATCTTGCCATGAATTATCTGTTCAAGGGAGTTTAGGGAGGAGAAGTAAATTAATTCAAATCTCCATGGCTTCTGCACAGTGCCCTCATTTTTTTTTACCATTCTTCTTGGCAGGGGATGAAGCTCACAGCAGAATTAATAGAGACTGGCAGGAGGGCAGTGCAATGTGTCACTCATCAGTATACACTTCTTTGACTTCAGACCTTTTCCAGCTGGATCTACTCATAAAAACCCTCAATGCTCCAGCTGGAAATGGCTGGTGACTCCAACTGTGCTGCTGTGACTCTGGAAAACTCCTGCAGGCAAATTAAAACAGGAGGAGACTGATGGTCCCCTGATTCTGCACACACTGACCCCAGCACCTGCCTGTAGCCTCCCCCCTCACATTGGCTAATGTGTTCTTGATTGCTGCTGCACTTAAGCAAATGAACTAATGCAAAGTTGTTAAACGCAGAGCAAACAATTAATTAAACACTTTACTTTTGTGCTGTTTAGAATGGGAAAAAATAAACCAAAATGTGGCTTTCCTCCCCAGCCATTGCCATCTTTCACACATTTTATTTTTATCAGCACAGCACCCCTCTTCTAATGACCTGACTTTTCATAACGTGGGCTTAATAGCTCAATAAATGCCACTGTGTGAAAAATAGGTTCAGGCAGTATCTCAACCTCCCCCAACTGCTTACAAAAAAGTTTTCTTGGCTTTAGGTGTCTGTTTTAGGGAAATGTGAATCCTGGACTTAGTACATGCTAGGAGATACCTACCCTGTTCATTTCCATAAAGTCAAAACATTTCTCCAGAGTCCTCCCAGTGAGGGTATTTTTAAGTCTTGAAATTCATTCAATATAAGCTTTTATAGTCATGAAAATGTGAGGATCCCTGAGGAGGTAAATTTTTCTGGCATTGGAAATTGTTTAGCAAGGACTGTATTCTTCAAGTATATAAACCTACTGGAGAGAATCAAGGTATCTCTGTGGAAGAAGCTGGACATAAAGAAAAATCAATTCTCACATCTTTGAACAAATACTAAGTTTAGATCCCTTCCTTCTGCAGACGACAGCATTTTGAAATAGAAGGTGTTCAGAAGTAGGATACTCAGGAGAAAGAAGACAGAGGGACCAAATAATAGAAGTTGACCAGGTTGTGAAACCACAATTCCTAATGAAATAAACATCCTTTCTCAGGGATTTTCTGTGCAAACCCCTCTTCTTCTGTTCTCTATTTTTGGGAGATATGAAATTCACTTTGAGCAGTGCTTCAGGGCTAAAACTTTTATCAATGATTTGAGTCAGCTAACAATTTTACTTTGCATATTTTAAGGGGTAAAAAGGGCTGTACAAGTGATCTCAAGCTTATAAAATTTGAAATAAACAAAAAAAACCCGACAAAAACAAATTGAAGTTAATTTTCCTGAAGATGCTCCTTAGTATTTACATAATGGGTTTGTATTTCTAAAAAGAAAATTTTGCAGATCATTGAACCACAGCACAGTGACTAAGTGAGTTTGCTACTAAATCATTCAAAACAAGAGTTATTTAGCTTTTAGAAGGAGCAAACATATTGTTGCATAAGATTCTGAAAGGACTATTACAGTTTTTGTGCATCATTAAAGCAAAACTCCCAAATAATCCCTTAGTACGTAGGTTGGAAAAGCACAGCCTGTAATGAAGCTATGAATATTTATTATAGCAGAACTACAGCAAGTGAGAAGCAGCTTTCGCCTAATAGTCTATAATGCAGCTGGCTGCATAATCTGAATATTACAAAGTCAAGAATTTACCAGAGCTAAATAACAGCAATCTGCTGTGCAGCTGAAGCAGCTGGAGATATGGGAAGGAAGGAACAAACCTCCCCACTGTATGGGACCAGAGGTGACCATGCTCCAGCCTTTGGCCTCCATAAGGGGCCAGCAGCAAGGGAAGAGGGCCAGCAGCATTTCATGGCATTCACAACCCTCTGCTATCTCAGCCAGGTGTTGGGAGGGGACAGCCCTTGTGATGTCTCTTTCCTGTCCCTGAGGTCATATTTCAGCTGTGACCCAGAGAAATTCATGGTTCCAGCACAACACTTGAACAGATTGATCCTGTTCTGGTCCTTATACCCAGACTGTGTCATCCCTACACTCACATTATATTGTAGATAGGAAATGTGGGCACAGCCCAGATCTAGAGACTGAATTAATGGTATTTTCTGCCCTTTTCTTACCATTTTCCTCATAATTTCTATACTTTAATTTGACCGATATTTTTGACCCCTGCCAAGCATAGAGTTAGTGTTTTCAGGGAAATCTGCAATGACTAACTTAGACCTAACTTATGTAGATAGTTGGAGTTATTTTTCCTGTTGTGTATTATTTTGCACCTAGGAACACTGAATTTCATTTACCATTTTATTACTCAGCCTCTCCATTTCATTCATCCACAACTATTTATCTGCATCATCAACTTCAGGATGGTAAAATCTAAATAAGTTTTGTGTTAATACAAACTCTGTCATTTCACTACTCCCTGCTTTTCTCAGATCATGCATTAATATTTGATTCACTCCAGTTCCCTGGTATCTTTCACTTGTCCACATTGTGTTGCAATTCCTTTTAACAGCAGTTTTTGCAAAGTGATGATTTTAGTAAACAGGTTTTAATTTATAAGATTTTTTTTTCTTATCTCACAATGACTTTATGCTTTACCCAAATATAATTATTTGCACCTTTTTTTTTCACCCCGATGAAAAAACCCATCACAAAACATCCTAAAATCAAAGTGTATTTAATCCATCTAAGGCATTATTTTCAGCCCATGCCTTGACTTCTTCAATGAACTATATATAACTTTCTCTTACACTGAAACTTCAGTTGTAAACCTTTTCTCCCAGGTTCGTTCCCTGTATTGGAATGGGATTTCTCCCATTTCGTTACAGTAAACACAGAGACAAATAATTCTTTTTAACTTTCTGTTTATTATTTGCACTGGGTGTTTAGGAACAATCTACAGTTTAGAAGTCACTAATAACTTCCCAAATGAGTAAAACTGAGAACTGTATCCATTTTGTATTCATTCTAGAGTGAGTAACCCAGTCAATCTATCTGCATATTTATAAATGTACTGGGTCAATTTCTTCACTCAAGACAAAAGTTCAGATCCTTAAGTGCTCTTGACCTTGAAGTCCTGGTAACAAGTGTTCATTTAAACACATTAGTCTATTAGTTTCTACAACACACTGGTTGGGGCTTCCTTCCTTTCCTTCTATATTTTAGAGTTTGTACTAAAAGACCTGTTCTTACAAAAAACTTTGGAAGGCTTAACTTGTGTCACCAATTTGTTAGGATTTGAGTTTTACCTTTCATCTGCTTTGAAGGGTGTTTCGTTGTTAGGATTTTTTTTATTTTTTTCTTTTCTTTTTTCCTGTTTCATGGGAGCATTGTGAAATACAAAGTGCCCATGGGTGACCTGTAGTTCAGTGCCATGATGCTGTACAGGACTGAGCTCAGAGTCAGAGAACCCCAAAGGCTGTTCAGACTTAATCAAGACAGCAGCCTCTACTAGTTCCAATTATGTCAGTGAAAGGTATAATGAAGAATTTGAGGGTCTATCCTGTGCCTATGGCCATGCTGCTTCCTGCATAGCACAGAAGCCTTGGTGACACACAGCTCTTATCTGCTCTTATCTCCTCCCTTCTGAGAGGGGACAGACCTTTCCCAGCAGCTTCAAGTGACATAAAGGTAAAATTCAGTGGGCACCCACATATGGTGACTCAGTCCCTCAGACCTCTTTTTTATTTCTTTTTGTGCAGAAATCATACCCCTTCTCAGGGAGGACACAACACAGTTTCAAAATCCATCTATGACAAATAGACATAAATCCTGTAAAGTCATATTCTAATGAATCCTGGTACTAAAGGTGGGCCATTTATACCATATTATCACCTGCCTCTCTAAGATTCAAGTCACTAGTTTGTCTTCTGAGGTAAACCTCTATACACAGGCTGTCCTTCACTGGAAAAATAGACTTCAGCAACAGTTTTTCAATTTCATTTTCCCAAGGCTGAGTTTCCTAAACAGTAGGCTTTGAAAGTCAATGGAATATTTTAAAATTAATCAAGGAAAATCTTGTTTCTTTTGTTGGAGGATGATTATATTTAGGGATGGATTTGTCTGGTTTTTATAAAGATGCATATTTTCATCCCCTTAAGACACCACAAATTGTCTTGATCTAAATAATCTGACCTTCTTGCCAACATTAATTAATCCTCCTTTACAGAGAAAACATTTTCCCATAGAGTATTTTTCCTTCCCTCTGGCAAAGCAGTCAACCAAAACAGGAGAAAAGAAAAATCTCATCTCTTGCACAAAGGTGTGTGAGTGTCAGACACACACAGGGGCACCCCCCAAGAGTCTCTAGGAGAACCAGAAGCATATCTGGAGATCTGCTTCATTTCTTCTCCAGGTCAGGCTGGCCGTGAGCCATTAAGGATTCTGCAGGTCTGACTGAAATGCATAACACTGAAGTTAAGATCACTGTAGTCAAGAGCACTGATAAAATCAATGGTTTATAGCTGCTTACATTTGTTAGTTGAAGTGGTCAAATTCTTCATGATATGTGAAAGAATCTTTCTATTTGAAAGAATTTTCTTGTGGTTGATTTATCTGTATTTTCTACTTTCAAGGCACTGAACAAATCACAGATTTTTGAAAAGTGGTTGCTATTCAAACATAGGGTACTTTCTTTTTTTTTTCTGCCTATACACACACAGACACACATACAGAGGCCTGATGATTTAAGCAAAGCACAGAAAGCCCTCATTTAGTTTTCCACCATAATCCATTTAGCCTTTATCATTGAGAGATCTAGGGGGGAAATGGCAACTTGCAGGTAACAAGTTACTATTTCACATCATCCAAACTACACTGCATGACTGTGTAAGTGTTACTACCTGCTGTCCAGTGTGAGCAAAAACATGACTTCCTTGCATCCCATTTCAACTCTTCATCAGAGGAAAGCAGTGCACCAGCAGCATGGTGAGCTCAGGCAGAGGGACCCCAGCTCACCCAGATACCAAAAGAAATATTCATGGAGCCAGACCCTTGATCAGCATTGCCACAGAAGCCTACAGCAATTCAGCTGGGTCACAGGAAGCTGTTTTACCTAGCAGTGGCAAAAACTGGTGAAACAGTTGATTGTTTTCATCTCAGTGTGCTGAACTGGCCCTGCAAAAGTCCACGGGAGAGCTCCTGACAGGAGGAGGAATGTGAGCTGGAATGGGTAAAGGTGTGGCAATCAGGGGATGGATTGGTGTAACAGCAGCCTTAATAGAAAAGGTGTCTCTTATTTCCTAAGACGTGAGTTGCCTTTTGCCTTTGGATGTTGATCACAGATTGTCTGATGTGCAGGAATCTGTCAGAACATGATCTCCCTATGTTGATACACTAGGGTCTCAGATCACCCAAATTATCTATATCACCCAAGTTATCTAGCCTTGTTCTTATGCTTTGGCTAAACTTATGACACTAGTCAACTACAAGATACAGAGGTTAAAAAAAAACCAAAAAAAAAAGTAGTGCTTTCAAATTTAGCAAAACCTGTTCTACAATCTTGTTTGTCTCAGCAGTTCCCACACCAGGATCCCTGCTGGCAGACAAACGCATCAATCTCAGAGCAAGTTTTGAGTGATTTCCACCTCTCCCAAAAATTATACCAACAGCAAACCAACCTTCCAAATACTTCTCAAGGACAGGTTTCTGACTCCAGGGCTGCCATCTCAGAGGACAGCTTGCTTGACTCACTACATTCTGCTCCTTCAGCCGTGGCACTGTGTACCCTCATGTGCCAGGCTAGGGTGACAGTCCTTCCTTTGAGGAAGAACCAAGATGAACTCTTCCAGCTGGATGGGGCTGGCTCAGCTCTGGCTCTGTGTGCCAAATAACCTTGCACAAGATTTATTACTGTTGTGAGCCTCTTTCACCATAAATCTCTTAAGCAGACCCTGACATCAATCCCAGTTTCCTATTCTGAGATACAAGGGAGCCCTTTGATTTCATCCTCATGATCTTCATATTAGTTGTTTGGATTTAAAATATTACACAGGGTAAGTTTCTTAGCCCAAGGCTGCTGTTTGTTTCAGTGACCCTGACAACTTCTCTACATTTGCCATCTGTTCCAGAAATTGCTTTACCTGGAGACTTTCCTCAGGAACGCCACTCCTAGCTCAGCTGAGATACCTTGGATAGATGGGGAGCAGTGCACAGCTCCCCACCACACAACAGAATAAAAGTCCTGCTGCATCTCACAGAAACAAAGGCAAAGTGTCACAAAGATTCTGAGACCTTCACATACAAGTTTAGTAAGGACAGTAGAACCATCACAAAAACGATGGGAAAAGACCTTGAAAAATCCTCTACTTCATTATGTAAAACAGGTAGACCAGCACAACTTCTGCTATTCCTTTGCTCTTCATCCATCTTGTCTTTCCTTCGCCCTCTCATTTTCTCTGTTCACATCATCACAGCTCTGGAGCTGGCTTCTTTATCCCCTCAAAGCAGCTGGGAATACAGTCTGACTGCAAGGTGCTACTACAGGGAATAAAGATGATTGTAATAAATAAGGAAGCAGAAAACTGCTGCAGATGAAATAAAATGCAACACATGAGTCATTAAATATTGAACTAAACTCAGGCTGCATAGCCTGACTCAATCTGTTTTTACTGATGGTAAATGATGGGCTTATATAATTTTCAGTATCCTGATGGATGAGATGACATCAGTTGTTTAGGTTGAGCAAGACAGAATGAAAAGGGTGCATTTTACTATTCTCGCTAAAAGCCCAGTTCCTCTAGAGTGCTGAGGACTTGGGAGGCCTCACTACCTTTCTGGTTGGACTCTCTGTTTTCCAGTGTTAATAAAAGCTGTGGCATTTTGGAGCAGTTTGGTTTAGGCACTTTATAAAAGGTCCTCAAATACAAGCTTGAGGATTGATTACCCTTGTCAGTTTTTAATGAAAATTAACAATGTGGACGGGAATAGATTTTTATAATTACCAGGCCACTGAAATGAAAGAGAGAAGATATTCCCCAAAACTCTGAGACACCATTTCCCTCCAGCCAGGGTCACCACCACATAGTGACTGCAGGGAGGCATGCTTTGCTGCAAGGGAGAGAAAATAAAAATTAACCTCTGATCTACAAAAGCACTGGAGCTGCTGGCAATTAAGTTATTATTTAATAGGATGCCATGCTTTGAAACACTAAAATTGAGGGCTGGGGATTCTCTCTGCCATGCTGCTCCTTTTGCCACTCAGACCCAGATGTGGCAGCCACCTGAGGAGGTTAGAGAGCTGTAATTAAATTATTAAAGCATGGCCAGGCTACAAGAGAGGAAAACAGAGAGAAGAGTGATTGCAAGTAATTACTGGATGTATTGGTGTCTTTTTTTTTTCTGCTCTTGAGGCTGGTAATTTTTTTGCTGCTCTTGTTCTTGATGGGGTCTCCACCTAGAAATCACCTGCCAAGCCACAATTTTTCATCAAAGGTTACAAAGAGGTTGAGATGACAGTAGAAGTGCCAGCATCTCTCAGAAATATGGAGAATGTTTTGCCAGATGACTGAAAATGTAAAAGATTTTTCTGGGATTTTTTTGTTTGTTTTGTTGCTTGGGTTGTTTTTTGGATTTTTTGGTTGGTTGGTTGTTTTTATTTTGTTTTGTTTTTATTTCGAGGAAAAAATTATCTTTCCCAAGAAAATTTAGAAGACAAGAACAAATTTATCATCAGTTTCCACTGCAACCCCTTTCCTTCATAACACTGAGTATTTCTGAAAAATTTTTGCCTCAAGTATTCCTTCCTGGGTGATAACACGAGGACACTGTGTTAAAGAAAATGTTGATTGAGATGCTTCAACAACAACTGCTGTTCAAACCACATGTGGTATGTCTGGCTTCTTGGTAACTCATTGACAACTTCCATCCTGAAAATGACATTCATCTTTCCAAATACATGAAGACATTTTTGTCTGTGGTTAAGTCCAGATTTTAAATCATTGGTTCCTGTGAAACTTCTCTGGCCCAAGGTTCAATCCTTTGCTCCATGTTTGATGGATTAAGTCAGAAATACATCTTTGGATCTCAGCTTGCTTATTCTATTGCTGGAGCAACATGTTTTTCACAGCTTCTCTCCCCACCACGCCCAAGCCAGTGATGTAAGTTGTAGTTTGTTCAAAGGCTTGAAGGGGAATCAGTCCTATAACTCACAGTTCACTATTGAGCTCAAGGCAGTGTTCTGCACCTTTTCACATAAGCATGTCAGGTGGTTTATTCAATACACAGCCCCAAGTTGAGCCAGTGCAGGCAAATGTGTTTGTAGATGAGCAGCATATTCACATATCTCTGCATGGAGCCCAGCTCCCACCATGGAACTCAGGACTGCTCCAAGCTTAGGGTGTTTAAAAGATGTGAGACCTTTAGATGAAGGGATTTGTTTCAGCTTATCAGAAAAGGAAGAAAAGCCACCTGCAAGATTCAGATCTATATCCCCACAACAGCCTGTTGAATTTCCCCAAAAGTGTTTTGATCTGCACGTTTTGATTCTGGCTCAGTTGCGTTTGCTTATCAGGTTTGGTTTCCTTCACATTTAGAGCACACATATCACAGCTTGAACTTCCTGGCCTTGCTTTCTAAAGCTGTAGGGTGAATTACAACTCCTCCTAAGTAAAAAAAAAATAATAATAAATAAAATAAAAAAAATAAAACACTGAGTGAGTCTGTTTCTGATTTTACTAAGACTTTCCAAGAAAGTCGGCCTTAAAATGGCAGTGTTCTTCATCTAACAAGATGGCTCTCTGTTTAGATGTGGAGCAAAAGGTTAAGGTAACCTGCAAAAAAATTGGGGTTTACTAAACAATTTGAAAAAAGCAGCCTTCAGCCATGAGGTCTGTGTATGGTAAAACAGAACCCCAAACATCCCAGGTGAGTGGAGAGATAATGGGTGTTGAAGAGGCAGACAGAGAGAGGGTTGATCCTTTAGGCAACTGAAATATTTTTTTCTAGTAAAATAGAGGAGGAAGCAGGCCTGATGGCCCATCAGAGAGGAATCCAATTTTCCTGGTTCCCAACCTTGAACACCATGAGACTTCATCAGTCAATGGAAGAGCAGACAACAAAACAAAGTGCATACTTTTGCCTCAGGGACCATTGAAATCTTCTGTTGGGACAGCCTTTCCCAGAAGCTGGTATTGGAATGAAGACTTATATTTCACTCTTCTGGTAAACTGGCAGCAGGTCATTTCTATCCCTCAGTGTTTCAGCTCTCACACAGACAGGTAGCCACACTGGGAAAAGCAGGAATTGTGGAAGACTGACCTTGAGACTGACCCTGATGAGTATTTTATTGGACTACTACCCACTACTGGGTTAGTGTGCCCTCTCCATCTCTCCCTGTGTAGCTGGAGTAGCACAGCTCTCTGCAAGGAAACAGGAATGCTATCATTGCCTCAGCACTCTGAGGTTTTGTTAGTGATAGGAATATTCCTGCCTTTACAGTCCCCGTGTAAACTCAAATTCAGGTTACAAAGAAGTGTTTGACTTCGCCTTAATTCAGCGCAGAAGAGCAGTGCTGCTCTCTCCAGCAGCTGCACCCGGACTTTTCCTGCCCGTGGTTCTGAGAAGGAAACTCTTTGAGGGCATTACACAGTTGAGTAAACAAAAGGAACAACTGGAGCAGCTCCCGCATTAAAAAGCCCTGAGGCTCAGACAGAACAAAAGAAAGAGTATCCGTTTAAAGTCCTTACATTTAAGAGAATTGCAAATAACCTGTGACTGCTAATGTCTTGACTGAAAGTCATTTTCTGAGCACACTGAAGGGAGTGATTCTGGACCTTTTGGGAACCCAGATTTACAGTGTTCAGGGACAATACAGGAACAAAGTTTAGTACCTCACAACTCCAGCACAGATTCACTAAACCTCAGTGGGACAACAGCACCATCTGTACAGTTTCCTAAGGTGTCCAGCTCCATTTTTGGATAAATCTTGTTCGGAGAAGCACCACAGTCCAGTGCTGTTGTGTCTGAGAATATGTCATTGGGAGGGCCAAGGATTCTTAGTATCCATTAAACTACTTATTCATTCATCCCAAATTAAATCAGCAAAGAACTGATCTGAATCACAAGCCAAATTTAGAAACATTTTGAGAAATTTCCCTGCAGGGCTTTGGGGACTCCCTCCTCAAGGCTCGGGCTGATAGACATTTCTGTGGGGATGTTCTGAGGCTGCTTCCTCCCACCTGGCTCCTGCTGGGAGCTTCAGAACAGGGCCCCAGTCTCAGCCTGTGGCCTCTCACAGGCTATAAACTGTCCCTCTGCTTTTTAAAGGTAACGAGGCATTTTGTGGCCAGTCGGAGCACTGATGTGTTTTCAAAACTGTGAATTGCACTGATATAAATCTGTGGGTTCAAGTACTACATGAGAAGTAAAACCAAAACCCTTGGCTGCAGAGGTGCTTCAGTCACTGAGGAGCTGCAGAAACAGCCCCTGCTTTGCCCAGCGAGAGAAAGAAGCCCAGACAGGTCAGGCTGACCCCTCAGGATGAACAGGGCCATGGTTGATTCCCAGATATCACTGTCGTTCCCTTCTAGTCTGGATCGGTGCTGCTCAACACTGCAACTACAGGCAGCTGTGTCTGCAAGCTGACAAAAAGCTTACCCATAAAGCTTTGTCATTCCTACCCAGGGGAACTGCAGGTGCTTCCAGGGTCACACTCATTTCTGGAGTGAGCAGGTATTTTTGTTGGCTTTGGTAATTCCCTTGGTCAGAAGAGAGAGAATTGCCACATAGGGAATCCAGTGCAGGCTGGAAAGGGTATGACTTCGACATATTAATCTTCTGCATTTTTTCTTCTTCTTCTGTTCAGGTTAAAATCTTGGTGGATTTCCTGAGGAAATTTACTTTAATGGGTCAAAAATGCAGCTGTTGGATTTTAAGTGGCGTAGTCTGTAGCTGACACCCTTTAGAGGTAGAAAAGCACGAAAGCTAGGAGGTATGAAGGTCCTTCATCAGTCCCAACAAAGATGCAGAAAGAGTCAAACTGTGACCACTGGCTAGAATTATGCCCTCAGGTTAACCGAATGTTTTAATCAATCAGATACTTGAAAGGAAAGGTCTTAGCAGGAAGAGGAGTAGAAATGCATTTAGTGAGGGAGAAGAGATTACAGGAGGTGAGAGAGAGAGAGAGAGAGAGAGAGAGAAGTTAGCACCTCTGAAATAGATAAAGGTTATCAGACAGCAAGGTGAGAAGGAGCGTGTCAGAAGACATAAAATCAACCCATTTTTCGAGTTTTCATTGCATTTTTGCTGCTGGGTTTCAATCAGTGCTCTTTGATCCTGCCTAAGCAACACCCTGGCCTGGATGGAAGCTCTGTCAAGAGGAGAACCTGCCTTGTCCCCACCCTCGGGGAGCCCTGAGCCCATTCCACCTGCCATGCACAGAGGCACAACACCAAACTGATCTGCACTTCAGTCGAAATGTTGCAGTCATTCCCCAGCTGTTATATTTCAGCCTTAGGACATCACACTGCGGGGGAATGGCAGCTTTTCACTCTGCTTGCTTTCCTCTGAAGAAGGTATTTGTTTGAGTACTCACTACGTCTGGCTTTCTTGTTTGTGCCTTTGGTTTGAGTAATTGCCTTAATCTGAATTTCAAGGCTGACACCCTGCCTGACCCTTTTCTACTCACTTCGGTATTGTGTAGGGCATCCAGCCTCCTTACTTTCTGTTTTAATTAAAAACTACAGCAGCTTAACGAGCCACTTCTACATCAAAATTGTTTCCAAAAACAATACGCATGCATGCATGTATGTTTATGTATCACAGGATTTAACTTTTGGCTTCCAGTACTCTCTCTCATGCATATACATTAGAAATGGATTTCTAGAAAATAGAAATTTATTTTTCATAGATTTATGGAAATAAATCCATAGATTTATGGCAAGTAACTCAATTAAAATATTTATGTTCTAATTGAAAGTGTGTCCCCTAAAAGCATTGCAGCATCTACTGCTTTTCTCGCCAGTTCACCACTATTTTTACCTCTCAGCTGCTGCCACTGAAGCAAAGTNGTCATCATTAAAAGAACTTATACACGAGAGTGGGTTTTGGGGTGCTGGTTACCTCAATAAGGTTACTACCTACTGTCAAGGCCTGGGCAGAAGGTAAGAGCTGATTTTAACTCCCACATCCATTCGTAACAGTCCTGGCCCTGGGTAACAGTGATTTGTTATCCAGGTGCACACACACGTGTGCAGATGCAGCAGGTTTAATTGCTGTTTGTTTTGCAATGTAAGCCTCTTTAATTTTCCATTCGTTAAATAAAGAACATGCAGCATTTATGTAATTAATTTGCTCAAATAGTTTAGCAATTGAGCTCCTGATCTTTGTGCCCGTTTCAGAGGCCACTTTCCGGCTGCTGCAGCCCCGAGTGCTCCCCTGCAGTGCATCACTGCTTCCCCAACAAGAGCACATCCACCTCCTTGAACTTTCTCTCACACCTACCCTGCCAAGCTAGTTTGCAGCTGAACTCTGATCCTCTAATCTCATTATCCCTTCTTCCACGGCTCCCTCGTCCTGCCCTCGCAGTCTCCTTGCTGATCTCTTGGCCGCCTCCTCCCGCATCCATCCATTCTCCCATTTCAGCCTTCAGCTGCCCTACTTGCCCACCCCAGCACCATCCCACACTGCTCCAATCATTCCTGTCCTGCTTAGCAGGCTGCTGGGCATCTGTGCCCTCCCTCAGGTCCTTTGCTCCTGATAAAATCTTAGGACCACAATGTCAACTGAATACTCAGTGCAAGAATTATGAAGATCCTTTCATGCATATGCAAGAGGACAGATGTAATAACAAAATATTAGGTCGAAGTCTGAAATTTTCACTAAAAAAAAGTGTTGCTAGATTGGAGAAATTGATTAGGACCTGCAAAATGTTTTATCCTGATGTAGATTGAGTTATCCAGAAAATAGCAATAGAAGGCAAGCAACCTCCTTCCTGGTTGTGAATATCTGATTTTAATAATATATGTATCAACATGTATAACATGACTTTCAGAACAAATACACAGCTGACTATTTACATGTATCTCAAGTCCTGACGGAGGTGTGTGTGTGCTGTTAGTTACAGGGATGTTGGAAGATGAGGATCACCTGGCACACAGGCACATAAAGACTTCTGTCAGTATATCAGATTTTCATATCAGTCAATTGTTACAGTACTTGCATAAAAACTCTGTCAAAACAAAATTTCTTCTGGCTGGTTGCAAAAAAAAAAGGATATTTTTAACTTCAGCTGGTTTGAATTTCCTGTATATTTATAAAAATAAAATGTTCCTTTCATGCTTAAAGTAATTCTTTTTTCTGTCAGCTCTTTGGATTTTTTTTTCTTATGGAATCCAAATGGATCATGAATGTTCCTTGGCTACCAACACAAATAGTCTTTATGTTTCATAATGCAGTCAGAAATTTTCCTGGGATTCATTTGTTGGGGGGGGGGGGTGTTCATTTTTTTTCCCTAAAAGCATCCATTTGTTACCCTTAAGAAAGCAATGTCACACAACAGTTTCCACAGTGTAATTGGAGCTCCAGGCTTTACCCTGTTTGTCAGTGAAGCCCAGACCTGCCCTGACCACTGATGTGGCAAAGAGCTGCCCACCAGTGTGAGACCACAGTTCATATGTCACAAACACATCACTGCAAGCAATATATTGTTAAAAGAAAGAACAAAAAATCCAGCAAAACCCACCTCATGCATGTTCATCACCTGAGTTGATTTGCTGTAGGAGGTACCCAGTTGCTCTAGTGCAGTAAATTAAAAGACAGACGTATGAGTTATCACCATTTAAATTCAGCATGGATCGCTTGAAAAATGAATATATCAAATAAAATGCCCTGAGTCCTGAACTGCTGTCTTGTGAAGCCTGGATGTTCTAGTTCTGCATTATATATCCTTGAACTTCTGTCATATTTTAATTTCAAGCACAGATGTGTGTAGTCCTAGTGATTGATCCTTTCCACACCTTCCTCACAGAAAGCAAAGCATTCTCAATCTTGTGTTTGTACAGTGACACCTGCCAAGGGGTCATCCTTGTATTTTCCATGTTTTTTTCCTAACTTCATTGCTAATAGAGATAATGAGTCACTATTGATGAAACAGTTAATGATAAACACAATAAAATTACTTAGCAGGTCCAAGCTATTCCTGAAGCGGGGGAGGAGAAAAAAGGTTAATTTTAGCCTGGATTTGCTTCCCTATGAAGCTCAGGAATAGCCACACAAATTTCAGTAGTGGTAAGGGTAAAGGAAAAAGCAGACAGCAGTCCTTGTCTCTTCACTGAGTGAGGACAGCAAAGCTGATTTAACCACCTGCCAATATTCTGTGGTCACCTTGCACAGGAGGAGCTGCACCAAAGGAGGCAAAGGAGACAGAGCTGCAGTTTCTGTACAGCTGTAACATCCAGACCAAAACAAGCAGGGGATTTTTCTTCAGTGGGATTTTGAAAACAATAAGTTAAAACATTCCATTACTTATGAGAGGATTAAATATTCAGCCATGAAGTATTATAATGAAATAGATATGATCAGAAATTGTCTGTCAGTAATAGCATTTTGACTGGGTCTATTTTGAGAGAAAAGAATGCTAGCTTGTGATTTTTGTTTAAAAACAGGACTGTTACATATATGAATATATTTCCAAATAAAGTAATTGTTAAAAGCACTTTCAAAAGAACACTATTGTTTGTGTTTGCCACTGGCCTCATAAGAAAGATTTGTCTCTGTACAGCTTCATAGACAGCCAAATTGACCAAATCTCTACCAGTTCTTCATGTCTTAGAGTTTAAAACCAGTGGAGGTTTATTTTCAGATCCCAAATATAGAAAATATTTTGTTTTCCTTATGAGGACTTTCTCACAAAAGAATGAGCAAAATTCAATTGAGGATGTAAACATTTCAGATATCTCTGGAAATGCAACATTTGCAGAGTGGGAAGACAAATGTAATCTTGCCTGGTGATCAACCAGTGTTAATTTTGACAGTGTGATGACTGCACAATGATCCATTTATCTATTTGTGTGCCTTATGTTTAGAGCAGAACATAGCTTAACCTCACAAATAGAATGGGAATAAATTATTCTAATTGCCACTAAAATGTTTCTATTTAAATACCAGCTTCTGCCAACTGCTACCCCACAGTTGTTTGTGAATGGTACCTAAAACAACACATGCAAGGGTAGCTTTTGTGATGTGACAAAAATGTGCTGCATGAATGGATGCTGTGAAAAGGGGAAAGTCCTAGAGAATTACAGCAAGCAGAAGCTTATCCCTTTTGTAAGTTGTTGTGTAGTTTCATTTTGACTAAATTAATCACATCTGGAGAAAAAGCATATAAACACCACTAATTAGTGTTCCCTTCCTCTCTGTAACTTCAGGGGGTTTGATCCTATTTTGCTGTGTGTAGTACTCATGGTGGTTACTGTCTCTTTCTCAGGCAGAGTGCATTTTTGGATGGTAATCAAATACTAGGAAAGTCTTTTAAGATGAGAACTGTGGAAGCTGCAACATGGCTTTGGTACTGCAATATAACCCTGGGTCATCTGTCTGTTGTCCAGAACTTTCTATTATCCAAAACATGGCCATGTCCCCTGATTTCTATTAATTATGCTGACTAGTCCCTTGAATTTCTGAAACCTCTGTTCTCCGGGCTTATTTAGCTTTCCCTATGGCATCTGAATAATCAGGACTACTGTATTTCATTATTTTTCATAATGCTTTCTGCTTTTCAGAGGGCAAAAGCAGTCTCTCTCTCTCTCTCTCCCCACTTTGCAGAATACATTAGACTAGCCAAATAAATGAACCTGGCCAGATGAGAAATGCAAACTCCCTCTGTCTCAAGTACTACTTTATACTGTTGAGTAATGCCAGCACTACAGATTTGGCTGCAGAATACATAGTCAACACATTCAGCAAGCACAAGATGAGTATTTTCATTTCCATTTGCTCATTAGAAAAAAAACCAAAACCAAGGGGTTGATAGTCAGAAAAGTCAAAACAATCATCATCAAAGCTGTATCACTAGAAAAACATCTACAAACTGGGGATGCACAGAAGGGTAAACTCTCCCCAGCTGATCCAAGATTATCAGAAAAACATGAACTCTGCCTATTTCAGGGTCCTATCCCATCTAATGGCTATCATTTGAAGCTTACAGATGGATTAAAAGGACAGGGCAACACATCCCTGGGGTGGTGCTCCCTGAAAATCTAAGGCTCTAAGAATCATCCCATGCCTCGGGTTGTTTCTTTGCGCATAAAAGCATTTGCAGATTTTTTGCCTAGAATTTGTTAAATCCCTTCCTGAACTCCTCTGTTTGAATACATCCCGAGTTCAACAGTTTAATGGTGCAGTGTGAGGAATTAAATATATATTTTCATTTGCTTTCTGTCCACTGCTTCACAGTTCCATGGCCTGCCTCCTTGTTTCCTGTATTGTGCACAGCTGCCTGCAATATTCTCAATGCAAGTCAGGATGTTACTGACCTCCGCCAGGTCATCATGCGGTCAAGGCAGATGAGATGAAGTAGATTATCTTCAAACTAGATAATGGGAAGAGAGTTATGTGTCCACCCCTGCATTTACTGAAGAGTGGAAGGAAAATCAAGTATACAAGAAAATAGAAATGAATAGCATGGAAGCGAGCAGGAAAATGAACAGCAAAGAGAAAGGAAGCCTAATACTGCAGGGAGTGGAGCAGTGTAAGAACCACCTGTACTACAGCAAAGGTTCTCACTGCACAGTAATCTCCATTGGCTCCATCAGAGTACAGTAACAGAGGTATATTATCAGACAAACACATTGTGAGACTCCCCAGTTGTCAGGATGGTGATACAGTTGTTAAAATGGCCTTGCCTGGTCTGGTCAAGATACTGAGGATTACCAGGGAAACTTTGTATGTTAATCCAAGGTAGGGTACATGGGCAATAAAGCCGAGGTCCTAGAACACTGATGCTATCTATATGTCAAACCAGAAATAAACAGAGTAACATAAACATAACAAAATAATGACCACAGTTATAATAGATTGGGAAACAGAAAGAAAGGCAAAGATGGCAAGAGTGGCCTTGCTTGATGGAGCAGAGTGAATGAGAATGAGTTGGATGGATAAAATAGACTACATTTGTGTGAAATTGCTTAGAGAAAAGTTAATAAGAGATTCTATTGAGTAGTGGTGGGAGTTTGTTATAGACGCTTCCCCCTCCAGGCTCAGAGTTGGATATGAATAGCAATTTCTGTAATGTTATTAGAGGAAGAGACAGACTAGTGAGAATTGTGTCATTAAGGTAGATTGGCTCCCAGGCATATGCTGAAAAATAAATGCGACCAATAATCCTAAGGCTCAGATGCTCCTTCAGGTGACAGGCAACAGATTGGGCCACTAAGCAGTGAGGAAAAAGCAGAGATTAAAGATGGGCTTGGCCTGGTCCTTGCGCACTTTGTCTTAGTGCTCAATAAGGGCAGTGATGTCAGCTGTGGGGACAAATGAAGGGTGAAGACAAGAGTGCAGAGAAAGCACAGCTATATCTGAAGCAAAAGGAAAATGAACTGGATGAGACTGAACAAGTCAGACTGTCCTCACTTCACCATTTGGAAAACGCAGGTCCAAGGATTTTTAATAAATCTGTCACGTTTTTATGAATGGGACTATATGCCTTGACAACAACAAATGTACCACCTGTATGTAGGACAGAGAGATAGGAGGAGAAGCAAAAAGGGAGCTTGGCAATTTTAAGCCTCTGAATCTGATCTTTGTAACATGCAACAGTTGTGGCCTCTTCAGGAAAACACTTAGGCTGCAAAATAAACAAAAAAATAAAATATTTCCTGTCCAAGAGAGCAAGGAAACTGGAAAGAATACTCAGCCATAGGGAAGGCTAACTTCCTAGCTGGTGCAGGAGGAAATTTGATTCAGTGTGCGAAAAAATGAAGTGAAACAGTTGCCTGCAGTACCAGAAAGCTGGACACAGTAACACCAGCTGTCCCTTTTATTGCTATCACCATAGGTTTTTTCTGAGACCTTGATTTTTGAAGATAATTAAGCATGTGTATTACTCTCAGATGAGGATTTTATCTACTGAAGCCAAAAAGCAGATTTTAAAAATTTACCTGTTAAATGATAATGTGGGGATCTCTAATCTTGAAAATTTCCTTGGATGCTCTTTGAATATCTCAGTCTCAAATCTCTATCACATATACATATATTTACTTAAAGTGAGGCACATAATGTAACACCACCTTTAAATAAGAACTTAGTTAACTTTGTATTTGCATTGCCTACTCTTATTTCAGGTACTGCAGGATGGTACAGCAAGTCAGGAGAGCTTTCTCACTGTAAGCTCCCAGAGAAGTTTCTGAAGTTTTTCCAAACCCTTCATTTCCCTTGCTTCTGTTCCTCAGTTCCCAGTTTGCTCCAACCTTAGGATCTCATTTCTCTTGCCCACAGGCACTGAGGCACCAGCACAATTGTAGATTTTAGTGATCATCAGACATAAAAGTCCTGAAACTTACTTCTCGAGGAATCCCCAAAGGGATATCAAATGGCTGTTCCTACTTCATGTACTTCACTTTGCCAGCAAGGCTTAAAAAGAAGAAATTAATACAGAGAAGGTGCTGTCACTGGGATGCAAAAAGCCAAATAATACATGTTCCCAAGAGACTCTATGTAATGAATCGTTAAATTTTTAAATAATAAAAATAGTGGCAGTCCTTTAGAAAACAAACAAACAAACAAATCCCACCCATGATTTTACTTCTCCCTAATCAAGCAGGGAATGACACCAAAAAATCTGTATAAACATGGCTGGTGCCAAGAGATCCAGCAGCCTCGAGCCTGAGCATGTCATTATATCTCACAAACCACACCACAAACAAGAAATCACTTGTGCAATGGCTGATCACTGCTTTCCAGGAGAGAATGTATGTCTGTTTGTAAAGGGCTGGCAATGGGGGTCTTCAGCAAATAGGAAGTATTTTTCTTTTCCCCCTTGCACTGCTGTCCTCACACTGAAGCACTGTCCTCTGTACACTCAGCCTGTGTTACAGAGCTGGCAGCTCTTCAGCAACCCTGTTCCCATACCCTTCACACCTGGGGAAAGGGGCTGATTGTACCTCCAGATATCTTGTAAAAAGGCCATGGAGTTCCCACTGTTTGAGCACGATACCTGCACACATCCCAACAGCTGACTGATTAGGAAGGTGTCAGCAGACGGATGTCAAAATGCATAGCCTAGTTACTCAGTTTTGTGAGACTAATTAAAATAGGGCGTCATTGTTCTGCATGACAAATGGCTTCCTCTGGATGTTCTTTACCTCAGTTCTTGGCATATATTATCTTTAATTACATTTAACTCAAGGAGAGTCTGAAGTACATTTTTTCTGTGAGTGTGGCTTTTTTGCTTCATGTGAAATGAGTCTTTGCTTTATTTCTGAGGACTTCACACTTCATTCTCCCAGAATGTCACGTCATTAAGCTTCTCCCTGCCCTTCTTACATTGTTTTTATAAAACAGGATATGTCTACACACAGCAGCTTTGGAGAGGACCTAGCACAAGTGAAGAAGTGATTGAAGCCCTTGCCCAAAGCCTCCTCTTCTGGACAGTGCAGGCTCCTCTGACTCTTGCTTGAGAGGCCTATCAGTGACAGCATTTAATGTGCCATCAAAATACAGGTCCCTTGTTGGAGTCTTGGCTCTCAGACAAGGCAATTATACAATTTTATTCCTTTAAATGATAGAGAGGGAACAGAACAAAATGGTGTTTGAGAGAACAATGTCTGTGGAGCGACCAATTGCCATAACAAAATTAAAATCTGGAAAAGGAAGCAGAACAGAAGGTTGCCAAGAAGGGGCATCCATTTACAGCTGGCTAGAGATTAGAAGGAAGTTAAAGGAGAGCTCACTAAGGGTTCTGGTGAAAATTAAACTGTCAATAAATGTTTCAGATTACAGGGTATATCAGATTGTGAGAGGAAGAAAATCAGCCAGTGCTTCCCTCCTCCCTTCCTCCACAGACTTAAGTTAAAAGCATTTGCAATTTGGCTGCTGATAATTATTGCCAATAATTAATAAGCCTTTGCACAAACTCTCATGCTCTTAATCTGCAGGGTTAATTATGAAAAACAAAGGAAAGTATCTAAATCAGTGGAACTAAGTGATTAAAGAAAGAGCATGAAAACAGCTTGTAAAATGAGGGTTTTGTTTTAAATTTTAATGATAAATATATATACACTGAGACACTTAATGTGGATGTCAACAGTTTAAAGGGAAACAGAAAGTCTACTTTGTTCATTATAAAGAAAATCAAAAATAAAGGTTGTCTTTCCTGTAAGGATAAAGACTTGGAAATGAGACCATCTGAGTTCCTGGGAGATCTGGGACATTTGAAGGTGGAAGAGCAGTCCCCCAAAAAGGGGAGGATCTCCCTGTTGAGAAGTAGTGCCTTTCAGTTTACTTTAATACATTTTTAGCATAAATTGTGTTCTTGATCGTGTTGACTTCAGTGAGCCTATAGATATGCTGAGACATTTTCACAGCTGAAATGAAGGTTAAAAATATTTCCTAACACACATGCTGAGGCCTTACAACAATGTGGGCCAGGCTAAGTGATGTGCCCTAACCCAAGTGGGAAGGCTATGACAGAACTTGGGCTTTAAAACAATTCTGTGAATTCTGGGTTTGAATTTACAGACTTTTTTTAGATTTGTATTTCTATTTTACTCTGTTTTAAGAAGTTCCTTGCTATTCATTCATTGGATTCCAGTCCTTTCCTTGTGCCTCCCACAACAAGCATACTTTGATAAGTGGAAAGTGGACTTGTAAACCTTCAAGAAATTACCAGCTCCAGGCTGTGGATCTAAGGAGAGGAAAAAGGGAAAACACACAGGCTTGTAAAGAAACTGGTAGAAAACTCAGTTCAGGCTGGGAAAGTCTGTTAGATTTTTCTGATCTTTTCCTTCCTTATAGATGACACCATTAAACAGAACATTGTTATTTCTACAAACATCCGTCAGAGCCCTAAGAAATTCAGGGTGATGGTTAATATATAAAAGAGAGTCCAAATTTTCAAAATGTGGCAGGTCCCATCAAATGCACACACAGCTCTGCCAGGAGCCTAATTGACTTAGGAGCTGTTTTGTGGTAGCTGGGGAGGCATCAGGCAGCAGCACAGCTGGTGAGGTTTCAGGTAAACTGTGATTTTATCTATTTATTTTCACTCACAGGCTTGTCAGTCCCAGCAAAGGGGTAATATTTTTAAGGCAATTTCCATAAGGAAAAAGGGCAGAATATTTTTCTCTCCTTTTAATAAAAAAAAGAAGGCTTTAAATTGTTATTTGAGATGTTTACACATCTCTCACAGTCTATGATGAGTCCTTTAGGGATCCAGATCACTGGAGAGCAACTTGTCAAGTGTTCCTTTTGCTGCTAGGACAGTAAACTCAATTTACTGATCAGCAAAGCTGATTCTCTTCCTAGTGAACTCAGTGCATCTATTATGAACTTCACATGGAGTTTCTAGGGCAAGTTGCTTAGAAAATCAGACATGAAGCTGTGAAAGATATTTCCAAAATATTCAGAGTCATCAGTACCTTTCTTTTTGTTCACAGTCTTCTTAATTTTATTCCTAAGACTCACAATACAAAAACAGCAGACCCAAAACAGTTCAGGTTTAGGCATGCAATACTCTGCTCAACAAGAGCTTTTTTCTTTAGACAGCAGGTCACTGATTTTTGCTTTTTAAGTGTATCTCCTGAAATGGGAAAGAGAAAATGAAGTCTGCAATGGAGAGCTGGCAAGAAATTCACTCCTTTTGGATAAAAGGTACCCACTGTAGGCATAGATCTTTGTTAACTACATTTAATGCATTATGAAAGGTTTGCAAATGCTCTTGCTCTGCATACAGTGTCCCAAAGAAGCAGAATTCATCCAGAATCAGTTCACTGGATCTGTGCTGCCCCAGGAGACAGAAAATGAGTCCACGCTAATGCTATGATTTAGAGTGTGTTTTTATTTATTCCTAAATGTAATGTGCTTGTGTAGCAAACAATTCTTCTGCAGGGAAGAGATGTACAATAATTTGAAACTAACAACACATTAAGTTGACTATTACTGGAATCCTGCTGCCTCTTGTTGCTCTGTGTATAACTAGGCAAATATATTCAGGTCTGGCATGGGTTTACACTCATTCCATGACTGTTTATTTCTACCAGCATGGTCTAATCCACTTAAGAGAGGATAATGAAAAAAGGTCTGATAAATCCTTACCTAGAATTTGAAATTTATTTGAGGTTTTTGCAGCTCACAGTCCAGTTAGTTTAAAGGTAAGTCAGGCATCTCTCCACAGGCTGCAGCCTCCTCTCCACATGGCTCCAGACACTCTGGAGGCAGAGTTACCATTCCATTAAACAGGACAAATGCTGGTTTTGCACAAAGGGAGCAATGTCAATCTCACCTCTCCCAGCTACCTCCACCTAAGAGATGGAGTTGGCAGGAGGAAAACATCCAAATTAAACCCAAAGTGGCTGAGCAGTGGCAGGAGTGGCATCAGAGTTCTTGAAAAAAGACCTTTGATGGGTTCTTGAAAGTAAGTGTATGCTTTATTCTAAAGTGTCCATGACCACCAAAATTAGACAGCCCTTGAATGTTGTCAGGCATTTTTTGGCCAACTCTCATTTTTCCCTGAATTATCTGTTGCATAAATTTTCCTTGTGCTGCCAGAAATTACCACAATCTTTGTGTATTCCTGGGGCCATGCCTACAAGGCAGCTTCTAACTCCTGCTCAGTCAGTCAGCCCAAAGAAAATCTTTTCTCCAGCTGGTTTAGCATCTGCTCTACCACCACTAGAGAGAAAAATTCTCTTTTTCTAACCACAGTGAAGGGGTCTTGTTTCAACAACAGAAAGAACCTGATCCCTTTTCCTCTGCCCTGCTCCATCCTGCATCCTTCCCTCGTGTGTGGATGTGTCCCTTGGTGCCTTGTCAGCCTGTGTTCACTGAAACCCTGCGCACAGCAGCTGATCCTCCCAGCTCAGCACAGCCCTGCAGCCCCCACATTACAGCTCAAACTGCTGCAGGCCACACAATCAGTGTGTGCTAAACATCAGCTGCCTCTTACCAAATAAAGCTGAGATGAAACTCAGCCCTTGAAGAAAGAGGGGGAGTATCTCCTGGCACACATGAGAAATCAAAAAACAGTCACTGCCAATTACAGATTTATTAAGATGGAGCAGAAGAAAGGTTTATCATCACTGAGCTGCAGAAGATGCCAGATTAGACACAATATTTCCTTCAACTTTTCTTTTCTGTCCTACCTGGTGTTTTTAGTACTGAAAAGTAAATTTCTCCAGACAGAGGTTTCTCTCAGAGGTTGGTGCAGCCACAAAGAGAAGGCCTCATGCTGGTGTGAAGGAGAGAAAAGGAACCCTTCTTTTTTCCTTCCCCTCAGTAACTCCTGGCCTATCTCACTGTCAGTTTGCACAGCCCAATGTGGATCTAGAAAAGAGGAGGAAAGTTTTTCTTTTCTGCAGACCCTGTGCCAAGGAGGGGACTGTAAATGGTGAGAGGACTGTATTCCCACTGGAGGGAATTCCTCACCTGCCACCCAAGCCTATAAATGCTTCTTCCTCAAATTTGCAGGATTTGTGTTCACTGATGACAGCTTTCTTCCCCAGCTGCTCAACTGATGCAGATCCAAATTCAAAGCGGAATGAAGCTGTTTAAATAAGATTAATGCTAGCAGGCAGTATGGGTCTCAGGGGTGTTTTTCCACCATCCACTCACCCCTGATGGCCTTCCTGTAACCCCTCAACTCTGTTCTAGGAAGCAGGATTATTTTTTCAGAAACAGAAAAGGAAGCAGTCAGCTCCCTGGAGGTACCAGAGAAGCCTACCCATCCATGCCCTCACCACCCTCTGGGGAAGGTCCCAGCACTGAAAAAGCACTGTCATGTAGGAAGAGATCTGAAATGAAACCATCCCAGCAAGAGTTTCCAGATCAGCATCTCTCACAAAGGAAAATGTGTTTCTCCTTGATTTGCCCTGGAAACTTTAACTTTTGTATCCAGGACTTTGGGTTGAACAAATACCCTTGAATCCACATCCTTTTTCCTGAATGGCTATATTATGTATGTACATGAGTTTTTCTCCCTTCCCAGTCTGGCAAAAAGCCCTGTAAGGGGAAAAACACATATAAAAAGAAAAATAATTGTGCCTTGTCTCAGTACCTTGCTGGGGAAAAAAAAAAAAATCCTTTCTCAACACCAGGCAGCAGAAAGAAAATAAAACTATTTGTACAAGTCTACTAGGTGTTAGAGTAAGTAGCAAGTGTGCTATTTAATTCAGCTTGTAGCATTTTCTCCATCTTCTCCTGTCCATCTCACTAGGGTGCTGCTTATTTGGTCTGTGGGATACAGGAAGGAGATTTATACCACTGGCTCCTTTGCATCAGGCCTCTCCATTCATGTCTTCACTTCAAAACACCAGACTTTAGCAGAATGCTGGGCTACAGCTGCCACCAGGGTCAACACACACATCAGCAACCACAGCTTCTGTCACTGCTCCAGAGAGCAAAAGGTGCATGGTCAGAGAGCAGAGATATAACACAGAGACCTCAATGATAAATCACTCCTCTTAGGGGCTTTCAAAGGCCAGAAGAGGGTTAAAATTTAGTGAGGTTAGCTGATCCAAGAAGATACCCGTGCATCCAAATTTCCTGGATGCAAATGGCAGCAGTGAAGGTCTTACCTCTATCCTCTGTCTCTCCAGAGAGAACAGCAAACACTGGCAGTGAGTTTTGCCTGCCATTTGCCTCTGGCTACTGTCTGCCTGTAAGTGGGGGATAAGGACAGGAGACTCCTCACTGGGTGAACCTGCCCTGTTCCAACAGCTCCAGTTTGGCCAACTGACGGTGTGAGAGTCAAAAGCTCCGCTTATTCCACTTATTATTATGGAGCAGAAGAGCTCCATAAAGCCAGCCTAAGCTAAACGTTTCAGAGCAGAATGTTTCACCAAAGGCTATGAATCTGCCCCAAATCTCACACTGTTGGAATACAATGCACAAAACAGTCACAACTTGGTGTTCATGCAAAGGGAGCAGAAAGTGCAGTGAGCCAAAAATGCTCCCCACCTTTCTGAGCCTTTACTTCATTGTGCCCTCGTGAGTAGGAGCTAAGGCTCCTTGCTGGACACATGGAGTCAAACATCTGGTTCCTCCTGACCTCCAGCAGAGATCCAGCCAATTCACTGTGTATCCAACAGCTCCCAGCTTGCTTTTAGCTTGCACAGGGTTTAGACTACACCAGCTTTTTGAGAAATGCACTAAAATCCAGCTCCATAAACTGGCCAGACCAGGGAAGTTGGACTATGGGATTCTCCATCTCTACACTCCTGTGGGGGTGACTAACCAATGTATCAGACCTCTCAGATAAGGATTGCTTTGGAGGAACTCCTCCAGAACTCTTGCCTGTCTTACTGAAGAGTGTTAAGAGCAGGATCTATCAAACAGCTTCATGCAGTTTTAGGACCAAGATGGAGCTTTTTTAACAGATATCTTTGGTACCTCTGCCAAAATCAGACAGAGTAAACAGGCATCTTCCTGATCCAGTTGAAACATACAGAGTTCCTGAGCTCCAGAGCACACTCTCCTTTCCACTTTCAGTTAAGAAAGCAATTCCACACAGGCAGTGTCCCAACCTTTGACTTTCCTACACCACAAAGGTTATCACAGGCCCACAACCCAAAAGTAAAAAAGTCAAATCTGACCTAATTCTGATATCAAACTCTGGGAGCTCCCTGGCAGTTCCAGGACACCCCAAGATGTTCAGAAATAATTGAACAACGTTCTTAAACTCTGTGACTGGAGCTCTATCCCAGCCCAGTATCCTCTGGTAGAGACTACAAACAGAACAGCTTCTGTCAGCTGTGCATTGGACAGTTTGGGTGCCAGGGTGGTTATCCCAGTATCAGCAGACTGAACAAGACTCACTGACCAATCTGGTTTGGTTTAGGGGTTTTTTCACCACATTCTCTAGCACAGTTTTTGCATGCACTAGTGAGCTTTTGCTGAAGCTTAGGAAACAGACTGGACCAGAAACTGTGTCTGTTTAGCCCTATGGACAACTGCAATTTGTGAGGAAGAGAAGATTTGACATTTTGCCCCTAGGCCAAGGGGACAGTTCCTTTCTCATTTCATTTTTGTACAAATGTAACCTGAGAGTCCAGCTGGCCTCACTAGATTCTGAACAGCGTCTTAATTCACATGTCTTTGTCCAGCTGGAATAAATATCTGGCCAGCCCCATGCAGAAGGTCACCAGGCAGCTGAGCAGGCTGTTTTATCGATCCCTGACCCACTCCAGTTACAGGGACAAAAGATGTGAAAACCCTCTACTGACACCCCTGGAGCTCAGCCCATAGCAAGTTACAGCCTTCCCCTGAGCAGATCAGATGGCAAATCTGAGGGGACACCAATCTCAGCCCTTGTGACAAGAAGCTGCAGAAGGGTTGGGAGCCACAGCTTTTTCTGGAATCCTCTGTATAGGGAGCAGCTGTCAGTCAACATCCTTAACTGGCAGCAACAACTCTCATCACAGATTAGTGCCTCAAAACGCCACCCTCATGTCAGGGAGAGCTGTTATGGAGGAGGCTGGGGAATGGATAACATGGAAAGATCCTTTTGATGGGCTCAGGGTTAACCACCATTACCATCAATTATTCATGGTTCCCATGCAGACGTAAGGCAAATAAGGTATTAAAAATTTACATCTCTCTTTCCCTCCACTCCTCCTTGGTATCATCACCTCTTAAGTATAGCTGGTGAATGTGAGCATTTACTGTTAATTAGCTGTAATGATAATTGCATAGGAAGTACAAATGCCTTAACTGGGGAGATATATGTGTCCCATGAAACCCAGACTAATAGAAAATTCTTCAACTTCTTCTCTTTTACTCCAGAATCTCTGATCCTACACTAATTTAAGATTTATTACAATTGAAGATACAGGGCTACATACTGGTCTGCTGAACATCTCTAAAGGCTGTGATGACCATGTGATTTATAGAGTTATAGGAGTAGAGTAAGTCTGGTATATTATAATATATTTTTATTTTTCAGTCATTTTGGTCCTTCAAAAAATTAATTAGCTATAAAAAAGGAATAAAAGTAATCTCTGTACATTATTTCTATAAAATATATATATTGAATGAACAGCTTTCATCCTCTGTATGACTTTCCATTTCACACTTGTTGAAGTTCAGGAGAGAAGTATCAAACTAGTCCACCTCAGTATTCATTTCTATGCAGTTTACCTTTCTGGCTACTAGTAGTGTAAGCTGCTCTGGTATATAATAGCTTACAGGCTTGGGAGTCTTCTGGACCCCCTCTGAGTTCAGAAAATCTGTTACAGTTCAGAATAAATTTCTAACTTCTTTATCTTCTAGAAATGCTCAGCTCAATGAGAGGTATCCCGTGCAAGGTGGCAGCACTCACAGTGCTGTTTCTTCTAGTTCCCATTTCCTTACAAACTGTCACTTGTATTCCACATCTATAAGTGAACTGATGAAAAATCTTTCTATATTTCTTTCTTTTGGTTACAAAAGGCTGACTGGACCCAAGGCAAAATGCTTTATGGCAGTTTCAGCAGATCATACCCAGTATAGCCAATACACCCATGATAAAGCTATTCACCTGCACTTCTCATACTCAGTGGAGCCCCCCAGGCTACAGAGCCAATCTTTTTCTGTGGCTCACTGAATATTTCATTATTTATACTAAATGGAACAGCTTCAGGAGAAGAGATGGAAAATGCCTTCTATGCCAGGATGACAAATAGGCCAGCAATTCATTCAAGGCTTTGCTAAATTTTTTTAAAGTGAAACTTGGGCTTTGCATTTAAACAATTCAACTGTGTCCCAGTCAGGGTATCCTAGCAGTCAGAACAAAGAGAATAAAATATTCTTTTCAGTGTACACCTGTCTGGTCACTGCTGTGTGCTGCAAAATAACCCTGTAGGTATTACCAAGCTGTTTCTTTTTGTCCAATTGCATCTAACTGACACGCGAACAATGTAAAAGTTGGTAATTCTCAGAGGAACACAGGGAAATAGATTGGACTGAGCATATTTGCAGTTTACAGATGTTGCTGAGAAAGGGCTGTACTTAAATTGCTTTGCATTTGTCCCTTGGAGAGAGAAAAGGACCTTGAAACATTGCAAGGGATTGCTACTCTCTCCTGCTGACCTCCACACTGCACAGGCAAATTGCAAAAGCTGCCAGTCAGCTAAAACACAATTTCATTGGGAAAACGGGTAAATCTGCCAGGTGGAAAATGGGAAAGTATCAAAACATTAAAATGGCCATGATTGCCAAGAGGAGACAGCACATACAATCTACAAAAGCCTGTTTTTAAGTTTGGCATATGGCAGGTGACAATTGTCAAGAAATCCAAATGCCTTCTTATCACTTTTTTTGTTGCACAAAATGCTGGAGTGATGCACCAAAATCAGTGAGGGCCCATCAAATGGGTTCATCTGCCTCCTGAGTGCACTGTACACAGCATTTGCTGCCCTTTTCAACAGGACTTGGACAAAAGAACAGCCTATGTTAAACTTGCAATTTCCTTATAGTTCTCCCTTGGCTTGTCCTGAAAAGACCCTCTTGAGCACCTTGTGGCTCCTGGACACTCCACCATGCAGAAGTTTAGGGTCCAGAGAAAAGTAAGGATCCCTTTGATCTGGGTGTGTTCAGCTGGGCAATACAGCTCAGCTCTGTCTTTCAGCACAGACAGAAAACACCATGAACCTACACTCACATTTAAACTGCTGCCTAAAACCCTCGTTCATCAAGGGGCTTAAACATGTGTGCTTAAGCTGGGCTGAAGCCTGCACTGGGATGCTGAGTAGGTGCAGTAACTCATTCCTTTCTCAGGGGTGTTGCAAAGTCAGTGCTGTTGGGTTAGCACCAGCTGCCAGCAGCACGGACTCTACTCAACCACATCACCACCTTTTACAGCACTTTAGAGAGACTCAGGCACTTACATCAGAGGAAGTGATGAATGAATTGCTGAGGCTGCCAAATCACAGCCCCACTCAGTGCTGTATCAGACCCCCTTCTTTAGCCCCTGACAAAGTACACCAACTTTTCTCTGTTGGCTGTCCTGGGAGCATGTCTGTCTGTCCTGCATCCCATGTGATCTAAATCAGTCGTGACTCTTGAATTTAAACCCCAGAGTCTGATATCCATCCTAGGCAACCATATGGCCTGAGTTCACAGGAACTACTATCCTTTCCCATCCCTCTCTATCACATATTCATTAACCTAGGGTGGAAATGTGCTGTTCTCACATCTGTCTCTGAAGATACCAGCTTTTCTTCCAGAACAAATAACTGGAAATAAGAATGATTGCAGCATTTACAAAATGGTATTCAAGTGAGAAAACAAAATCTGTCAAGTCATACTATGTAAACTGTACAGCCTCCAACCTCACAGAGTACATTTTTGAAGAATGCACATGAAATAAAAATTATCTATTAGAACTAATTAATCTTTCAATTTACTTTCCCTATCATCAGTTTAAAAGTCAAGGGCAAGTTTGCTTTACCAGAACAATACGTTATTCTTTTTTCAAAGCAAGCCCTAAGAGTCACCTTGCAATAACATATTACAGGGAACATAACAGAGAAGAAAGTGAAGAAGCAAAAAGGATGCAGTGTATTTCTCCAGATAATGTAAGTGTATACTACATATTCATAAACAATATACAATGACATTAATTCTGACATAAATATTTTCATATGGAGTGTTCTTTAATCGTGATGAAAGGGGAACCTGGAGCTTCCTTGGGGGTTGTTGTGTTCTCATTTGTAATCATATCTGTCTTCTCACCATGAGACATTTTAATCTTCAACCAGTTTTATGGTTTTGCAAAGGCTTAAAGAAAAAAAATAAGGTCATAAAGGTGGTAAAAAAGGTGGAAACTTGTAAATTTGTTTGAACCCAGTGGTTAAAATGGAAATGACGAGCCCTGTATGAAATTTGCCCATTCGGCAGATCATGTCTGTGAAGTATCAGTATCTCTATTTGACATCTTTAGAGGTGTCACTGTAGTTATCCAGGCACATTATGACCATTGATTGTCCTCTGAAGACTCATTTATTTCAGCAGATCTGTGTTGATCTGCCTGGCTGCAGGGCAGCCTTCGATTCTCAGGCATAACATAAAGCAAGGCAGGCAGTAAACAGCCCACCAACAAAAGAATGTCTTTTGCTTAAGTGGGAAGTTTGTTAATCTAAGTGGAAAATAAATGTGAACCACAAAGAAAAAGGTTGTGCTATGGTAAAAGAAATCTGCAAATCTTCATACAGGCCATGGGGGGAACAGTGAAAACCCCAGTGTTTTCTGCCTAAAGTCAGCCCTGTTTGATAGCACAAACTATAATCACTACCTGTGATCATATCCTGCATTAACAGTAGCATGCAATGTGATAGAAATACAATTGTTTCAGCACCATTTTTTCCTAAATATGTAGAACATTCAAAAAGCGATGTGATATTTTAAATACATTGCTCTCTGTCCCGCCACATCATCCCATCAGTCTTGGCAAAGTCTGCATTGAGTCCTGAGAGAACTGTCTGCCTGTGACATGAATTTTTGCTCAGTCTGTGTTGAAGAACAGGTATGAGAACATCACCACCAATATTCAGACTAGGGTGAGGGAAAAGTCTCAGTCTAAGCTTGCCACTCAAGAGGGGTGGCAGGAAAGAAAAAAACAACATGTAGACAATTAGGCACAAGCTTCAGGTGGTGCCAGGTGACTCAGAGGTTGGCAGGGTGAAGGCACAGCACAGCAGTTTCTAACACCAACAATATGCTCCTGTCTGCATCACAGCCAGCATCTTTGATTGCCATTCCTGAACAGCCTAGTGTGTAGCTGGATCTACCAGGGGGACTGCTCCAAGTACAAGACCAGAGCAAACACTGAGGATTTATAGTGAAATACTTTTACTGCTGTCTCTCTGAGCTGTTCAACAGCCTAGTTTGAAAGCCAAGCCCATGTTATAGCATTCAGGTGTACTGACAAGCTGCAGGAAAGAAAATTGCAGCATGTATAGACATCATTCTTCTGGCAAACCCCTTCTGTGTAAATGAACTTACACTGGCAAAAAAAAAAACATTTTAATGGAAAAGTGCCTGTCCTTTAAATAAATAATTTATAAATGCATTTCTGGCTGAAATTACATTTCATCAAAACATGAAAAAAATTATATCACTTTGAAAGCTTCAGGACCATGTTTCATGAAGTATGTAAGGGCTTTCCTAATTTTATGCAAGTAAATTATTTCCTTGAAAGTATCAGTCTTTAACTGCACATTTAAATACTTGTTACATCATACTTCCAATAAACAGAAGTAGAAAAAGGATAAATCTGTAATAGAGAAATAGAATAGAAAAAGGAGTTTCCCAGAGTGGAGACTCTAAATGAGTTGAAGAATACCTGAATGATATCAAGTTGGCCTCCTTTCCTCTCACAGAAAGGCCCTCTAGCCATGTGCTTTAAAATAATCAGTATTATTTTCTTCAGAAGAGTAGCAAATGGGTGTTACTTTCAGGCAGAAATTAAACCCCATACTCCTGCAGAGCGGGGAAACAGAAGGGTCGTCCTAAGAGTGTGGGTAATAGCAAGAGATGAGTCAGATAAAACAGAAAGACATTAAATTGGCAAACCAAAAGAGGAGAAGAAATAAAAATGCATACTCTGAAAGGGATTTAGGCACCCAGTTCCTATTTCCTAGGAAATGCCAAAGGAAGTGCTGCAAAGCCTGCAGAAGTTCTGTCACTGTTTTTTTATCACTTCTGGACTAAAACCAAAAAAGTTCAAGAAATCCAAGAGAGAAAACGACCTATGAGGAATTAAGTTCCAAAATTCATTTGTAAATCTTGTCTGGGTACCTCAGCAAGCTCCCAAATAGTCCCAAGTGTCCAGCAATAGCCCACAGGGATGTGACTTCCTACCTTGCACAAGCAGGCAGTTGTGATAAAAGACCATTTTTATTTCCATTGTAAAGAAAAGTCAATGCTCATTTGTTTGGGAAGCCTCCTCGACAGAAAGCTTTATCAGCCATGAAATTAGCCCTTCATGCTCTCTTAAGCCAATAGGCCAGGACAGAGTCACCGACTGCACCTGATGCTTGCAGTTAGTTCTGATTAGCAGGCCCTCATGGATTTCAAACAGCAGCTTCCTTAAATGCAGGCTGTAAAACTTCACTGGCTGCACTAAATCAATGGGGAGGCGAGAGACAGCTTTGAAGAAGAGATGGGAGAAATAAACAGACACTAAAACTACAACATTATTATCTTTTTTGGCAAATAGCCACCAAAATTGCTCAATATACTGTACAAACAAAAACATACACTCACACACATACAGTTTGTCTGGCTGAGCAAAAAAAGAAGGAAAATATACCTTAAATAATATGTTCATCCTCTTGGGCAAATAAGAAGCAAGCAGTTATATTTAGCAAGGTAATAAAACCGTACTGTAAAGCCCTGGAGACCCATTATGGCAATGCCCTCTGCACTCTCAGTGCTTAGAGAATTCTTATTTATTTGCCTATGAGAGAGACTAATAAAGTGCCACCAGGAAGGCCAGGTGAGCCTGCAGTCTCTCTGTAGGATGTGATCATTAGCCACTGAGAATTTCACAGCTGTGCTACCACAAGGATCACATCCCTGCACTACAGGAACTGTGAACCCTGAGGATACCACAGCAATTTATAAACTTAATCATACAGAAAAGGAAAGAGAAAACTGGTTCTGGGAATGTTCCTGCATGGGAGCAGATCCTTTAAGAAAGGAAGGAGAAAGCCTAGATCGGTTGTGTGTTGGGGTTGCCAGGAGGATCCAAAGCACCTGGTGCAGAATCCATGGAAGGATGAACACTGACTGGGTCAGTCCCCGCCGACATCACACAGGAAAACAGCAATACAGGGAGAAAAGGAGAACATAGGGTGTAGGTTTCATATCATCTAATCTTCTACATCAGCTCTAGCTGAACTCATGTCCCTTTGCTGAAAGAGGAAAATAGGATTCTTTAATGGGAATTCACCCAAGTTATATTTGTATGGAATTTTTGCTCTGAAAATATCTGTTTCTGTCTACTGATTCTAACATAAGCATAAGCCAAAATCTACTTAGAGCAACACTGACAATAGGGAGGACAGACTGACACAGAACAAACTCTCTTAATCCACAGAGTTATTAGAAAATGTGCTATTTTTTACAGTTTGATTAGATAGAACAGGATTCATTTCTTTCTAACAATAATTTATTAGGTAGCTTTTAAATTCGTCTCTCTCAGTCATACAGAAAGTACCTTCAGAGGGAATTTGCTTTGACTGATTTAATTTCTCTTTCATGCCACAGAAGTCTTTCTTCAAGATTCAGATCTTCAGATTCTGGAACAAGGGAGTTTCCAGAAGGAATCTGAATGAATTTTGGCCACACAATGATAGGATTGCATTTAAAAGAATAATGAAGTCACCTGAATCAAATGAAGCAGGATGCATTAGGAATAGGCTGAAATTTGAAAAGAGAGGGTCATTCTTGGATTGGATGAACACTTTCACATTTGTGACTGCAACCAAGTCTTACAGCACAGTCAGCATCCTGTGAACCCCATGGATAGCTCATTATATATGTATACATCCATATCATGTACTAAAGAGTACAGCAGGGGCAGAGTCTGTGAATGTGGGAGCTTGACACTTTTAGCACTAGCTCAGCATTCCCCTCTGCTTCTGAGCCCCCATGTGTAAAATTAGGATAATAATATTGCTTTCATCTTCCTCACCATGGTATTGTGACTATTAATTAGTTTGCATGTGCAGAGACTTGGATAAATGCTAAGCTTTAATCAGGTCTTGATTGGCTTGGGGAATGCAGCAGGGTCTGAGCTGAGGGTGGAAGAGCAAGGCACACTGATGCCATCTGCCCAGCCCAGGGTGAAGCCAATGGCATTGCCTCACCACAGCCTCCTTCCTCACCCCCCTCCAGGTGCCATCTCTGCCTGTCAATGCAGGGATCCCAGTTTCTTGGACATCTGATTCACAAAACCTCTGGCCTCCCTAGCTGATGTGACTTCTCTCTGGCAAAGGACTGGTTCATATTTCTTCCACTGGAAAGGGTAGAGTTTGGAGCAACACTCACCAAGGTGCTCCTATTACCCCACAAACTTGCTAAATTTCCTGCTGCCAGATGTTCACAGGGATTAAAAAGTAGGATTTAGTTCCACACAGTATTTTGAAAGTGTATGATTAAATCAGATGGGCAGCATCTCTTCTACCCCAGCTAAAGTTAGTGGAATGGTATGAGTAGAACTGTGCCAAGGATTTGCAACTTTGCATCACAGACTTTTACTCCACTCTTGGCTTTCCCCCTTCCCCCACTAGTAAGATTTTTTTAATAATTCTGTAGTGATTAGTCCCTTTTGAACTGAACCAAATATTTGTTCTATTTTCTCCAGGAGTGTTGCCTACTGTATAAACTACTGGGAAGAGACATCATTGTGCAGCTGCCTCTTTGCCCAGGTCTAATATTCTGGGACCAATGGTGCTGCAAAGGACAAAACTCTCTCAAAACATAGTGTGATTCTTCACCAACACAGAACCAAATTCCACGGGAACCCAAGCACAACATTCAGAGGTGGAAACTTGGAAACACACGTAAAACAAGTGCTTTTGTTTTGTTTGTGGGTGGAACAGAGAACTCAGGAATGGCAGAAGCATAACCCCCAGAATTAATGATGAATCCCAGTACTCCGAGATGTGTCTTTTAAACAACCTTTGATAATTGGCCTCTTGGTAGCACATAGTGAACATCCTGAAATAATGGAATGGAAATCAACATCAATCAACACAGCATGAAGCTTCTTGCTCTCCAGCAAACACATATCCCTGCTAAACACTGGTGGCTGTTTGTCCTAAATTTAACACCAATTAGGGCCTGATCCTCAGCTCTGCCTGAAGGGATGAATGTCCTCCATACCCATCCAAGTCCATCAGGAAACACAGAAATATCTCAACAGCTCTTAGAAGACATTCTGCAGAATCTGACCCTTAACAGTTTGATAGCTTGAATGCTAGCATTGCCCAGAGCACTTAAACCGACAAGCAGTCAGACAACCTTGCACATTTATATACAACAAAACAGAGGAAACAATAACAGAGGGAAAAAGATATTCTATTACTGTGCTTCTTTTGAGGATCTCAAGAGCCAGGAAATGTGCAGCAGAGTTAAGAGGGGTTAGAAAGAGAAAAGAGAAGATGTGGCATTGATGCAGGGAAGCGTAAATAATTAGTGTGAAGATTCCCTTCATGTCAGAAAGACAAACTGGGCTAATTTTCTACGTGTATCCCAAGAGGAATAGAGTCTCATTTTATTCCAGCTATGGAAAAGAGTTTATTCTGCCATGTTCCTCCTTTTCTGGTGCAAGAGGGAAAGAAAGCTTCTCATATCTTCATCAAGACATTTTTCTAGGCTGAGAATGCAGAAGGGAGGATGAGGTTTACAACATACACCATGCTCTGTCCCTGCCTCTGTCCTGAGCAATCAGCAAATCGTTTCCAGGTCTCTGCAGCCACAGGTGAAGACCCTCATATTCCATTTACATCCCTTCACATTCAGCCCTTTCTCTCCAAAGCAATTGCAAATTGGGCAGCACCTTTACCTTTGAGCCAGCTCTCTTCTCATGGGAACAGCTCACTACAAGATTAAAGAGGATCGCTCTTGAGCAGACCTAACTCACAAAGCCAAGGAAGCAGCAGTCTGTAAGTGCCATAAGGTGAGCAGCACAGACAGTGAGACTGTCATTGGGATGTAAAGTGAAATCAGGTCCTCTGACCAGAGCTGGAATTTGTGAAAATACAGGGGTCTCAAGGCATGAAAAGGCCAGAGCTCAGTGGTGCCATCAGACAGGGAGATACCATGGAGATTATGGACATATCTGTATGGGTTTTACTGTCACAGAGGAGAATATCCTGCATCAGGCCCTGCTCTTCCCAGTTTGGGAAAAAGCAAGAAATTGTCATTATCACTCATCCATCATTTTGGCAGCTGATAAAGAGAGGGAGTACCACACCAGCCTCTTATCTGCCCTCTTAGCTCTGACAGACCTGAGCACAGCAAGTCTTGATCTGTGGCTTCTGGCAGACACCAGCACAGGTCAAGTCTTAGTAGCTTTTGGAGGTGAAGAAGGCAGCAAGTTCATCACCTTTGAGAGGCAGCCAAAGAAGCCCCACTGAGGTCACAAATGGAGGTGCTTCCACTGTCAAATCAAGAAAACTCAAATTAAAAGCACATAAATCAATGAATTATGACTTTTACCAATGCATCAGAAAAAAAACCCCAGACTATTTCCGTAATATCTTATCCTTCTCTGGGATTTAGAATATGCACAATTGAAGTGCTTACATTTTTTCTTGGGAATTAGAATATTCAGTGTAAATTAAGAACCAAATGAAAACTTCCCAGTAAAACAATAGGCTGGGGGAAAGTGCTGACCTGATGAAATGTAAAGTTTTGTAGTAATAACTTGATTGGTAAGCTTCACTGGAAAAATTTTGCCTAAGTGAGGTCAGATGTCTCATTTCCCATCCATCTAAAAGTTAGAGTGATATTTGAAATAATACTATTGAAGATAGGGGTATAATATTGTAATAATAATATATTAATAGCTTTTTGCCATGGCCAACCTTTATCTAAATTAAACATTTGGACAAACTTGGAGGGAAACCTTTTGAGAATATGCTTTTCAGAGCATGAGGAAAAATATCTGTTATGTCAACAACAAAACTTAAACATATATGACGATAGTATCAAAAGAGTAGTGGTAAGATTACTTCCATTTTTACTATTTACTCTTAGGTACACAGGAACTGGTCTTACTTGCACAGCTATTTTCTTTCTTCTCCCAGAGAATTTCCATGTAATTGTCTCAACTTCTGCATTTGCAGAACTGCCTGTTGAGTGACTGCACCAGACAAAAATAGAGCCCATACTTAGGAGCCTAGCCAGAGAAGCCCATTGAGGTAATAATAATGAATAATAAAAATTAACGAAGGTTAAAAAGTAAAAAGTTTCTGTAGCTATGCATTAAACTCACTCTGTTCAGAGACCAAATATCTCAAAAAAATTCATTTTCAATGGCTGAAACTCAGCTGCTTTTCTGTGCACCCAGTCCATGCTGAGCTAGCCCAGCCATGCTGGTGTCACATGGGGGTGGCAAGGCCCTCATGCCTGGGGGTGCAATCCAGCCTGTCCTTCTAAAAGGCACAAATATCTTGTTCCAGAAGGCAAACAGAGCAATGTCCTTTGTCAGAATCATGAACACCCCCCTCACTGTGTTTCTGGTTAAATGTATAG
This sequence comes from Drymodes brunneopygia, assembly GCA_013400955.1. NCBI lineage: Eukaryota > Metazoa > Chordata > Aves > Passeriformes > Petroicidae > Drymodes > Drymodes brunneopygia. The sequence goes on along the minus strand of VZTZ01013159.1, from coordinate 499,378 downwards.
CTCAGGCACTTATAGAATAATAAATCACCTTAAAAAGTCAATGAAGGAAAAAAAGAACCCAAAAACCACCAACATGAACAGCTTGAATAGCAATTTACAAAGTTGCTCAGCACAGCAATATTTAAAGCTGTTCTTCACGATATGTCATTTTCAGATAAGTTAATAAAGAAATATAGGAGAGAATCAATTTTTAGTAATCATTACCATGTACAGTAGTGAAACCTCCAGGCTATTCAATTAATTCTAGACCATAATTATGATCCAGGAACAAATTGTAAAAATCAGCATTTTTTTATTTAACCATACAAATCAAACTCTGATCTTGAGTGCAGATCAAGAGTTGTGTATTTCACAGCTCTTGCTGTCTCAGAAAATAGATCTCCAAGGATTCAAGCCCCTTGAGGCATAAATTGTGCACACTTCAAATTCCACAGCGATCATGGTAATTATAGTAATTTTTGACTCAACATGTCATACTGCCCCAAAGACACTCAGGTTCTTTAACAGAACGCAGAAAAGGAAAAGTGGCTGGATAATCTAATAAATTCTAGGTCTCAGGTGCAGATTTAAAAAATAACCCAAACCAATCAAAACCAAACCCCATGCTCTGCAAAATAATTTTTTTTTTAATTTAAAAAACAAAATTAAATTTAAAAAAAAAAACAACCTGAGACACATTCCAGTCCAGGATCAAACTCACCTGGAGAAGGCTACAGTAAAGAGAGCAGCTGAGTTTCCTACCCCTTATAACACTTTCCATTACTAGTGCAGTTATCCTCTGAGGATTTCAAAGCACATTCTGGTTGCAGAATTACATTTACAGTTTTAGTCTTACAACATATTTTAGCAGACAGCCCAAGGCTCAGAGGTGAAGCCACTTACCTAAAAACATACAGTCAGTGAATTTCAAAAACCATAAACTGAACTCCTCAGTTCAAGAGGTCTCCATACACTGTAGGAATGCACACACACCAAGCGATGCCAACAACCCCTCCCCACTGAATTCACGAGATCCTTTTCTAAAATCAGTGGTAACTTTCTTGTCCCGTCAGTTTTCAATGAGCATTTAACACCAGCAATTTGGCCAGCTCACTGCTCCTGTCCAGGGCCCAGGTCTCTGTCATTCATGCTGCATATCTGTTAGCTCACTCCCCAGTATGAATTCAGATGATTTAAATGTGGTCTTTGGAGCCTCATTCCAAGGATCAAAATGAGGATGTCACACCCCAAAGACCCTGTCCATGGACCCCACAGGGCTGGCACTGGAAAACTTCTGCTTCAAGCAAAGCCAGATTCCTGACAGGAACAGTCCCAAAAGAGATCCATCAAATTAAAATATCATTTCTATTGGGAACCTCAGACACCCAGATTCCTGCAATTATTCTTTGGGGGTATTTGTTTGTTTTCCTTCAAAAGGACAGGTTTAAAATTAATCTTCTTTAGACATAGATTGAATTTAAATATAATCAAACACGTTACTTTGAAGCACTCATTTTTCTTGTTTAAACTTTTATAGATACATATATAATAGTGCTCAAGCAAGATATTTTCATGCTGGTTTCCAAAGTAGGTCAATCCTAGCACTGACTGGCCATGGAGGAGGTGACATGAAGAACCAAATGTAAATACAGAATCTACTGCTCATTACCTGTGGTACAGAACAGACTATTGCAGTAGAAAGGGACCTACAATGATGATGTAGTCCAAATTTGCCTGCATTTCCCTTCCTTAACTCCTCATCCCCATCAGTTAAGCTTCAGATCCCAACATTCTCAAAGTAAAACTGCAGCTGGGCATTTTCTTAGGCTTGCAGAGATGGTGAGGAAGAGCTCCAGTCCAGCCACCACTCTTCCGATTGAGCCCCTGTAACTCTTTATTTGCTGCCATCTCCAGTTCTAACTTCAGGACATGACATAGGGTCTGGGCACAAGGATGATGCCAAACAAATCATGATATGGCCTTTTTGCCCTGCTCTTGCTCTTTTGGAGCCACACAAGCTGAAAAACTCATAAGCAGCAGTCAGATTCACCTTGGCAACTTTTTCACCCTCCCCAAGCAGTTTAACTTTCCTAGCACAGAGTGCTTTGGGCACTGGATGGACAGACAGGCTGATGGTTTAGGTACACTTTCTCTTCCATTATGGTTTATAAGCTTTTCCTTCAAAACTGATTCATTCTACAATGACTAGAGAAAATAAAAGCTTTGAACTACCTTTCTGGTCATTTTATCCTGTCCTCATCTTCAAGATTTAGGCTGGCAAGCTGAACTGCAGACATTACATTCAAGGGAAGGTAGACTTGTCTCTAAATAATTGCCCTTATTAACTACAAGAGTTTAAAGTGTGGATGCACTAAGTCATTCCAGTGTTTGGTCCAAATTCAGATTTTGCCTACCCAGGAGGAAGAAAATATTTAAATGAGCTTGCAGAAGCAGATCTTACAGCATTTGCACTCCATGGTGGAATAAATATCCTCCAAGTGTTTCCTCTCTTGATTCCTAAATCAAGTTGAAAATGTGGAGAGGTACAATATTCTCTCTACAGAGGAACAGCAACCACAGGGATTGGAGTTAAATTATTAATAAAAATATAACAGCATTTGCCTATAAATTCAATCAGGCACAGTGTTGAATATATAGCAATCAGAGCACAGTTTAAAGCAAAATGAAAATCTGCAGCCATTCTGAGTGTGAATTGGACTTGAATTGTACATTATGAAATTTGATATATGGAATGAGTTAAAATATTTTCAAAGTGTCATACAAAGCTTATTCCCCAATTTGACTGTGATCAGCCTCAACAAACCACAAACACTTACTGTGATCCTTTAGCCTTTCTGTTCTCTCACACTCCCAGCTAATCTCTTCAGAGGTGAAGAGGTGGCTAATGAGAAAATTTTTTGTATCTAAATTGGAGTATGACATTATTCAAAAGGACGGGTATTTTAATGTTGGTGGGGATGGTGGGGGGTTGGTTTTTTTATGTTGTTGTTTAGGTGTTCTTGCAATGGTGCTGCATGACTTAGTATAGAAGCAGCTCTCAATTTGCAGATTACTGTAATTTTCCATGACTCAAGTCTGCACATTTGTTGGAAAACTCAGACCTTTAACATCTTATCAGATATGTCTATATTGGATATTATAGTTCAAGTACAGTGCTGAAGTCCTGCTCACAAGCCAGATCTAGCACAAACCCAAGTTCAAAAAACATTGAGTGTGCATGAATAAATCTGCCCATGTCTAATACAGACAGGTACCTGGCTACAGCTGACTGGGAGGCTCTTCAGAGCTTTCTTGTGTCTGTTGACAGTTTGATAGTGTATTCACTGGAAGCTGTTCCAGGTTTATAGGCTTTATTATGAGGTTCAAGAGAGGCAGGTTATAACAGAGGGGATTTATGCTGCCCCTCTGCCATGATGAGTGCATGATGAGATAATCTCATCTTCAGCGTATTTTTCTCAGAGTAGGTCTCAATATGAAAACATTGCAACTGTCAGACAAAGGAAAAACACGTTCTCAGATATTGGGCTTCATGATCCAAAATACAGATCAGGGGACACCATGTCAAGATTTAAGACAAGGACTGCTATTGCTTCATGATGCAGTGACAACTCAAAGCAGCCTTAGATGAGTTGGATGAGAGTCATCTAGCCCGTGGTTCCTCTGACCTCTGAGGGATCCCTCTGAAGGAAATGCCTTTGTTTACTGCAGAGCAATATCACTTCTAAATTGTTCTATGGAAAGAAATGATAGCACAACCATCAAGTGGCCAAACCCACTTCTCTCATGCACAGAAAGAAAATGGAAAGCTGAGGTCCACAGAAATAAGTTAGTTCTTACACAATGAATGTTTTAATACTCAGCTTTAAGGGTATGGCCCCAGCTGAAGAATCCATTACTCTGAGTTTTGGCTTTAAGATCTTTGCTATTTAGGAAAAGGGTTATGTAAGTACCAAGTCACAGCATACCTTGTGGGAGGAGCTCCTCAGTTTCTCAAAGCTTTTCTGGTTTTCCTCACTATCTTATAGTTCCAGTGACCCAGGGAAACTGTTTTCCAGAGCCCTGGAATTATCTTTCTGAGCATAGTATTGGCAGATGATCACTTTGGACACCCATTCATTTATCTCTCAAGCCTTACTTATAGTGAGGTCAGTTCATCTTCAACATGACTTTGTAAGCAAGCAGGTGTGCCATGAAAGGATCTGGAAAAACATCAGCAGTTGCCAACACAGAGAAGATTACTGATCAAGCTTGTCAGTCATCACACCTTTCACAAAGTTAGGAAAACAGACATATTTTTGGTAAAGGACAGATTCATCCCCTCAATTCTAAATGCCACACAGAGTAGAGTAAAATAGTTGATCTCCACATGAAAACTTTCTCTCGGAGATATGAGAGCTTGCCTTTAGCCTTAATCTCCATTAAAAGGTGAAATTTCCAGGAGGAAATCAGCCATCTTTCCCATCATTTCCTTGCTTCATAAAATATGCAAGAGAATGTTGGCAATGAACCCTGCATCAATTCATCCACACATCATTCCTGAAGCTTAAACTTTCACAGTGCAGCAAAAAAAGTCACCATCTGATGGTAGGTTAGATCCATACTCATGCTCTCAGTGCATCAATAATTAAACAGGACTTTCAACCACATCATTTAATATGACAAAATGTTTCTTAAGAATTGTGAAATTATCACCCGAAAAAAAAAAATTAGCAAGATTATAAAGAACCCATCATGTTCAGTGGCCTATGTTCAGAGACATAGAGCATTCCTTCCACTTACTTTAACGCAGCAGTAGCACTCAATAGCTTCAGGCTGTAATTAACAGCACAAAGCTCTCTTACTGGGAGACAGGATAACAATTCAACAAAGTATATCTATATTCTGCAGCAGGTTCCTGAGATGCTCAGGGTTTAAACAGCTTTTAAAGCAAAGCTAAAGGAAGTTGCACAAATTACAGTTAGTACAGGTGAAGAGAAGTCACAGAAGCCAAGGACTAATACAGGAAATTAACACCCTTAATTAATTCTGCTGGCATAGCCTGCTAGCTCCAATCAAAAATGCTGCAGTGTAAGTTGTTCTCCAAAGTTCTGGAGCTTTAGAAACATTATGTACCAAGCTGATCCTAAAGCAAATGCCATCCATTCTCTTGGAATAATACTACAGTATTAAAAAATAGAAGCTGTAAGGATGCTCTGGGTCTTAGAGCTCATGAAAAAGAGTTTGGAAATATTTTTTGCCCATGGAATCAAAAAACCAAGAGAATTCAGGACCATTCTGCAAAGATCAGATTCTCATCCTTTAACCTGCAACTAAAGGACAATTCCTACAGCTTTTAGGAAAATAGCTTTTTAGTCTATTTCTAGAGGCTTTTTATGACAACACACAGGTTAAATAAATTGTTCTGATGGTGATAGCCTGCTATCAGACCTTATCTTTCCTAGGGGCCTAATCTTCCATACTTTTGTAAATCAAAAGGGATGGGCTACAGAACAACTGTGCACTCACAGGTCTCAGTGTTTGAGGATATTTCCACTTGATCACAAATATCTGAGCCACCCAGGTCACCTCAGTTGCAGCAGACCTGCAGATCACTGCTATGAAAATTATCTCAGATAGTGCCAGTTCACTGCATTCAAAAAACCCTGCAGGAAAAAACCTGGTTGCAACAAACAGGCTGGTCTGCGCTTCCACCTTGTGCAAGTTGTCTGATGTCCAGACACACGGGACTAATTGGTGGATTTTTTTTAAACAAAACTACCACAAGGGTAAAAAGAGCAGCCTCATAAAATTGTTCTGCTCAGGAAGTTTATAACATCTTTGATTCTCTCCCTGGTGGCAGAAGTGCCCGTTCTCATTAAGCTGCACTTGTAGTACTACATTGTTACACCGAGATTGCAGGTGCTGGACTCTGCAGAATTACGCCCAGCTCTACCATGTGCAGGTGATAAAGGGATTCTCTTACAGCTGAAACAACTGAGCAGGGTGCATAACAAAAAACCAAAACTGTAGATTCCCTGTGAAGCAGGAAAATCCTGTCTCCATCAGTTCTGTCTGTCTTTCTCTGTCTTGGTTGAAAATGCTTTAAAATGAGCCTGGAAAAGTGTACTCTGCTCATCTTGGTTATTGTTATGGTAAATTCATTTGGGAAGGAATTTTCTCCCATCATGTGTATGTATATCTAGTGGTTGTCACAGAGGAATCCTGTTAGCTCAGATTAGGAGCATATTCTTTTGATGCTACTACTACTACAATCAGTAAAAATATCACTTCTCTTGTCAGCAGCTTGATCCTCAATGTACCTTCCAATCCATAGTCTCACTAACTTCCCTTTTTTCTCTGGGTCTTACAATGGAAATCTCAAAGCAACTTCTGCAGAAAATTTAACTTCTGTTAATCTACAACCAGTGTAATACAGAGGATAGATAATTTCTTTCTTGGTATATAAATATGGATTCTTGGTATATAAATATGGATTCTTGGTATATAAATATGGATTTTGTTACTAGCCAAGTTGGAAGAAAAAGCAATAAGAATGTTTTAAACTGTGCAGCAAATCTTTTTTTACCTCCCACCTGGAAAAGGTGAAGGATCAATATTTAAAACAGGATGTGAAATTTTTTTAAATTTAAAATCAATGTTTACTCAAACTGCTAGAGACTAATTAAGTAACTAGTAGTAAGGAAAAAAGGTATCTTGAGATGTCAGCTTTTCTGCAACCACTCCCAATGACAAAAGTATTTTTTGCAGTAGCTGAAAAGCAACCTATAACATCCCTTTCTGATTTATTTCTGTTTACTATAGGCGTGTTGCCTTCACTCTCTCTCCTAATGAGGGGGGGAAAAAAACAGGCTCAGAAGCAGCAGCAGAGCTAATACTGTTGTAACATACCCTCAGAACTCTGTTCTGTGTTTGAGGCTGGCTGCAAGTTCTTTGCCTTGCTTCATCTTCAGATATGCAAAAGTTCTGGTGGGAAGAAGTGTCACCTCAAAAGCACAACAAGCTTCAAAGCAGCCAGGTCAGTGTACTCACTGGGGACTGTGGTGAGTAAAATTTCCCCTGCACAGTTTCCCCAGGCTGTAGTTCCACAGGATGCCAGCTCTACAGCAGAGTACAGGGCAATCCTATCCTGCCCCATTCCTCTCCAAGTTTCTGCTCCTACTTCTCCAGCTTGGCATTTTCTCAGTTTGCTGACCTGTTTGTCATGGTCCCACAAATATCAACTGTATTAAGTATTATTAAACTTAAAAACAATCCTTTATTTATTCTTACATCAGTTTCACATTTACATTATGGGTATTCTTGAGACTCAAAATCTATGAAGAGAGAGAAAAACAGACTGCTGAAAGATGCTCTTATTTAGTAAATCCTTACCTACCTCTCTATATTAGCCATTTAATCTGGTTTAAATACTCATGCCACAAGATGGAAGGTAGCAAGAAACAAAACCCTCATCTCAGAAAGATTAGATACTCAATACAAGATTATTTATTAACAATTCTTAAAAAACAATCAACAGGGTTTTTTCTTAGTGTGATTAACGACTGTTTAAATCAAAGTGAAGGCAACTCAGAAACAGTGTCCTGCATTGTCAAAAAGAGACAGGCCTGGTTCACATGAATAAGATTCAGGCTAAATAATAGAATACCCATTAGAGAAGGCATTCAAGACTAAGGTTTTTCTTATCTCCTTGTGTCAGATAAGTGACACACCAGATTACACATCTATCCAGAAAATGAAAAGGAAGTAAAAGTTTTGGAAGACAGCCTCAAGTTTACTGAGGCAAATGAATTATGGATCTGTAATGGTAGGGCTGTCAGAGATACATGTCAAGGGTGACACTAAAATCTTCTTTAAAAAAAAGCCTAGATGGGTTTGTTTGTTGACCAGCAATCTTGGGAAAGATGCAAGAGGCTGTAACAGCAGCACAAAACATACTTGAGGAATGGCTCTGGAGAGCAGTTAACACTTGAACCAAACATCATCTCCCCTGAGTTAGGTTCAGAAAACGTCAGTATTGTAAAGCTGGGCTTCTAACATTAATCTTTAAATACAGTGCTCACACTGAAAACATGTATACCTTGGCAATCTATGGCTTCTAAAACCTAAAAAGATTGATGGCAAACAAACAAATTTTGCTGTTAAAAAGAAGGTATTAATCACTTCCGCAGAATAATGATGGACTCCATCTAATTTAAAAAAACCTGTCTGACCAAAGTGTTCTACTAAATGTATTTTGGGGGCATAAACTAAAGAGAAGACTTTACAGCAACAGAAAAAAACCAAACCACAACAGTATGTCAATCACTTCACAGCAGGGACACAAGGGTAAAGTGTTCACCTGGAACCTGTTTCTATGTGGTGCTGCATTGCCAGGAACTCAGCTCCACACAGACACCCTGTCTCTCTCCCAGGGGGAGAGCATCAAAACAGTAAAAGTGAGAACAATCCTGGGTTGAGATAAAGACAGGGTAATAGGTGATGCAGCAGTAGGGAAGACCATATTTTATGTTTCGTATATTATCTTCTTACTAACATGTCTCTTTTATTTATGCAATAGTCCAGCCCAGATTTCAAAGATTTCCAGGAACTGCAACAACCCCTGGAGAAAAATGCAATAGGGCAATGAAGTATCCCTACAAAAACTTCATTCTCAAAGTATTGAAAACATTTTTAATAGAAGGAAATTGCTCCCAGGGTGGTTTGTTTAAAACACGCTACACAGCCACTTTAATTTTATATTCTCTAAGCAATAATGTAGGCTTACATGAAGGAAGAGCACAGTGTCAGGCAGTTACTAGAAAAATCAAAGAATACAAGAATTTAATTCCTGCCATTGACACCATGAGAAAGCAGATTTAAAAAACCACTACACCCCTATCTACCTCAAATTTCTCAGCCTGAGTGACTGAATACTAAAATCCACAGGTCACTTGGTGTTCCCTCGGTTTTAGCTGCCAATGTTGATACTATTTCTGTCCTCTGAGCAGAACAGCAGCCACAAGGTTATGGTCACTCATTTTTGGAGATAATAAAGCCAGACAATCCCTCATCTGGCCTAATTAGGACAAAGCAGAGCCCAGCCATAAGGGGTCACCAGGGAAAGCAGAGCTCTGCCATGCAGTCAGCTGGGTTCCTGTAGTGGAATATCCCATTTGTGAGCTGGCTGTTCTCCATGGCCCTCCTGCATTCTGGCACTGCTGCCAGTACCTGCCTGGGGTGACACAAATAGAGACAACTCTCTGGGCCAGCCTCCATCAGATGCAATTTAATTGATTTTTTTATGATGGAGCAACACACCATAAAATTGAGAGCAGGGGGAAAGGACCATTTTAATTTCTCAGCTAGGCAGGAGAAATGACACATTTGTCCGTGTGAGGCCCATCAGTGCTGCAGCTGTGGCCAGCTCTGCTTTCCCATGTGTCCATGTGTTTGCTAACCAGGTCTTAAAACAGACACTGCTGAGGGTTTGTGTGATTGAAAGCAGGCTGGTGAGGATAGGATATAAAAGGAGCAGATTGAAGATTCAGCTTTGACATTATCCTCCTGACTAGATCTCAGCTTTCTGGAGACTAAGAAATAAGGTTATTCTTCAAGGCAGAACACTTTTACTCTCCTTCCATCACTTCTCTGCATTTCCTAATTTCCTACAGTAAGGAAAAGACAAGAAATAATCTGTTTGGTTTCATAGTTTCTTAAAACTTTGTTTCCTATTAGCAAAGGATCAGATTGGAGCTTAATACCTGGGCATTTGGTCAGCACCTGCATTTATAGAGGACATATGCTGCCTTGGAAATGGAAGGAACCATCAGAAATAATAGTCTATAAAACAAACTGCAATTCTCCTGGCTCATAAAAGTACAACAGAAGATCCAAACTGGACAACAAATAGGATTACAACAGGGCAAAGAGGCTGAGTATGTCTATATCAGGAGAAAGAGAGCAATGTGACTCAATGGTCCCCTCTCTGCTCTCCTCCAAATACTTCAGAACTCCCCTCTGTACACTTGGTCTCCAAAATGAAGAGATGAAAAGACAGCTTAGTGTCCATGTCACCAAACAGTAAGCAAAAAGCACCACAGCAATACAATTAATCAGCCTTTAATTGCGATGGTTAAGCCCTGGTGCCACATTTATCCCACCATTCCTCTCTGCTGCAGTGCAAGGAGTGGCAGTGAGTGGGGTGTCATTGGATTGACTGCCACAAGTTACTGCCAAATATCAATTGGTGCAGGATGGAAAATGCAACAGCCACAATGGACTAAAACCTGCCTGTTTGAATCACCTTGAGTAGAGCACCTATCCACAGATGTTATGCTGCTGGTCAGGTGATCCAGGACACGAGTTTTACTACGGGATGGAGAACTCAAGTAGAACATCAGAAAGAAGTGAAACCCAAGCATGGAGAGTATCAAGGTATTTTTCAGTCAGTGAACTTTTACAGAACCTGGTAGCTTTGCATTTCTGCAGCCAAAAAACACCAATTCTGAGCATAACCCAATGCCAACATTAGCTTCAGGTCCCAACTGTTTAAGTCTGGAATAATCCTAGTGACATAAAATCCTTTAGCAGAGTATTTCTCTAAGAAATACTTTAAGATTTCTTTAACAACAGAAAAACTTGTGGAGAAGACTCATATGCTACTTCTAGCTGTATCAGCTCAAATGTTAGACTGACTCCAGGAGGTAACTTGGACTCAGGCCTGAAAATGGGACACAACAGGCTTTGAGTACAGGTAAATTCACTGTACAAAATTATAGGAAGGAGAAGGTGTTACTGCAGATGAGGAATCAACAGGAATGATTAAACTCTCTGTCCTTTTTTTGCAGTGAGTTTTGACCTAGGAGGTTTGGAGGAAAAGGAAAATGTAGCAATCACAAGTCCTGGTAGCACCTGCTTTGCTCAAGTGGTCACTTTGAACACTGTATTCAGCTGAAAGCAGTACCCTCAGTTGAAGAAATTTGGGATACTTGAAACTATAGAGGAAGATAGCTGCAGCCTGTTCCTTGTAAATGTAAGAGCACCAAATGTACTGAGCTACCCAGAAGACCTTGCTGCAAAATTGTTAGTAAAAGAGAACTCAAAACCCTCATTTCTCTTCCCTTGTTTTACTCTGATCTTTCAGAAGAAGTCAGGACTGTACCTTCCTTCTGCACTTGAATAATGAAACTCTTACAGATGCTCTGAGATTTCCTTAGACGCTTGCCAGGTTAAATAAATCTCCAGCCATCACCCCACCAAATGCTTGTATCAGAGATAAAAACCTGCATTTCTCAAACAAGGAGACAAATCTTGGTGAGCAGGATTCTGTGTTTCCTTTGATTCTGGGAGGGTGAAACCAAACATTATCTCACACTCTTCCAATGCAAAAACCAGTTTTATTTCTTTGGATTTTTACCTTTTTTTTTTTTTACTACATTGCTGGGGAAAGTTAGCAGTGAATACCCACAAGGTTGAGAGCTCCAGGAAGTGAGAGGGAAAATTCTGTGCTGCACACATAATAAACTGAGTAACTAACCCTCATGTCCACCCATCCAGCAAAGCTGCCAAGCTCCAGAGTAAAGTAATTTTCATATCACCTAATGAAGGCTGCATAGACATTTGTTATTACCATTAATTTATTAAATGGGCAAAGGCACAAGCAATCATCAGCCTCATTACAACCCTGAGAGAACTTGTTGAAAATCATGGGATGGCAGGGCAAGGGGAATTACCTGCCCACACAAACCTCAGCTGCATACTAGGATTCTGAAGTGTCATCCTTCTAATGCTATTTGTGAGCACAGACAGATTTAATTAACTACCTAATGCTCAAGTATTCCTGCAAGAGCTTGCTTTGATGGCAAAAAAAAAAAAAAATAAAAAATTGGAAAGGGTTCCCAAAACCTGACTAAATTGCATTGATTTTCAGAATTGGCTAGCAGAAAATACTTCTGAACGGCTCTGGACATGCAGAGTTTGATACAAGTTTCTTCCATACTCCTTATGCCATTAGGGGCATTTCCCTATTTTTTCTCCGGTCTGCAAAATATTTTCCTTGCCCATAACATTTGTGGGAAGCCTCCAGACACCCAAAAAGCTCTTTAGATTGCTGTCACAAAGCTGTAGACACTGTTGCATACACTGCAGAGAGCTGCCTATCACAATTGTCTTGTGGACAATTTGGAAATTATTCTGAGCACAGACCATGGTGGGGTGGAAGGGGCCCAGCTGCCCCAGTCAGTGTCTGGAGCCTGCACTTGGACACCAGAGAGCAAACTCCCCACCCTTAAACACAAGCTGCTGAGGGGGTTTGGCCCCTTGCTGTGGGTAATCCCTGAGCAAAGGGCTAGGAAGGTAAGTTCTAGGGCAATACTGCTCCGGCCATGATGCAACCCATTAATGGCACAGATAAATTGCTGCTCCTGCACTGTTAAACCAGACCTTTCATGCTGATCCTGGTAGTTAACCTGACAGAAGTGTTTTGCTTTCTTTCAAAGTGGCTTTCATTTTGTTCCCCAACATCCATCCAGCACCAAGACAGATTTGTCTGTAAAGACATTTTGTTAAAACAATTTTTCATAGAGCCTGAGGACCACGACAAACCTTACCCAAATGAAAGGATATTTCACTTTTTACATCAATAGATAAATTGATGAGTTGGTTCCATCTCCAAACTCAGCTGAGGATGCAGTGACTTCTTCCAGGCCACAGGATTTTAAAAAGTCAGCAGCACCTTAGGGCTTCATCAATCCAAAAAAGGGATATCTTCATGTCACTGGCCCTGAGGGGAATTTCACTAGGGGACATGCAAGGTCTTCAGGGATTTCTGAGCACAGCTGGGAGCTGCTGTGGGAGGTGACTGCCTTTAGAGCAGAGGTGCTTGAGAGCTCAGCACCCTTGAAACCAGAATCTTCAGGGAGAGGCAAGCACAACAGGGGGCTGTGGAGCTGGAAGCACATGTCACTCCAGAGCCAGGGCTGCTTTATGTTCCTGCTGATTTTTTAGAAAGGTAAAAACTTTTACAGTCATATTCAATATGCATAGAAATGTATCTGGGAGGGAGCAATAAAATAAGCCATTCTCTCTGCCACCTCTAATAATTCTTGCCAAATATTAAAAGCTGCTTCTTTTCTCATACTTTCTCTCTTTGTCTACCATCACATTAACTCAGAAGGCACCTGGGAAGCTTGACTTGGAATTATTCCTCCCTCCCTCTTATTCATCTCTCTTGAAGATTCTTACCTCTGCCATCCCAAGCTCCTCGTCTCACAGTCCTTCCCTCCTCAGCCTGCTTTCCACCAGCACACCATGCCCTCACACAAGGAAGCATGTTTTATGGATGACTCACTGAGCACTAAGGTGCTGCCGCTTCCATTAATTTGCTGCCTTGGTAAATAATTTACAGCTTCTTAGCTGGGGATACACAGCTGGAACAAGGCAGTCATCAGTGCAGTGCCACAGGTGGATTTCCCACCCAAACAAATCCTGTCTGCACCAGGCTTATTTTTTTGCTCAGTGTTAGGTACTAGCAATTTTAAGCCTATCAGATCTGAAGTCTCACCCTTTCTGTTGTTACCATTTCTTCTGTGGCAATGCCTAGAAATCACATTTGATGATTACTGAAATAATCGAGGCAGCAGAAGTGGAACAAAACACCAAGAGCACAGTGAAAAGCCAAACTCACCTCTCCACAGCTGGTTTAGAAACTCATAATGGCAAATGAGCATGGGCTGCTCTCTCTGCCCTTTTTTCCTTATCTTCTTCCACTCAGTTGCCCCCTTGCCATACTGTAGCCAGGCACTTATACGCAGATATTCCTAGGAAACTTCCCAGGAATATTTGTCATTAAGAGACAGTAGGGCAGCAACATTCACTGAAATTGCTAGATCTGTAAATGTCGCTGTCCTGATGGGGAAAAATAGCAGACTCCTCATGGACTTTGTCTCATACAGATTATGTCTCATCATGAGGAACACAGGTAGTAGTGAAGTATTAATTTCTTGCACCAATTTGCACGCAAAGAGTTTGAACAGTGACCTCTTAGCACTGGTTCCATGCTGAGGCATTTCCCATTTGAGTGACATCCTCCCCTCCAGCTACCCAGGGTGTTTGACTCAGAGCAGTGCTGGATTGTCATACAGGGCTCCCATGTTCCAGTAGCTGTGGGGACCCGATTTGCACTCTTAAAAGAGGTATTGTTACTCTGGAAAAGGTGCCTGGATGATCTGAAGGAGTCAGACTGACCCTGTGCTTCAACAGTGCATTAAATGAAACTCAGATGTCACCTAAGATAAGGCTGAGCTGTATGAGAATCATTTCAAAATAAAAACAGCAAGGGAGCAAGGGCACTAGGGTAAACAAAACACCTCTCTGTGGGGCTGGCCAGTTTGATGAGCAATGTGCAGTACTTCACTGAGATTCCTTACTGGGGGCAGAGGTGAGATTACTTTTTGGAAAGGTAATCTCTACTCTAATGTTTAGCAATAATAGCACTTTGCCCTTAAATTGCATGTCCCAATTCAAGATCAGACTCAGATCAGCGGAAACAGCTACTTTATAGCTTTGTGGGAGGAAGTGAAAAAATTAATTACACAGCATGATTGGCAGACAATATCAAGGGTGCTACCCATGCCTTCTCTTGCAAGGCTGCTTGTGACCAGGGCTATAATGGACCAGATGCTGTGCAATTATGCAGTTTAAGAGCATGTTTTAGTCTGAACAAGCCTATACCTTTGATGCCCTTAAATTATTTAAGCACCAAATTGAACACAGGCAACCAACAATTGCCTTTGGCTTTCACGCACACAAGCTAAGGCTCCAAATATCTTAATGCATGTTCTTTGATACATTCAAGAAGCAGAAAGTTATCCCATGTAAGGATATTACACAGAGAATAGATTCCAAATGAGTTCCAGGGTAAACTAAGTCAATAATGTAAAGTCAGGATCACAGGCTGGTGTTAACTGGTGCAAGACTGTGTTGTAGTCAAAAAGTTAATTTTCCTACAAGTCCCTCACAGCTCAGAGGAGCAGGAATAGGGCTCAGGAGTCCTGTCTGGACAGTATTCCTCACTCAGGCATGCAAACATCCTCTTCATCCTGAAACTGAGAGTCAGAGGGTACTTTAAGCTAAGTACAGCATGTGGAAAGACAGCCCAAAGCCTCAGGACTCCAGAGGGATGTTTTACTATCTTTGCTCGGTTTTGACAAGTGTGAGTAATGTGAGCACTGGGGCATCTTCCAACCGCAGGGAAATTATTTAAAAGAAGTTCTCAATAACCATGGTATGACACATGGGGGACAGGCCATGAAAAGGAGAGAGGGGGCAAACCTGTCTTCAGCAGTGTAAAGACAAGGCTGTCTGTCGCTGGCTTTGCTGAATGAGCATTACACCTGGCAAATCTGACTATTTATTGCCTCTTGGGCAGTTACAAGAGATGCTGATGCACCTGCTCCTCAGCTGAGTGACAGCCAGGCTGGGGAGAAAAGCAGGCAGTTAACGGGTGCAGGAAAGCAGATGATACTTGTCAGGGCCAATCTGGCTGACAACTGTGTTGTGCCAGGTCTTCCCAGGCTGGCTGGAGAACCATAAACCAGGACCCAATCTCCAGCTGCATCTAGCCTTTGCTGGGCCAGGGGAAGGGCAGGGCAGAGGTAACTGCTCGAAGCAGGGCTCAGGCAGATTGCCTGTGGGAGACCCAGTGCTTACCTCTGCCAGAAACAGGGATTCACCCTGTGCTGGGATTTCTCACCCAAACTGTGGAATTGCAGAGTAATCCTGTGCTCTTTGAAATGCTAAAAGATAGCCTGGAGGTGTTTTCCCTTTACAAAGGCCAAGATACCCACTGGCACAAAGCATCAGCGCACCCAAGAGGTCTGGGAAGCTGAACATCCAGCTGAACACAGCCCAGCCAGGAAGATGCTGCAAAAGTCCCACTTCTGCACACTGGCAGCTCTGGAAAGACAGGCAATGTCAGCCTGTTTGTTGGCACAGGAGCAGCACCCTTCCCAAGTGGATTTTCATCTTCTTGCCCAGTAGATGGGAAGTTTGTCCAAGACAGAGCAAGCAGTGCAAAGCCAACCTTTTGGCTCTCCAAGCTTTGCAGAAGAGCATGGAGTTGTGTGGACTTGTATAGACCAGTCTTTGTTTAAGCTAAACTACAGTTTCCACTTTGTCTTCTTGGACTGCAGTTTCAGTAAAACTGAGAATCGAGGGTCCCTGAACCATAGGACTGGCTTCAAAAGGGAAGCAGGGAGAAGTTTGCTTGACTTGCTTTCTGTGTGTTAGATTTTGGGCTCAAGAACTTTTAAAATTTTCTCCACCGTCCTGAGCATTACAAGTTTCTGCAAGTAAAAAAAAATACATTAAAAAAAAGGTTTTTTAATCAACCTGCTTCTTCTATTACAGCAGAGCCTAATCAGAGTCCCAGCATATCCCAGTGTGCATACAAATTGAAGTAGCAAAAAGCCAGGGAAGAAAATGAGAGGAGAGGACAGAGAGTGCCTCCAGGTCACCCTGGAGCAATGGGAGGATACAGGCCAGCTCTCTGCAGTGTAGACTAGAATGCCAGTGAAAGCCTCATGCAAAGTTTTTAACAGTTCTTTTAAAATGGCATTTATATTCTTCATGTTGAATACATCTCTTTCAATACCTATAGACAGATTCCCTGAGTGATATAGCTCAGTAAAGCATTGTGTTACTCTGTGCCTTGCACATGGGATTGCACTTTATCAATATGTTAACACCCATGATTTTCTTCAACAGATGTATGAAGAAAATATGGCTAAGAATTGGAATTTGTGCATACCAAAAACCAGTTCCTGACTGCTCTCAAGACAGCTTTATATCTTCCAGAATTCATGAAGTTCTTTGGGATAAATACAGTAAGAATTAGGAGATTATTAAATATGTTTATTCTGGGTGTACATTTAGGATCAGATTTTTGCCTCTAGCAGACAAGGCAGGTGCTTTACTACAGACTCTGCAAGCAGGTAAGATGTGACCCTGAGTAGCTAATGCAGTAAAAATACAACCCAGGCAACAGTAAGTCTCTGGATTAGTAATGGACAGGGAGGCTGAAAGGGACTGCACAAAGGCTGAGCTCAATTTTTGTGAGGAACCTGGATGGTGAAATAATGGATGCCCTTCCCACAGGTCTGTAGGTGTGCTCCTATTTGTTATGGCAACATGGCAGGTGGAAAATAAAATTGAGTCATTTCCAGAGCAGAGGTGGACTCATTTTTATGGTCCTGCCATGCTGCTGTGATGGTCTTTGGCTGTTTTAATGGTTTTGGTTTGTATGCTACTGCAAGGTGAAAAATGTGCCACATCCTGCACCAAGAGAAAAAAATACCTGCTTTTCCCAAAATAGACTGAAGAGGAAAAAGGAAGGACACAGGGACTCTACATATGCTCCCATACTAGCCATCAGTTGAGAAAGTCCAGGTTTACTGGCAGTTGTTTTTCTCTCCTCTCTCTTTCCAAAGCCAAAGACTCCCATTAAACTGCCATTCTCATCCCAGAGACTCTGATCCAAACCTACTAAACAAAAAAGGATAATTTATTTCAGTCCTGACAGATCAAGACCAGAATTCAGTTTTAACAGAGAGGTGAAACAATGTCCACAAGTGACTGAAAGAAATGGAGCAGTGATCTGGGTGTGGAAGATGAAGAACATGCAGGTTACTAATTTGTCCCATGGGCTATAAAGGGAGCTCAGTATAAGTTATCTGAGTTTTGATTGAGTGCTATCTTCATTTATATTTTGACTTTTAGATATTTAAGGCATTACAAGAGTATAATTAATGAAAAAATTCATTAGGGCTGTGGTTCAGCCCTGTCTTGTCAGCTCCCAGCAAGCTTGGTTGAAGGACTTCTGGCAGTGTGCAGAAACCATGAGCTGGAATTCAGGCTGTGAGCTCTGCTGATGCACGCACAGCCCCTTCTTTCTTTCTTGTGATCCAGTGTGTCCTTTTTTTCCCCAATCACCAAAGATGACAAGAGTCCTTGTAGATGAACTCCGTCAAAGTATCATAAGATCCAGCAG
Organism: Drymodes brunneopygia; assembly: GCA_013400955.1. Taxonomy (NCBI): domain Eukaryota; kingdom Metazoa; phylum Chordata; class Aves; order Passeriformes; family Petroicidae; genus Drymodes; species Drymodes brunneopygia. The sequence goes on along the minus strand of VZTZ01013159.1, from coordinate 481,353 downwards.
CATCCCCTTGTATTTTTCTTTTACTCAACATAAAGAGGACAAAGAGACATTAGAGCAGTGCATACTGGAATTCTGAGTTTGGAGGTTTGTTGTTAAATACCTTATTAGTGTTATAATTCTCATTAATGCAATACGTAAATAGGTGCCTTTAAAAGCCTCATGTGTGTCTGAAATCTGGAAGACTGATTTTTCATCCTTACCCCCTGGGGTGGGGGGAGCACAAAAGAAAGTATGTTTTTAGACATTTCTCTACTCATTACTCTGGAGTGACTCCTATCAGTATAAAAGACTAAGAATAATTCCAGTTTGCCTTCATATACATAGCTTATTATATGTCCAAGCTTGTAATATGTCTTCTTTCAAAGCTAAAGAGACCCTGTTCTTTCAGAATATGGAGAGAAATGTGCTACACCTAGATCATTTTGACCCTACACTTGTTTTCTTATTATACTCTTGTACTCTTGTACATTACTCTCTCTTTCTCTGGTTTGTTTTTTTTTTCCTGTTCTATTTGCAATGCAAGAAGCAGAACACAATCACCCAGAGATTTGCATGCAGATAAATAGAAATCCATGAGCTGTGGATGCTGCCTGAATTAACCGCAAATGGACAGGAGTGTCCCAGAGCTCTGTCTTTCATCAGCATTTCTTATCTAAGTGCCCAAATGCCTTGCAGGTATGGTCATTTATAAATGCAACAGGTATAATTCAAATGGAGAAAGTAAATGTATGAGAGGGGAAAAAAACCCCTGTGTTTTTCTCGCGGCAATAACAACGTAATACAAGGAACCACCTGTGAAGAAAGGCATGATTAATGAAAGCAAATATAAGAAATTGGAAATATAATCTATGGCAATAGGGCTCTAGTTTCAACAATTTCGAAGTTCAGATCCACTAGTAAAGCACAGCATAATAGCTTGTAATATATGGAATAAACAGGAGTATGGGAGATGAAAAAAATGTGACATAAAAATTGTTAAAAAGAGATGTACAATGCATAAACAAAATAGGCAACAGTTCTATAGATACTGACAAGAGATCTCTGCTACAAACATTTGTCTAAGAATTAATTATTACTGTGGTTTGTAATCTAAAGTCCTGTAGGACTGCCTGGTCTTTTATTCTGATCCACTGAAGTGCTTCAGAAGTTGATTGCAACATCACTGGCAAGGCACACTCAGCCTGGGCACAGCAGGGGCTGTAAGATGCCTCCATCCAGTAACACTTGCAGAAGGTTCTGTGAGGAATTCTGGTGTCTGGTCAAATCCACATCCCAGTTCTCTGGGCTTCCTTCCAGTACCCAGGAGTCACTGCCCTTCTGGGATGCAGGTGGAGATCTCCAAGACTGCAGACTTCTGCTGTGGTCTGATCTCAGGACTCCTGTTTTTTGATTAATTTTTAGCCCAACTGCACGAATTCCTGGATTAATCGTACAAGGAACTGAATATGCCCAGCTATTAGCAGACCTCTACTGAATAGTTACCTTTTCATTCAGCCTTTGGGAGGGGAGTTAATCATGAAGGGAAACAATTCCCACAGTACCTTTGGTTTAGCATATCTCAGCTGCTCAGCCTCAAGGGGGTTTCTCAGGCTAAACAGAGCCTGACTGTCAGATGTTAAATAGACTCTTTTAAGAGACAATTTCAAAAAGCTGTGGAAAAATACAGTTCATTGTTTGTTTCTTTGATACACACTGTAAAGCCTATTTGGTAAAAGTAACAGAGACATTCACAGAAAATTATGATGGTGAATAATTATAGTGCTCTAATTTTTATTGCAACACTTCTGCTATAGCAATGGACCAAAAAGTGAAATCAAGACCTTGTTGTGATAGATGCTATACAAACACAAAGTGAGAGCAATGAGTCCCTGCTGTGAAAAATTTTATTCTTCACTGAAGACATGAATTTACTGACACGGGTCTTCATAGCACAATGGCTAATTAGTTAGTGCAGTAGCATCCCTTAATTAAAATTTAATAATAGACAAATCATGTATCCTTGGACAGCCTCAGATAAGAATGTAAATTCCTCTCTGCCATTGCTTATTGCACATTTCTTAGTAAGAATCAGTCCCCAAAGGCACCCAAAAGTATGGTTTAATTCTGAGGAGAGTATCCTCAGGGTGGTATTTAAGACAAAACAACAGTATTTAAGATAAAAAACACCCAACCTAACAATACTACTTTCTTGTAGAGAGAAGAATGAGGGGGAATCCCTTCTCCCCTCCTCTCTGAGAAAGGCACTTGCCTCTCCCCAAATTCAGAATTCATTACTGGATCCTTTCATACATATTTAGAAGAAATCTGTATTCGGCTTTATCAGAAATATTTCATGGTCACAGAAAAGGCCATACTATTTTTTTAATTTAGAAAAGAATTCCAATTATGCCAGGTCTAAAAGTTTTGTCTAAATGAAGTCCAAAACCTTTTCTTTTCCAGAGAAATATTATCTTAAGCCAGTGATTCTTTCCGTGACAAATCCCCAATAAACACCTTCAATTATTCTACCACCTGGGATAGATGCTTAACAGCATTCTTAGCACATTTATTTCCCTGCTGATATGATTCTAAGACATCATTTTACAAGATGATCATTACACTGGTTTTCTCTGGTTGGTGTTTTAGGTGTGAAAAAAAAATACATCAGGCTATCACTCCAGATGGTTAGTCCTGACAACTTGTCAAAAACACGCTCATGTGGAGTTTACGTGGCCACAAAACATGACCCTATCAGCAAGGAAATTGTCTGGCTGGAACAAAGGCTGGTGATTGGCTTGAAAAGATAGAGGTGTTCTTCCATTTCTTACATCAGAAGACATTTTGAAGGAACATTAACAGAATGTAAATCTTGATTCTTGACATTCACTTGCATGTGGATTTTCAACCACTGTTTTAGTATATAAACAATTTTTTTAAAAATCAAAGGAAAAGAGGGAAAGAGAAAAATATATAAAATAAAGCAAAGCAGAACATAAAGTAAAGCAAAGCAGAAAACTCTGTAGGAGCAGTTCTCAGAACCACCTAAATGGGAGAAGGACTAAAGATTCAGTCTAACTTCCCCGGTATAGATCTTAAAATAAAATAAAGCATTCACTAGACTTAGATAAAGAGAGATTTTGGCTAGCAATAGTTTCAGAGTCATGCAGCTCAGTTGGGCCTGTATCTGTAGGAAGGGACAGACTTGGACATGAAGGACTTGGTGCACAGTGCTTGTACTCTAGGATGGTGTTAGAGGGATTTGTGCCCTTACAGGCAGAAGGATTCAAAGACTTTTGGGCAAGCCATAGGCAGCATGAAGCCTGTCCCTAGAAAAAATCTGATTTCTTTCTACCTTGTCCCCCTGACATTTAAGGGTGAGGTTCGTGTCCATGCTGTCTACACCCTCCCCACCACCCTCCCCCCATGAACAAAGGACAGGAGCATAAATAGGCTTTTTTCATCAAGCACCACTCTGGGGAAAAACACGTTCTGTTGTTGACTCCTGCAGGATTCCTTGGAATGCCCAAGTGATAGCAGGGGAGGGCTTATGACCAGAACATCTAGGAAAATTTCCATCGCCCCTTTCCTCTTGACTGATTCATGTGGGAGAGTTATTCTTACTTGCTTCTCTCTGGCCCTATTTATGCCCACCAACAAAAAATATACATGAATGTGAAAAATACCAGTGTCTTCTACATTTATGGAAAGTAGCTCTTTTCATGTGGTCCCAAAGCATTTCCTTGGATTTCAAAGGCAGTAGAACTGGTTGCTAGTGTCTGCAAAGGCAGTACAAAAATAACCCTTAATTCAAGCCCAGGATGATCAGTGAGGCTTGTAATCATCAGCTATGACATATTTACATCTCCTGTTGCCAGCATGTTCAACAACATGAGTGACATATTTACCCATCACAATATAAAAAAAAAAATCAAATAGCTTGTTTAGCTGAGCATATAAGAGAGGAGGCAGTTGATCAAAACCTACCTCACATCAAAAATTATCCCTAAAGAGGTGTGAAAGAGATACAGATAAAACTGTCAGCTCCCAGACAGTCTGTCTGCTGTAACAGGGGCTGTCAGACAGACAGGTTTGAAAACATCAATGGCAATACATTGCAAAAGGGATTCTGGTGTGATGGAAAACTCAAGCAACTTCTGCAGCCTGGTCCCTGTGGTCCCATGGGGTGGGAAGTGGTGTCCTTTATAATTGTTTCTCTTGAGGCACAGTGAGATCCTGGATTTTATTGAGCTGCAAATGCTCGGGACTCCTCGGGATACAGGCACATGAGTGGAAATGATGGCATTACCACAGCGCATCAAGTTGCCATCTGTCGGTGAAGACGTTGAGGCACCAGGAGTGACCTTGTGAACACTCCTAACCTATCCCTGTTAGAAAGGAAAACGGAACATAAACCATGGTGCTTTAAGCTAATACATTTCATTTTACAGCCGGAGCAAGTATGAATGTGTGCTTGATCAGTCACACTGGGTCTGCTGATGGAAAGGACTTGATACATTGCAGGTGGTAAATGCCTTCCTGTTGCTCAGCTGGCAACAGAAGAAACACGCGTTTCTTAGAGAAGTAGTGGATTCTCCAGGCCAGACCGACCAAAAGCCCTGCCCTTCTTTATTTATCTATTTTTATATGATTCTAAGGACAATCAAGGATTGGTCAAAGGGGTCAACACCCCTGAAGGTTTACAGGACAAAGACATGGTCAATTATCTTTCTCCACCCCAGGGAAAGGAATGAAAAACAATTCCACAAGTGCAAAACAATCCCGGCCGGTTAAGAAAAACAAGGACCATGTTTACAGAACAAGTATGGGAAACTACAGCTACAGTGTTACAATTTATGGGGCCCTGTAAAACCAGGGCGACACCTTCCATCATGTACTTTTGTCCTCAGTTTCAGTCCATCAGTCATTTATCAAAGCTATTGTGCCCTATATTTGACAATTTTCATTTCCAAAACAGGCCATGTCCAACACCTACAAAACCACCACTCTTTGGAGATAGTTAAGCCTGAGTATTATACACTTTAATCTTGCACTGCACTCTGAGCACTATTAATTCATTAATATTTAAGTTTTTAGGCAGCACTGCCTATGCAGTTTCCAACAAAGTCACTGGAGCAGAAGTCTACCATTGACACGACTGAATGTGTATGGTCATGAGTATCAATGGCAGAGGGCCTTAACTGCATCACATACACATGGCCTTGCACCACATGCACAACATGCTGTGACAGCTTATAGAGTTTTGCAAAAGTCTACCAGAGAAATTTCTATCTCATGCAAAAGCTCAAGGGTTAGAGAGCTCAAGCTGGGGAAACTCAGACCCACAGCTCCCACTCATCTGGCAAGTGCTGTAACTCTTCAGCTCATAGAGTGGAGGAGGAATGATCTTGAAGAGATCTGGGCTTTACCCAAAAAGAGACCAAAGCTGAAAATGTCAACTACTGGTCCAGCTTCTGTAAACCTCTTGCAAAGTCTCTCCTTCTCTTCCTACTTTCCACAAAGATGCATTTATTTGCATGACCACATTCTCAAAAAAACCTTGAAAAACTGTAACTTGGCCCATTGCTGACAGTTCCTCGCTGCTCAATGTGTACAGATGCTCTTCTTTCTAAATCAATTACATGGTGTCACAGCTTGGAGTTTTGATTTTGGTGCCGTTGCCTTTTTCCTGATAAAGCTTTCTGTTCATCTGTGCCATATGCTGCCTTGAATTTATGCTGCTGTGTTTTCTTAAAGCTCAGATTTTCCTTTGCCATTAAAGGAAAAATAGAACTTTTCAAATGGACTGTGAAATAAGGTAAAGAAAAGTTTAGTCATGCTAAAATCAATTCAGTAGAGTGGCTTTATTAATAGTTATTGCATTCTGCATCACTTTGCTTATTAAATATTGTGCAGTTTAGAAACTGAACTATTTTGTGCTGCAGGTACATTGTATTTCAGCAAGCGGCCAGTTCCCACTTCATGCAAGATTTAGAGGGACATGTTTTTTGTTTATTGACAGACATCACTGGAAACACAGAAATCATCTTTCTGGAGAAAATTATGGATGATTTAATACAGCATCCTGTCTCTGGCACAAAGTCTGGTACCAAATTCTCAGGAGGAAAATTCTCAGGAATTCACAGTTGACAATTATGCGTTACCTTATCTAATTCCTACCCATTAAATGAGGGCTTACATAGTGAATCATTAATTTTTCTACTTATTTTTCACTTTTATTCATCAATTTTTGTAATTTTGAAAAATATTTAAGGAACCTATATGTTTATCATTTGCACTGGAAATTACGTTAGTGTATCTTGAAGCAATGAGTTACATAGCTTTACATAGCTTTATTATGTGCATTGGAAATAGTAATTCCTTTTTTTTTTTTTTTGCTTGCTTTTTTGTTTTAGAATAACCAAGACATCTCAGACACAAGTCAACACCTCATTATAACCAGACTTACATAAATCAGAATAAAAAGTTCTTACCCTGTGGCAAAGACCATTTTTCTTTTCACTCCCCTATATCACCTTCCTCAAGTGTGTCTCTCCACTTTCCTGTTCTCAAAGAGAGCCCCATTTTCAGCTGGTCTTGTAATATGGGAGTTTTATTTGGAAGGAGGGACATTTGGAAGCCTCAGCAGGGACTTCACAATCCTTTCTGAAGTATCAACTAAAATGGGATCAAAGCTAGGCTGGCCTTTGCTCATATCATCCTACAGGTCCATGCTTTTGATCACCTAAAGAAAGGCTGATTTCAACCTGCACTTTATAACTTAATTCCTGCCTGGTACTTAAGAATTATCACTCTATGAAAGATTACTTGAACTCTCTAGTATCTGCTTCACCCTAGAACCAATACAAAAAGTCATTAACTTCTATCATTTGCAACTGAGGCCAATGCCTTTCAAATAAGGCAGAGAAGGACTAGCTCTGCAGGTACTCATTACCTCCTGGTCCTTCTAACCACTCACTTGAAAATGCTGTCTCTTTTTTGAGCTCAGGCTAATGAATATATATACATTTCTCGGGTTCCTGTGCAGTGAAATATTTATTGATCTATAGGAGGAAGTGGACTCTCGTAGAGAAGTGTAATCTCATAGGGTTAGGATTAGGGTTAGGGTTAGGGTTAGGGTTAGGGTTAGGATTAGGGTTAGGGTTAGGGTTAGGGTTAGGGTTAGGGTTAATCTATTGGCTGCTGAGAATGGTGATAATTCAGAAACATCTCTTTCTGTATTTACCTTTAGGATCTTTCTTATCAGGAAAATCTCGTAGAGAAAAAGACCTAACCTAGCTTTATTGGATGTGGGATGTCATTGTTCATCTCTGTTGATCAATGTCCTTTTTCCCAAATAAGTTTTCACTTCTTGGCCAGTTTAAACACAATTTGAGAAAGGTATTCAGTGTTTCCAAAAGTAAACAAAAGGAATATCATTTCACCCATACTTTTATTTGTACTCTTTATTTTTTCTTTGTTCTCCCTGACTTGCTCTATTTCTCTCTCTATGCCCCTCTTCCATCTCCTTTAAGTGACAAGAAGCACCCTGCCTGTGCTGCTCACAAGTTTTAGGAAAATAAAATAGCCTGGAAAATGAAACAGACTGTGTAAGTATTACCAGTTAAAGGAAAATTTTCATATCACTGAGTCCACAATGATTTCTTGCTGAAAATTGCGGGTGACAATGTTTGGTGAGTAATTGTACAGCTAGTCAGGCTCAGTTATCACTCGACGTCCTTTTATACTCAGAAAGCATCCACCTATCCTAAGTTACAGTACGGATTTTATTATGTCATTGATCTTCATAAAATCCTAGTACCTTCCACATAAAGTTAATTGGTAATCATGAATTGTCTGGTACATGCACAATATGTCTTCACAATGAATTAAGAATGCTTCACGTCTGATTTGGTTTCTTCATCTCATTACTAGCTCCAGGTCTTTAGTGAATCTGAGATAATCATGTGGCAAGGAGTGTGAGAGCCATTCCTGCCCAGGTAGAAAGGTTTTATCAAAGAATAAAGAATTTCCTAGATTCAGCTGATCCATATAGTTGGTAAGGACATGACAGGTTTTCCTGATCTAAAATATAAAATGCCATCCTGTTCCTAGTTTCCCCCCACACCCGCCATTATTTGTACCTCTTCTCTAATCTGAACCCTAAAATAAAAAAAAAGAAAAAAGAAAAAAAGAAAAAAGAGGAAAGTTTAAATTTGCCTAAACTGCACGAAGCAGAACCTTGTTCATTTCACCTCAGTTCCCACTATCTCTTAAGTCCTAGAGAGGTTTCTCCCATGAACATCTGCTTGCTACATTTGTTCATCACCTTGTACAACAGGACTCCAATGTGGCGTGTGAATTTGGACAACTTGAAACATAAATATGCAGTACAACTGAAAAATAATTTTTAAAAATTTGGAAGAAAAAAAAAGAAAGAAAAAACTTGGACTACAGGTTCTGAAACTGATCAAAGTCCTGTGGTTCTCAGAGTCTGGTACTCATGGGATCGTAATTCCAAAATCTTATGTTTGAAATTTAAAGCCAAATGAGAGAATTTTGTTACATCAAAATTCAGGAAATGTTTCCAAAATCAGAAAAGACCCTTTGATGTGGATATTAGGGAAGGTGCTCACTTTTCCTTAGGGAAGTTGTGAGATGCTGCTCTTTAAACGTATTTAATAACTTACATAAATACCTGTCAGATTATGACCTGTGTAATTTATTCTACTTTCTTGTAGCCAGAAGACTGTGGTGACTTCTGCAAGTTGCATCCAGTTGCACATGTCTAAACTGCCATCAAAATCCAGAAATGCAGTTATAGTCAAGTCTCCCACAGCATCCTATAACCCTGTCACTTCTGTGTGACACCAGAAATCAGGAATGAACAAGCACACTATCCCTCTGAAACCCTAACATTCATCTCTTTGGGTCATAAGGTAAATGTCTTTTGCCATTCCCAAATTCTTGCTGATATATTTCTCCCAAATGCAAAATTTGGACCCCAAGCTGAGAAAAAGCTGGAGACTTCAAAAGCAGTATGTTTATTCAAGGTTTTAAATTCTTTGCTGTGGAAATTGCTGAGATCCTGCATTGATATTTGGGTCCCAAACCAAGTGATACACAGATAAATAGAAACCAGCAAGAATATTCATGGATCCAGACTCCATTATATATTGATTCAGACTCAGATTCTGACTCATGATGAGGAATTAATGCTAAAGTGTGAGATTTTTCAGAAAAGCTAAAAGATGCTGCTCCTACCCAGCATCCCACTGGGTAATCCAGTCTTATTATTAAGCACATTAAGAGGCAGAGAAAAATGTTCCATTTTTAATGAAGAAGAAGAGATAGTGCAAAATAGTTTACTAAATTTCAGCCATGGCATTTAAACCTATTCATGTGATTCAAACTCATTTACTTCCCCTGAAGTTTCCTGACAAGAACATATATTTCCCTGGAAATGTAGCATACTAAAGCCATTGTAAATAAACTGCATGAAAAATAGTGCTTTTATTTACATTATGATTTACTAGTCTTAGGTCCTTATCAATCTAGGCTCCCCGTATGCTTGCTACAGGGCTGAACATGAATCAATGTTTTCTCCATGTGTTTCTTCAAAACCTTATGAAAATCACTTCCCAATCATGGGGACAGCTGTTAAACTTCATACCTGGTAGTTATTTCCTAGTAGGTGGCAGTGAGGAAATGAAACCATATTCTAAATAGGTTTTATTGACATGCACATACAGTATATACCCACAATGTTCTCTGTTGGCAATATCTGAAAACAACAACTTGCAATGGGATACAAGTTCAGGCTAGAATAAAATGGAGATATGGCTCATAAACCCATAGTCTTGATGGCTGGTGGTCATTACAACTCCTGCAGAGTTACTTTTGCAAGTTAAGACGTGTATATCCTGTACATTCCTGTAGACATCCTCTCAGCATTTTCCACTGAAGAGAGTTTTCCTCACTTCCAAGGCACGTTGGATGTGCCTTGAAACAATAGCCCCTTTTTGATTCTGACTCATCTACATCTACTTTGTTCCTGTAAAAAGTTGAAACACTCAACTCAGTATAAAGTAAATGGATCTGATTATTCCAGATGAGAAATCAGTCTTTCTTGGCATGATACAACTGTAATTTAAAGGAAGCATATCTTGAATGAAGATATACAGAAACACAGAGAAAGGAAGCTATGTTTTCATGAGAAAGTGCTAAGTTGTATTAAGTTAATATAAAAACAATGTGATAATGTTGTGTTTTTAGAAGAAAGAGATGACAAAAATCTTTGGGAAGTTTCAAAGCAGTACTTGTGTAAGAAACGGGTAAAGGAGAAAATGTATGTCCTAACCAAAGTCAGACTCTCCTTATGCCCAGGTCTAAGCAGAGAAATAATAAGATATAAAATGCACCCAAAGAATTGCCGTCTAAATGGGAAAGATAGATGAAGTGCTGATATTATCTCCATAACAAGAAAATAAAAAGTAAATTGACCAAACCATATAAGTGAGAGCCAGACAGACACAAGGTGAACTGAACTCTCCTGATGGGAAGCTGGCAAAAAGCAAGTTAAAAGACAAAGACAGAAAATCTGCTTTCAGATCAATGGACTCCCTTGTTGTTGTTTTAAAATGTAATTAGAGTTTCCTTCTCAATTTGCCTGTGCAGATATGAACATGTACCCTGAACATGTACCCATCCATCTGTCATCCTTTGCTCTGCATCCTGTTCTAGGCTACCAGATATTTCAAATGGACTCTCAGGACTGTGCAGGTTTCTTCAACAGCCTTGTCTTCAGCATTCCCTGTACTCATCCATATTGCCTTATCTTGTTCAAATGATGCAGTTGTCTGCATTAGGGTAATAGATAAAACAGATGCCAAGAAAGAGAATATCTATAAATACAAGAAAAATTTCCTTTCCCCTGTTTCTTGAAGTCATCCCATTTGTGTGTATTGTGTTTCTGGGTATCATTAGAGCACCCCAAGATATTCAAACATCTAGCTGATGAGACTGTAGTGAGCAAAATCCTTCATATTTTCTTCCTTTTTAACATGTTGATACCAAAGATGATTTTGTTTGTTTGATTCATCAAGAGCAAGTAATACTTCATAAACTCTCCAGACAGATGTTTTGCATTTGCTTCACTTCCCCACATCTCTCTTCAACCTGACATGCATGGCTTCACTAGGTACCCCAGGAGGGTCTTGCAGTCAAAACAAGGTGTTTAACAAGAGTTTTCTCATTGTGCAGTAATTAGATCCCTTTCCCTTATGACTTCCAAATATGATCGAGTTTGAGTTGGATTTTAATAGCCAATGACTACAGGGAGATGACTGAAATAGAAGGGTCCCTATGTCCCCTGAGCAGGTTCAAAAGAATGACTCAAAAGCATGTCTAAAACACAGGTTCCTGAGATGGTAAGAACTATGATGTCAACACCTTTTGTGAAATTTGGCTTGTTTGACCAAACAATATGAAGACCAAGTAAAATGTACTTGCTCATTACAGATTCTTCCAGGAAACTAAGACAGCAAAAAAAAAGAGCTATTTCTGATACAGAACAATATTGGTCATAGGAAAAAAAAAGCCAAGAAAAAATTCAAACAATAAGCTAGATGGAAGCTCTAAAAATTGGTCATGTTCTGTGACACTCTTTCATGAGAACATGCAAAGAAAAGGTTTATAACAAATTTGGGGCAGGGGACAGGAAAACATATCAGAAGAAAACATATCTTTCATCTGCTACTTGAGCATAGAAGAAACTCATATCAGACATGTTTTTTCCAGGCCTCCATATGGGACGTGCTTTCCTTGAGTCATTTCAGAAACAAGTTACTTAATTCAAACCCATTCCCAAGATTGTGTCTCTCAGCAGGATGAACATGTCCAACAGATGCCACAGCACTGGCCATAGGTTGGGCTACACTGCACCATATGGAGCACCACAAAAGTCTTGATTTCTTTCTGTATATTTTCCCCAGAGGAAATGGAGATTCCACAGAGTGCAAATGGATATCTAGTTCAGAGCAGGGCTCCTTGGCACCAATGTTCCTATCTCTAAAACACTGGCAGCTTCAAAGGAATTTTCTTGGAGCCCTATGTATTAAAACTGGAATAATATAGGGGCAACTTCTGGCCAAGCCTTCATTAATGAGGAGTGTTATGCCCTAAAGCACGAGGATTGATATCCTGAGACTTTTTTTCCCACCTTATAGATGTGCAATGAAGGGTCTATAAGTTGTCAAAGTGCTTCTGTTCTTCCTATCAAATTGTTCTCATGGGCAATGTCTAATGTCAATGAGTTCCAGTGACAAATTATGTTCTAGAGGAAGAACAAGTATAAAAAAGATTTCCTTTCGCCAGATATAATTTTAAATGCAGCCCACGCTTCAGTCCCCCCCCTGAAAAATAGCTTTGGTTGAGGTGTTAATTAAAACCATCCACCACACGTTTATGGGACAAGCAGGTTTTAAATCAGCCTGAGAAAACGACTTATTGTTATTAAACCCATAGGTTATAGCATGCCTAAAATGTTCATAGTCCTAAACCCACTACAATCTCTGTTTCAGAGGATCCTAATAAAAAACCCCAAACATTTGGATACTGTTAGAGTTTGTAAATAACACTAATCCCTTTGGTTGTCGCAGGTTTCCTATAGGCCTTTCTCATTTTCATACAAAAGTATTGAAATCAATAATCCCTGTTGCCCAACATTTCCTTAATTTCTAGGAAATGCTTTGATTGTTTCCTTTAGTCTTTTAAAAACCTGCATGCCAAAACTACCTGGACATGCTTTCTATGTTGATTTTTGCTTTAAAAGACTCATCCAAACCCTAGGTAAACAGTATCTTCCCTAATGATTGAATCAGACCGAAAACATTTATTATGTGCACAAAAATGGTGATGCCTAGGATACCTTTCTAGAGAAAAAGAGAAGAGAGATGCTTGGCCCTAAACAAAGTGCTAAATGGCATGAGAGGGGTCCTCAATTCCCTTCTGAAATACTTTATGAATGATAAAGGTGATAAGGAACAGGGAAGTGAATAGTGGGATGCAGGAAGCCTGTGGCTGAACAGTTTGTGGCCTTGTATCTCAGATTTGTACTCTAGTCATTTGTATGTCACTGAGACATAAGTAACCCACCCTGCCTTTGCTTCAGCATATTGAACACTCTGCATGCCATGTCCTGTTTGGGAGGCACAAAGGAGCGGGAGAGGAGCCAGAGTGAGAGGCAGGAGGCATTGGAAGGAACATGGAGTACATAGCAAAGTGTTCAGTGAAATTAAGGGATTGAAAGGGAGGTGAAAATTCTCCTTAATTTCATGTGGAAAAATGCAAATGGTGAGATGAGTTAACCTGCAAAATAATGTGCCAGGAAAAGTGATGGGGTCATCAGAGCTTGAGACATTTAAATTACTTTGGGTGAAGCACTGGGGTATGGAATATAAAGAGCAGCCGCAAGTGTGCTGCATGTAAGTTAACAGCTCATTTCCTCCTCCTCAGGGCCTGGTTCCTCACTGCCCAAGGACAGACAGGTCCCTCCAGCCCCAGGACACTGAGTTTCCAGGGCTGTGCTGTTCCCTGACACAGCCATGGGGCTGCAGGCAGACAGGGAGGATGGACAGAGGGACAGCCTTGTGCTGCTGGTTTACCTCTAAAGAATGGGTTCCTACCCCAGCAAATGGCTACTGCATGCACCAAAAGATCTGGGCAGCAGTGCCACTGCTGTAGGATAGAGAGGAGAGCCTAGGGGGGCCCTCTCTTGTCCCTGTATGGGCAATTGCACCTCTTCTGACCCACAGCTGGCTCTCTATCACAAAGGTCTCTCTGAGCGCAGCACCCAGGACAGACATCAGGCATGGGAACCCCAAAAACACACAGAACGTCTGTCTTGTGAGTCCCTCTCCTTCCCAGCCAGGCCAGAAGAGCCTACCTCTGGAGCATGGCAGCTGTCTGCTTGTGGGTGAACAACCCAATGAAGATCCATAATAAGAAAATGAGAGCAAGCTCTCAAGCTCAGGCTGTAACGGGTCCCTGCTGTTCATGTCTTTAGTGATTTGTCATGTGTTACAGGGATCGCTGTGTTTCTCCCGTCACCCCAAGGGCCACTGGCACTACAAGAGGATGCCAGGCCCATTGCTTTCTCTACCTGAAGGCTTTAAACCAAATCCCATTGCTCACAGACTCCTCAGACTCCAGGTGACTCCAATGAGAGACACACTTCTTCAGTGCAAAATCTTGCTTGCTGGTAAGTGGTAAGGGTCATGGTAGGTGCTGTAACATATTCCAAGAGATCTGTGTAATCTGCAGGTATAATTCTAAGCTACAAATAGTTACAGATGCTTTCAGGACTCCATTAAAGCTCTATCTATCCCCTTTTATTCTCAGCATCTGTGTGCTAACAGGCTATTGGAGTTTCTATCTATTACTTCTCACTTTGTGGGAAGATAGTGGTACACTAGAAAATTAATAAATGGCTTCAAAAAACATGTTATCCTATCCTTCCCCTGGAAAATAAAAGCAGAGCAAGAAACAGACCACAACCTCCATAAGAGCAGTATATTACAATTGCTAGTAAATGTTCAGAAGGCAAGAGAGGGTAAATTAAGGTGATATGTGAAGTGCACGCCCCAGTCCATTTTTGAGTTAAATGTGAATTGGGATGAATGCAGTTTATCGTCTGGCTATTTGCTGATTAGAAGAAAATGTCTTGTGGTAATGCTGAGCTGAGGAAACCCCCTTTGGGAGTCCTTACAAACCTTTAGACCTGCTAAATCTGCTAAGGCTGAGGAAGCCAAGCCAGCATTACAGTAGGAAAGGAGCACTGCTGTTCATTTTGTGGGATTCCTTCAAACCTCCTTTGCAGGAGCAGATAATAGTAGAACCAATGTGCCTAAGAACTTGTTACTCTTTTGTTTAAAAGGGACCTGATGGTCAAGTTGCCTCAGTTGGATACCCCAAATAAGAGGAGCAATCCTTTTCAAGACTGTATTCACACAGACTCTGAGTTGGTCTGTTTGAACAATGTGCATTAATGCATGCATATGGACACCTCAAAACCTCTTTGCTTTAGTCAGTGCAGGAAAACAGAGCTCTTCACAAAATCTGTGTTTTTATGCATTTAGATCGTCACTTTCCTGGCCATCAGAAAGTGTGCCATGAGCATTTTTTTAATATTACATTAGATTGTGCTCCATCCTGAACAGAGGTATATGACTGTTCTTTCAACTGGCCTTCTCTGCTCAGATCTCCTCAGGCAGGGCTGGTCAGAAAGCCCTTTTAACCCTCAATCCCTACAGCCACAACAATCCCTGACAAGCCTTATCTTAGGAAGCAGTTAAAATCTCTCAGTATCTGATCCATTGTTTCATTTCTTCAGCATCCCCAAGAATCTAGACTTGAAAGAATGGTTCCTCTTGAGCTGAGGTATTTTGTTTTCAAGGGGGCTTCATTTTAATGAATGGCTTTCAAAGTTTATAATCCTCACTGCTAGCCTTGTACTAGCCCTGCTCTAGCAAGTTAAAAGTCTCTTTTCTTGTTTTGGCTCAACTGGAAGGTAAATGAAAAGGAAAACAAAAGAAAAAAATTGAATGGCAGGAACTAAGTTTGATATGGTGCATCAATTGCCAGCAGTGCACAAGGAGATTTGGATATCTTGGATCCCACATCCAGTGAACTCAAATAATGCCCCTTTCCTACATGCATAATCAGCCCCTTACATCTTGCATTATTTATGTGAACTGTCATCTTCTTCCATATCTCTTGCACACATTTGAAACTGAGCAATCATTTTTTTCTACTCAAGAAGCCTGAGCACACCAGTCAGCAGCAGCTCATGATGTACGAATTCACAGTCCTTGGGCACTGTGAGTCCAGTGGTATGTGGTATTCATGGACAAATACTGTAATTTCTATGTGGTTTCTGTAGGATTTCATCATCAAATGAAACTCCACTGAAGAGCAATGCTGTATGCACACTGTCAATAAGAGCTGAACATAATACCATACAATTGATTTCAGCTCATAATTCGGCTGATGGGTTTTAGATTTCTTCTCTGGTTTTGGTCACACCCGTTCTCAGCAACTGATTAATTTTCTGTTGGATGCCATGCCTTGGAGATTGGTTAGCTGCTGTTGAGTGGCAGGTCATTAATCACAGGACAAAGCCAATTGCTACTTTTAGAGAAAATGTATGCATTGTTTTTGAATGCAGGATAAAATCATATTCCTCTAATGACTGCACCTGAATCTGTCATATCATCAATAATGACAGACTTCTGAAATGTCACTCATTGCAACAGGATTCCCTTGAGGAACAAAAGCAGGAAGGGACAGGGACTTGATACTGCTTTTTCAAAATTATGCTTTTTACTTTTCTTTCTGTCAAGGTTTCTTGTGCCTGTTTCCACAGTGCCACAAATACACCTCCCACCAATTTCTGGAATTATCTGTGTTCTTTGCTTTATTGCAGCTCAGGCAGCTGACATGGGAAAAGCTTGCTCTGCAATGTCTGACACTGTGTGTGAAAAGGGAAAACAGAAAGAAAAGCACCAAGTTTCTGAGAATCAAAGCAGCTCCTGACCCCCCGTGTTCGCTGATCTGTCTGGGTCACACACATGTTCGGGCCAAGGAGTGTAGGGTGGCAATATAAGCTTCATTCAACAGTTTAATGTTTATTTGGGGGAGCTGCCTCCTTTTTGCTCTTATCTCCAAAAAGTGCAGGATGGCAGCCCTCTAGACTGGATTTTTCCACTTTTCTGCAATATGGTGTAAGAAATGCTGCAGAGGGCTGACTCTGGGTGGAACCAAGCAGAGAAGGAACTTGGACCAGATGTAACAAGCCAGCCTACAGTAGGACACAGAGAGCTTACAAAGCAAATTTAAATCCTTCTACCTTTTCACTTGAAAAGGGAAACCACAGTTTCTGACCCTAGAAGGTCTTGTAGCTCAGTGAGCTGCTTCAGGGCTTTGCATCACAGACATGTGTGAACATACTGGGCTATGAACTCCATGAGAACACAGCCACTTCTCAACTGTTCAGCTGTCCCTGCAACAAGACTAAGTAAAAAAAAGGACAGGGAAAATGTGGGTCTGGGAAATGCTGCCAACACCCCAGAGAATGCTATTCACAGCTCTGAAGGACAGTCCTCAGACTGAAGTGATTACAGGATACAATAGGGAATCAGAAAATAATATAATTATTTTTCTAGAAGTCTTCTCCCCTCTTTCTTCTCTGCTTTTTAAGCTTTGAAGAAGTTATTTAATATCAATGCAAAATAAATTTAGGGGAAAAAGTTTTAGCGTTAAATTAACTTTTCATTGCATTTTAGCATTTTTAATCCAGCAGACAAAAAAAATCATTATTTTCTTAAATTTAATTAATTTACTAAACTCCTCACAGTTCATTGAATTCAATCCTGTATCTGCGATCTTTCTAGGTCCATTAAGCTCCTGGGGTTCAACTTCCTCTCTTCTAACTCATAAAAATCTCATCAAAATGGAAATAAAATGCAATTTTGAACTTGCTAATGAAGGGAAAAAATGTTAACTTTCCAGTGCTGTTGAATTAATGGATTATCTTTGCCAGCCCATTTTAAAGGAGAAAACTTTCACACTGGGGCAAACTTATGAAAGTGGGAATAATTGCACAAAGAGGCATTAGCTGTGCTGGTATTTTTCACTGCTTTACTCTGCCACTACCCAAGATATTACCACATTAAGATTTCTTTCCCCTGAGCTTGCTTTGTCTTCTACCCAAGTAAGATGGATATGAAAGTTCTTATAGCATATCACATATTGTTATTAACTGCAGAAATAGTCCTAGATATCAAATGCTCATTATGACTTCAAGAAAACACAGAAGCACCTGCAAAATTTTAAGTCTGGGGAGTAATAATAGGTTATTGGTTTGGAGCAGGGAGTTTTGAGGGATGGAAAGTGAAAGTGGGTTTTAATTACTTAAAACAGTGAGAGGGGAGAGGAGGTGGGGAGGCCTCTGGTTTTGGTATTTTTTCAAATTGGGTGGTGTTGTATCACCAGATAACATTTTAGTTTGCTTCCTAGTCATGTGCATGGATCAAGCCAGACTAGGTTAGTTCCTGTGCAAATCATGTGCCAGCAGTGACCAGATAAAAGGCTTTTTCATATTAATTGCACTTAATTACCATCCTCTAAACACAAAACCTGAATGACAGATGAGAATTTCTTTAAGGAAAGAACTTGTTATCTCTCAGATAGACAAGGAGTTGCTACGTTCCCCCTCCTGGAGAAATCCCACATGGCTGGGTGAGGGCTTGGTAGCTTGTGGATGCTCTTCTCAAAACAATGTGCCTTTATTCAGTCCTCAAACAGGGAGATTTTAATTTTCCGCACATGGAACCCAGACAATTACAGCTTCTTTTCATGAGAGACCTTCAAAGTCTCTCCCTACTCTGCCAATATTGCCCAACAGACCACACGAGTTTACCCAGTTCTTTGAGCCCTGTTAGGAAAAACCATCATCCTTCCACACGATTGTTTTCAGGCCATGACTACTATCCTCCTACAAAGTTTTCCTTAGTGTCTTGCTATACCCTAAGGCCATTGTTTCTACTCCTTTTCACAATGAATGAAGAGAGTAATTTTCTCCCTCCTGCTTGAAGCAGACTGCTAGATGGATGCCTGCCTTTGGCTATCTCTTCCCTAGGCAATTCACACTCAGTTTCTTTCAACTTTCCTGGCAGCAGCCTTCAAGTTTTCAGCTCTTCTAAGGCTCCCAACATCTGCACCACCTGAAATACAGTGATAAGACTCACATTCTGGCACCCCAGAAAGCTTTCACTGAGTCCTGAGAATGATTATCTCAAACAGCTTGCAAGAAATCTTCTTGTCTATATCCTGGAATGAGATCTGCATTACTTGCATGGTCTGAAACTGCTTGATTTGTTTTCCTACTTTCACTGTTCTCCTCCCTAAAATACTACCTGGCTCACATTTCTTCTCTATATTTACACTGTGAATTATTCCTATGAGGCAGGGCACATTGCACCTACTTTGTTGACTTGCATGCTATTTCCTTTTCCAAATCATGTCTCCAAATCATTGGTTCTACAGGGCATTTGCATTTCCTCATTCAACATTACCCAAAGCCATGTTTTCATTCCATCAACAAATTGTTAAGGATGGTGAATAATTTCAGGGTAACATCTTGTGGGATCCTTCCAAATAGACTCTTTTAATTTAGCTACAGAGAGCAGTTCTCCCAGTATGGTTTTCCAGTCCTTTTTCATTCAGACTACAATACTTTAGGCTAGACTACACTTTCCTAGCCTGTTTATTAATAATGTGGTCCAGTTCTTTGAGTGAGCCAAGGCAAACTTATCCACAGCTCCGCATACTTGTTACAGCATTTCTACTGCTCTCCCATCTCACTTAAGAGTGAGCAACCCCTCTCATTTAAACTGCTCTTTAAATCTTCAGTGTCACCACAAAATGAAGATAACTTCCAACGCAAACTTATTTAGATACTCTGGCTGTTGATTAGTCACTGGTGTTAAGATCACTGTTATTAAAGGTGATGCCCAGAACATGAGTTCCACCCAAGGAATGGGTGATTTAAGAGCTCCTAGCCAGCAAGCACCTGTGGTTCATTGGCTTCCAGTTCTCACAGCTCAACATGCACCATCACCTCTACAAAGGGTCTGCTGAGGATTTTTATAAGGAAAATTATTTTCTGAAACACACTAACCCAGCCTGGTTTTTAGCATTCTGATTTAAATGTTCAGGCAAATATTAGATTACTAATATTCTGTCTACATTTCACATTTCTCTCTCTTACCTAAAATATCAGGAAATGATCTAATTTGACCCAGCCTCTATAACTTTTGTGGCTATAGTCTCTTTCCTTATGACTCCTTTAATTTCTTTACACACAGCAGAGGAAAATTAGCAGATTTTCCAGGAACAGTCCAATTAATAATGATGAATCCTGCTACCTTCACTCACAATGACAAGTCTTCACATTGTTTAAGTACCTGAATGTACCTTGAACAGGACAGAAGTGTGTCCTAGTCTGAGCACCATGACAGTATCCCAGGTCATTTCAAAAGCAGGTGCTTCTCTCACCTGCTTTGTCTCACTGTGTGATCCCTCACCCTGTGTCTGTACAGCTTCTTTCACAATGAGTCCCAGTTTGGATTGGAATAGTAGTACAAATGATAAACAGTAGAAGGAGGAGGTAGAATAGAGTTGCCTGTGTTTTAGCAAAGGTGGTGCAACAAAACCCCAGGTTACTGATGGACATACAGCCCTTACCCTTCCAAACTGGTGTTTGTGAGGTTGCACCACATCTGTATCCTCGTGCTTGGGTTCAGTCCCCACAACCTGACACTTGGCTGAACATGAGAAGCAGCCTGGCCATGTTCTTCCTCCAGCATAAATGACAGACTCCTCTGTAGGTCTACAACAAGTCCACATGGGTTCTTTGTGGTTTCCTGCTTCTCACACTGAGTACAGACATGGGAGTGATCTCATTCTCATGTTAAATACTGAGAGATAAATCAAATCAATCTAAATCTGTTTACTGCCTGTCCAGAATGGTGTGTAACCAATGGAAAGCAAATAAACCACGTGCTCCTATAATCTTTTCTGCATGTCCAGTTCAGCTGAGATTACCTGGCTGTGTCATTACTTGATGTCACTTAAAACCAAAGGCAGTGGGGATGCAGAGAATTAGATGTGACACAGAGGTGAGCTGGAGGAACACTTCTTCCTGGTGCACTTTGTCTGCAGCCCCTGCAGCTACTGCCAACCTGCGAACATGGGCTACTTACTTCTTTAATCCCAGCTCTTGGAGTACCATGACTATTTGGGACATTTGTTATTGTTTTTTAAAGTGCTCTTTTAGACCGAATGAAGAAAAAAGGCATTAGGCAACTGCTACAGGAAAGCAATTTCAAGACTCAAAACTTCAAAGGGAAAGAATTATCTAAGTATTCAGTTTTTAGAAACCTTGCTATCTGATAGTGCTGAGAGGCATGGAACAACTCATTCATGATTTCAGAATAGTTGTTCCAATACCATCAGTTTGAGAAGCAGTTCAGTGCCCAAACTCTCCATCCAGACAATGTGTTGCAATAGCAGCAGTTAGGAAAAAAAAGCCTCTACAAGGTATAAGGATATTTTGCTTGTTGTTTCACTCTTTTTTTGATCACAAATAAATTCTTTTTGTCTCTATGGAAAGCCCATAAATAGCAGGAATTCATTTCTCCACAGATTTGCTCAGAATAAGTCAGTGATACTGTTATTGCTATTCTATTCCAATTTTTTATTCTCTCCTTTCTTTACCTGTTTCTTGTCAGAGTATAGTTTTCCTCAGAACATGAGTACTTGGGGAAATCATTAAATTTTGATAATTTACTGCCCTGAGTTTGTTGAAAATCCTATTCCTCCCCACAGTCGCACACACACTCCTATTGACCACTGTAATTATGTTTGGTTTATGTTTCTTACTTTATTAATTGAAGAACTGGGTTAAAATTACCATCACCCCAGTGTGATTGTTTGCCTCATGGAGATTTTATTCAGCTGGTGAATAATGTCAATTAACTTGTGCTCTAATTATTAAATGATTCACTGATATAATTATGTGTTTTATGTCAAGCTGCTGATGAACAGATAATTCATAATGTTACTTATACAGATAAATCTCTTTTTCCAAAGGAGATGTTTGTTGCATTTGCACTTTTGGTCATAATTAATATTCCATTGAATTTGGATGCAAGCTGTGAAGACTGTTAATTTGGTTTTGCTGGCAGTTACCATGCTCTCTGCAGAAAGCAGACTTCTGGAGCTGGCACCAGGATGCCAGCAGCCCAGTCCTGATGCTACCCCTAGAAGTGTTCCCCATTTAGTGTTCCTTAAGGGAGCTCTCTGGCAGCCACACTGCAGGGGAGGTTTCCCCTAAAATGGGGCTCCTTTGGGGCAGCTCAAGCACTGCCAGGCAGGAGACTCTTCAGCCTCTCAACTCCTTCCCTGTCAAATTCATCTGCCGAGGCTCAGAAAGCCATGAGTTTGGCACTGACTTGGGAATGAGCTTCCCAGAATCTGTATTCCACTTATAGGACATTTCTGGGGCCACTGATAGCACAGAGGGCAGCTGCCTTCCCCTGCCCTGCTCACAGAGCCTCCAAGCCTGCACCCCAGCATTCCTCAGAGCACCACCAGGGGAGCAGGGAAGGTGGATACTTTCTGCCTTCTTGTGCACCTGTGCACAGAGAAATAATGTCCAGGCAAAAACATTACTCGTGGCTCAAGGATCATCTTCTCCAGCCCAGACTAATCTCCCAAAATCCAGCAGACATGCTGTCCCTGCAGAGCCTGGGTCAGTTTTATCCTGTACCACTGCACCAGCTATTTATCACAAAAACCTTTCGGCCAAGTTAATTCAAAATGTGTCTTGATGTACTGTCATTTAAAAGCAGGACTATAACTTTACATAAAATCACTCTGGCAAGTGTATAATGCTGTGTTAAAATGCATTACCTTAAATCATATCCACTTACACACAGCACTGCAATGTTTGAATACATTAAATCTCTATTGCCTCGGTCTGGCAGCCTTCACTTCAGAGAGAGAAGATTGCACACATTTCCTTGCCAATTCTCTTAACAGGCAATATTAGTGACTGTGGCTTATATCCTTATGGGACTTAGAGACACCCCTGGCCCCTTAATATCAGGAACTAAGGCCATAATATCTACCCAGTTCCTGGGCATGAGATCTAAAGCCTCAAAAGCCTACCCAAAAGCTGTGTCTCTTTTTTAAAAGAGTGGAAAACAGGGGTCAAAGAATTTGCTCCAAGACAAAGGGAGGATCTGTGACAAAACCAGAAATCAGCTAAGTTCTCCTGGGCAGTGTGCCCATGCTTTCCCCAGTGAGAAGCATTGCTGCAAATGCTTTTAGTATCCAGTATTTGGGGATAACTTTTCTTATTTGTCCTGTGAGAAGTCTTATATTAGGACAAAAAAGACAGATTGATATTGAAAAGTTTGTCACCTAAGCGAATAAGCTGTTTAAATGTGATGACTATGGTGAGACATTTATTTGAACATTTAAATGACCTCCTCTTTCAGATTTATGGTGTGGCAAGGAGAAACACAGACTGGAGAATGAAACAGAAGAGTAATGATGCAAAGCTTATCACAGCAAAATTCCCAGCTATTTCTTAAAATTAACACTGTGGTGGTTTAACAACACCCAGAAATTAAACTCCAAATAAGCCACTCCCCTTCTCCAGACCCCCTCCGTTAAGAGGGACAAAGGCAGAGCACGTGGCTTGAAATAATTTACTGACAGAAAACAGCAATGGAATAAGAGACATACATGGACAGCAGCAAAACTAATAATAAAATTATACCGAAAAAATGTGCTTTAGAAACAAAAGGTGATCACCACCTTGACTTTATTCCACGTTGCCAACGGGACAAAGACAGGATGGTGGCTGCTCCCTGCAGTGCTCTCCCCTTCCCTGAGTCCAAGACCATGGACAAAAAGGATGGACAAAGCCCCGAAACTGAGATCATCTGCATCTTGCTGCTGCTCCTGGCTGCTCTGCTCTGCTGTGCTGGGCTCGGGCACTTTCCTGAGAGCTGGGAAGGGACAGGCAGCAGCAGGAGAGGGGCAGGGTCCCTGTGGGTCCATGTGGCTGGTCCCAGCAACCTCATCGAGGAAGAGAGGCATTAATGCCTCTCATAGTTCTAAATCAACATCTCAAACTGCTTACGTTCCAGCATTTTGGTTCTGAAAATGTGTATCAGCTCAGAAAATGCACAAATGAAACACTTTCACTATCTCAAAACATTTTCTCTAAAATATTTCAAGGAGGACTAATTATCAAAAGCCCATACCAGTTTCAGACAAATAAAGACATTTGTGTGGAAAACAAAATCTTGGCTCTCTGCAAACATTTCCTTTCCAATTCTGTTGGAGGTCAAGACTGAAAACATTTAGAAATGAATTAGGTAGCAAGAGCTGATGGGAGCAAAGAGGTTGCCCTCATAGATGCACGAGCTCTTTCCTGTTTAAACAAATTTCTGATACAAATTGAAAAGTTTGACCTGATTAAGTTCCTTCTACTTGACACCTCCCAGTTGTGCTGTGTGCTGGGGGACTGTGCAAGGTGAATGGTGTTCATCAAAGTAAACAAAGGCTCTTTCACTTAGGCACTGCTCCTAATCCTGTGGGCTGATGGTTCCTGGGACCTTCAGATCCTATGACTATGATCAGACAACTGTGCTAAAATTGAAAGTTGTACAATCTGGCCCAGAGCAAGGAACAGAGCTTGCTGGTTGTACAATGTGACTGAGTTAATGCTGCTGCAGGAACATTAATACCTTACGTTTTTTGTGTTTCTTGGCTGTTTTTAATGTTAACTCTGCAGTCTTAATGGAACTGTAATGAACTCCTTTGCTAGACTGCATTTGCAATGCTGTGCTACTAAATCTTTATTTCACACCTTATTACAACCCTTGCTGCATGAGTCTGCCCAAAGCCATGAAGCACAAAGTGGTACTATTGTGCAGACAGTACAGCTTAGCAAAAATGCCCTAAAATAGTAGGGCTGATTGGTGGGTGCATTACAATATCTGCCTTCAAACAAACAAACCCCACTGCCTCATTCTGGTACATATTGGCATTTCCAAAAGGCTAATAGTTGCTAACTGCATTTACAAGCAAAGTGTAATTTTTGCTGTGAAATTTTTGTTGTCCCCTCTGGTATGCGATTCTGTCAGACACCATCACCATGGAAGCTCAGTGGGCTATGTCTGTGTTTGCAGGCAACTCCTGGACCCAAGTTCCTCTCCAGGTCCCTTTCTGCCTCCACATGTCTTTCCAGGCCTGAAGACAGTGCCAGCACTCTGGATTGTGGAGACAGAAGTGCTAGGCTGGCTCCAAACTCAGCAGTGTAATGAGAAGACCAGCAAACCTGGACAAGTCTTGTGCTCCATCTCTGGGTCCACAGTCCACAGTCCTGTTCTACCACTGGAACTGTGACTGAGCAGAGGGATGGTTAAAGGACTTGATGGAAACTAACAAGAAAAAAAAAGTTTTTACTGGTAACAGCCCAATCACAGGAGTATCAATGATAACTAAAGTAGGAGGAGACATGCAAAGCCAGAGGGATCAGTACAACCATGACTGCTCTGCGGACAGAGGTCAGCACCCATGGCACTACAGCCTTCACAAAAGTACCCTGCCTCTAAAAATACTATGAACTCTTCCATTTTCGGAGTTTTAAAGAGAGGGGAGATGCTTAGAACTTCATGGGGCCCTTACTATTAAGCTTATACCTCTGTGGAGGGTTACTTTAAAGGTACTCCCTCCCAGGCATATTGCCTTAGAAAACTCCTGCCAGTATCAGTGTTGTGGCTCGTGTCTGATAGTGAGAACTGTCTGCATGCTGCTTGGGTCAGATAACCTCCCTCTAGATCCAATGGGCACTCTGAAGTGCATCAGGGCTTGATTTCCCACATCAATAATCAATAACCAACTTTGGGTACAGGTTCCCGTATAATTGCAAGAAATATTTTGTGTTCTTTTTGTAAGATTTCCCCGCTCCCCTCACCAAATATGAATGTTCTGTATATCATATCCAGGCACAAAATATTTTCGGTCAGAAAATCTGAGTTTCCAAATGCCTGAGATACTCCAGGGAACCCCACAGAAGGAATCCATGGGTCTCTTCCAACTCAGTATATTCTCTGATCCTATGATCCTATGAATGTCATGGTGCTGGCACTGTGGCAATGCAGGACTAATCCCATGGAATAGTTTAGAAATGGCCAAGGCAGAGCATAGAGCTGAAGAGAATTGACAGAGGCATCTCACACTCATCAGCAATGTATCATAAATATGGTGATTTCTGAAATGCCTCCCTTTTGCCCCTTGGGATGGTAAAATGTGAATGGAAATCAACCCTCGTGTTCAATTAAAATTTTAAAGAGATACCACTGGGTATTGCTGGTGCAAAATTGAAGTTTTAGCTAAAAAGTATAAAACATGAAGGAAAAAATAAATTAAAAAATCTCTCATAAGGATAGAAATGTGCCCTCTGTTCATTTAATTATTTGGAAGAGAGAAGAATTCATCACTGGGTTTTTGTGTTGCCCTTCTTTTTAAAACTAAATCTTTCTTTAGATGTGGATTCAAACACAACTCACTGCTGGTTAAAATGAGTTCTGAAAAATGAATGTGGTCTTGAAATAGAATTGTTGAAACTTATATTGAGGGAAAAGCAGCCACTACTCGAGACACGTTCTATTCTTTCTGTGTAGAAATGAGCAAAAGTAATTTGTGGATAATTTCTACTTTTTTATTTCTGGGATTTCAGTATATCCAGCCAGCACGAGTTTTAACAGATCTGATCCACACTCAGAAAAATCCAGACAGTCTCATAATATCTTTGCAAATGAGCTCTACCCTGGATCTGTAATAAGTATCGCACTGCTGGGAGATGCTGAACAGAAATATGGTATTCATGCTGTGTAGCTATTCAGTTTACACACACTAAATCCAGCTGAAAGCTCTAGACAGATTGCACATGCTCCAGATAATCAGGACAAAATGATGGAAATTGTCTAGTAGCATCTCCAATGTAGAAGTAGAGATTCTAGCAGTCCATGGTAGAAGTTATTTGTGATTTTTGGCATTTTCTGTAAAACCCTCATTTCTGGTCATTAAGTCACTTTTATGTATCAGAAAGAGAAAGAAAGAAAGATAAAAAATGAAATCTTGAAAACTAAAGGAATTTTTTAAAAAATGACAAACACATTTCTTCTTTAAATAAAATCTGATTTTTAGGTGACAAATGATCTTTTCCTGTTTTGAGTTGGTAAAGCCCTGCATCCTTGCCCCTCATTTTTATACAGTCTGAACAGTTGTTTTACAGGTAAGAGCTAGCTTTAAATGTTTTTTAAACCAGCAGAAAGTCCTGGATTTTTACTGTTTAGAAAAATCACTGTGGTGATGGATGAGTGGGCCATCTACAGGTGAAGAGATCAAAGTTCCATGATAATTGCAATTTAGCAAGAGGACAAAACAGAGGGATGGGAAACTTTGTGAAATGAGAATAAAGGGAAACATATTAAAGGAGCTAGTTAATATCTGGTTTCCTGGGTTTCTAATGAGTCAGCTTGGTGCCGGATGATGAATTACCTGCCAGCTTTGACTCTACAGATAGACCAGCATCACGCTGAAGTGATATTCATCCATGACAGGGAAGAGAGAAGGTGGTTCTTCTTAGGAAACAGCTTGTTGCTACTTTCAAAAGCAGTGGTGCTGTGGATACAGACCTGGGAAAGCTGATTTGCATTTCACTATAGCAAAGACAACCCTCCTTTTCAAGCTTTGAAACAGTTATAAAGCAGTGACTTTAAACTGACACATCAAGGACATTATTGCAAGACATCTCCATTACTGGTTCTGGAAAGAGCAAAGGGATGGTACCTAGAGGGGAGGGTGGATTTGGACACAAGTAATGCTGTGTTATGGTGTGACACAGGCCACACAAATCCCATCAGTGTGGTTTTTCTCCTGTGTTGATACCAAGCACAAACTTTCCATGTTGCATTTCCATACACTTTAAATAGCTGCTTGATGCTTCTCAAAGGCAAAAGCCACAATGAGGAAGCCTCTGGGCAATTACCTGTGAAATTCACATCCTCAGAAACTCGCTCCCAGTCACCCACTAAAGTCAGAGGTCCAGACATAACTGCAAGCATGTTTCCAGCCACCAAAATTCATAAAGCAATAAGAAAACTCATGTACATGTTACTGTTCCAAAAACTCAGCATTAATATGGCAGACCCAGATTCTAGTTCTTGTGACACAAATGTCACAAACACTACTCTGTTTTCAAAGTGTTCATAGCCTGGCCCTTCACTCATATTTCTCCCTACATTTCCTAACCTTGTATTCATCTGTTCAGTTGAATGCCTTCAGAGTTAATGCTCTTTTTTCTTATTATTTTTTTCTCTAGCATTTCTCTAAGTACTGCCCAGAGGAAGAGCGAGGACTGAAATATTTATGTATGCAGATGAAACTGTTCTTCTAGTTGCTGTTAACAATGTTTGTTTCCATTTCTACTATCCTCTCTCCCAAAATGACATGTACGATCACCAAGCTTAATAATATTCATCTCTCTCAATCTTAATAAAACTCTCTCTGTGTGTTAGCACATTTAATCCTTCTAATACCTTTAATGCATCTGACCCTGTCTGTTCAACCCGGGTGTGAGCAGATTCTGGTTTTGGACTTATGAGTGTCTTTGATAAATTTATACTCTAGATATTTAAAAATACTCCCCTCCCTCAGTAAACATCCTGGTGGTTAGTCTGCAAATAGAATTAAGTTATTCTCAGCAGCTGGTGTTGGGCAAAAGGCAGAGATGTGGATATTGGGATGAGTCCACTTATTATTTTAATTTAATCTGATCACGAACTTGCCCACATTTATTAGGAAGTAATGTGTGTCTCCCACTATTTTGCTTGGGCTATTTATGCTCTTAGGCTTTGTCAGGCCACTTGATGTCAAAGGTTTGGCAATTTTGCTCTCTTCCCTGTGAAATAACACAAAGGGATGCTAGAATTGTCTGAAGGTTTTCCTTTGTGTTTGTTCTGGGGAAGTTCAAATTCTCACATAAAATCTTTCTGAAAACACAAAAGGGCTGAGTGAGTACAACTTTTCATGGTGTCTTTCAGAGACACTGAAAAGTTGAATCTTAATATCCAGCATCTGTGAGCTCAGTGGCACAATGGCACAGAGTCTGCAGATGTGTTCTGGAGCAGTGCACAACTGCAGTCATGGGGTACCAGAGAAAGCATCCAGGGGTCTCTTTTACTTAAACTGATCCTGTAGACCCAGAAACCAACACAATGGAATTCGCTGCATGAGAAGAAAGCTTTGTGACATTACAGCAGATCCTGCTCTAAGCAAGAAGTTTGACTGGATGACCTACTGAGATCTTCTACAGCTTGAAACATCCTCAGCTAATCTCTGTGCATTTGTAGGGGAAATGAAAGGGAAAGGGATTAGTTAATTTGCATTCTGAGCACTCCTATTCTGACAATTCCCATACATACAGACACACACAGGACACCTGAGCAGTTCTGTCAGCAAACAGCTGGAATGAAACTTGGTCAAATTCTCAAGCAAAATGGCACACAAAGAGAAAAGAAAAAAACCTGAAAGTGCTGTGAAAGAGAGATTGTGGCAAAGCAATTGGGATTCTTGCCTTGCAAGTGAAGGGAGGACAAAAATATGGGAGGATGCAGGAAACTATTAGAAAAGATGTTGCAGCAGGAGATCAAAGCCTGTTTTGTGCCCATCTGATCTGGAGCAGCATAAATGTCTCCGTGTAACTGAGATGTTAAAATGACTGCTTAGGCATGTTAGTGTTGAAGGGTTTCTTCAAGCACAGTGATAGCTTCTCTTCCACCAAAAACACCTGCCCACAAATCATCTCTTTTCCAAGTACAGGAAAGCCTGTCCTGGACAGACAACTTGTGATGTCATGGCTTTGGAAATTAAGCAAAACTTCCAAAAACTTTCCACTGCCTATTGAGAATTCATTTCTACTTTCCTGGCTTTGTGGTCTACACTCA
Source organism: Drymodes brunneopygia (assembly GCA_013400955.1). Lineage (NCBI taxonomy): Eukaryota > Metazoa > Chordata > Aves > Passeriformes > Petroicidae > Drymodes > Drymodes brunneopygia. Next base: position 451,726 of record VZTZ01013159.1, on the reverse strand, counting down.
GGCTTGCCAAGGACTTTTCTTTTGCTGTTAAGGGGGTTTGCAGTCATTTTGTTTCCTTCACCTCTGTTTCAATGGACAGGGAGTATAAAGTGGTTTTAAGTGCAGAATAGCTGCAAGACCATCTCCATTTTTGATGAGACATATTTTTGTCCATTCTCTGTGTACTGGACTCACACACATTCAGTTTGATCAGGGTGCTGAACCACCAGGAGGCTGTGTGGTACCCACCTCTGTCAATTTGGTATTCAATAGGCGCAAAGATTAACTAAGTTTTAATGATCAAAGCTGCTTCTTTGTCATATACAAGCTCCAGATAGGTTTGAAATTGGGCCAATTTTCACCAAAAAGAGGAGAAGATGGAGAAGAACTTATCAAAAAGCAGTATATCAGCTGTGAGTTGTTTGGGACAGAATAACTGACAGCCCAGAAGGCTTTTTAAATTAAAACCCATTTTCTGGAAACAGATTTTGCATGCTATGTATTAAATAAATCCAGATTGGATAAAAACAACACCATCTCCAGATTATTTTTTTTCTTTGGGCAATTTATTAAGCTGTAAGCCCTAAACATCTTAATAAAAATACAGAAGTACAAAAAAACCTCTGTGTGGTTCATCTTTTATTCAACAGCATTGCTAAATAAGAGGCATCCCCTTTAGGGCTAAAAAATGCCACTTCTATTTCATACTGTACTTATTTCTCTAATGTCTCCTAAATGATTATTTGCCAAAAAGCATATTACGGGACCATCATTTCTCCTTCTACCTCGCAGCACAAAGGCTGTTTCTGCTTCTCAGCAATAAGAGATTTGCTGCCTCGTCCCATCTTTTGTTTTTTTTTTCCTGTGTGTGTGTGTGTGTGTGTGTGTGTGTTTGTGTGTGTGCTGGCAAATTCAATCTGCATTATAAACAGCAATTCTACATGCCAAGCAAGATGCTCTGCAACCTTAGCCCTGTGCTCTTTCAGAACAGCACTCCCAGAGGAGAGGCTTTACAGGTTATTAGTACCATCCACAGAAATGGCAACAGATATCCCTGTTCCTTCCTATACATTATTCATAAGGCTGCAGATTTGTCATGATAATTCACTGGGTAAATCACAGACTCCTCTCACTGGGGCATAGTCTGTGGACCTCGAGGAGAACAGAAAGTTGTGGACAGTTCACAGTATGTGTCCAAGTTTTAAGTATCACTCCAAGTTGAAGGGAATGTGCTTTTGAGTTTCTCTCCTTCAAGACAACACAAACAAGAACGAAAATAGACTCTGCATGTCAAGGAGAATTTATTCTGATTTTGTAATTTAAATAATCATCTGTTGGAAAACAAACTGAAGACTATGGAGACATCAGAGGAAATAGTAGGTGATAACTTTCCTTTATTATTGGACTCGGATGTAGCTCAGTCATGGTAAGGAAATGCATCAGATCCCATTTTCAGTTTACCAAATCATCAAGAATTGACTTTTCCAAAGACTGAGGTGCCTTTGAAACAAGCATCTAAATCCCTTATGTTCTCTTGAACTTCCTTGGCCATAGTAAATTGAAACATTATTTAAAACCTTCAATTGTTCAGGAAAATATAAGTGTATATTATACATCTTTTTATCTTAAAATAAGAGAACAGGATGAAAACAGCTTGCAGAAGAAAAAGCAAAGCATACATGTATGTATGAAACAAACATACATATGAAATTTAGTGACATTACAAAATCAATGCATGTCCAGTGCTATCAGGTCTTGACCCCTAACCCCTTTACACTTGTTTTTTGTCCTGTGACATTAGAGATAGTAACTTAATGATGTGAATGTATTCATTCTCTGTTCATCTCCTGGATGCCGCATGCAATTTCAGTCACCTTTCTGAAAGGGTCACAGAGAAGAAACAGAGAGGAAGATTAGAGGTACACAGGTACTCAGTGGTTTGAAGAAGCTTCTTCAGAAAGCAAAAATTAATAATCTGTGACTCTTCAGCCTGGGAAAAGATGACTCATGAGAATGAAGGAGAGTTCTATAAAATCACAAGGGGCACAGACAAGACAAACAGCAAATAATGCATTTGGTATTTCCCAGCACATGACAACCAAGGAAACGAACAGACAGTGGTTTCAGAGGAAACAGAAAAAAAGAGCTTTCTCAGTCAGATATATTTGTGTGGGAATCTCTTTGAGGTGAAGATATAAATAGATTCAAAAAGAAATTAGGCAAATTCAGGGAGGAGCTATTGATACTGCTGATCAGCTGAATTCTACAGCTCAAAAAGTCTTATACTGCACTTTTGTGGATGTTGAATAGATGTATCAGAGGAAGGCACCTATATTCTAGTGCAAGAATTAAGGAGATTCCAATTAAATTAAAAGGAGGTAAGCTCAAAACAAATGTGCAGTTCCCCTAGGAGTGTGCTATCAGGCTGTGAAACTTAGGGTGTTAGAGATGAAAACAGTTTAATTGGGTTCAAGGGGAGAAGAGAAAAACTAATGAAAGACAAGTTGATTGAGGTTTACCATTAGGAAGCCACTTACTAATAAATGCTTGAATAATATTCAGTGTAATTGTTATACAAACTCCCTCTGTTCTTACTAACTCCTGAACACAAACCCTGCAGGCTTTGACCCCCGAGAGCTGCTCAGATGTTTGGAGTGGCCATGGGACTGCAGTGCAGTGAGCTGGGGCAGGGGGGTGGATTTGGTAGTGAAAGGGTTTAAGGGGCGTTGTATTCAGTGTTCACCCTGTAAGTTACTTCTCTGCATCCATGATGCAGCTGCTTGTTGCTCTTGGACATCAAGAAACCCCTCGAAAAAATGAGGCACAGAGCCCCTGCAGAACTAATAAAATGATAGGGTAGTTTTTTAAGAATCAAATGCATCACAAAGGCAAGTTATTAAGAAGATATATTTTCTATACAGCTTAGGGTCAGGTCCATAAAAGTATTTGACCTCCTAACTCTCATTGACCTCAGTAGTTAGGAATCAAAATGCCTCTGTAGCATGCTCTGGCCAACCAGGAGGAAAATAAAGTGACCTGGTAAATAGCAAAAGCAATAAATCTTCCTGTATGAGAATGATCAATCCTGATTTGTCAGACTTGGTCAGATCCTACTAAATGATGATTTCATTGTGCTGTCTAGCAGTGAATATTCCAAGAACAGAAAGCTCAAGATTGACAAACAAAGCTCTGATTCTTGTCCCCACTCAACCTCTCCAACAAGTGAGATAGTGAAGCACAAAGGATTTCACTAAAAACTTGTAATGCAGTACTACTACTAAGAAACAAGAAAAGCAAAAGGAAACAGGGGCAAAGATATTCTTGTACCTGTGGTCAGGTTTCCATCCTGGGCTTTGATGGGAAAACAGTCCAGCCAGATCCCTTGGGGCTGGCCATCACAAGCCATGGAGTTGGTCATGGCTCCCCACATAGTTCTGCTTTGCTTAGCTCTAGTCCACATTGTGGGCATTTTGGAATCTGCCAAATCCCAGCCTGAGGATTTATCAACCCCTACAGAACAGATGGTCCCACAGATGGTCTTTGCTGCCCCAGATCAATGAGCTGGCACTCATCATCTTTTCCAAGAACAGGGTTTTCTCCTCAGATTCTTCACAGGGGGGATATTGCAGGAGGTGTTTGGCCCATAGCACTATAGAGCAAACCCCACAGCAGCTTCTCTGTGACAATAACGTGGATGCATTTCCTGGCTGAGAAGTAGATGTTATCTTTCACATTCACGAGGTCTACATATTCACCCGGGAAAACGTTGTCCTTAGGCTCTGAAATTATTCTGATTCCAAATATTTGGAAGAGAGGTGTGAGATCCCTGCCATCTCCCACTCACAAAAAATCAAAGCAATGTTATTTTTTTTAATACTTATGAGCTCAGATACAACTAAGACAAAAGTTCAAAAGAGTGTAATGTTATACTGAAATACCCTAACCTTAAATATTTCTTTTGAGTTTTAGCATTCTTTCTAATTTTTCTCATTCTCACATAAAGATGTTCTTGTGAAAATGGAAACATTGCCTTCTGGTTTCCCAGATAGTCATGGTCTCACTTACGAAGCACAGTATCTTCCAACACTTCTGTGTTTTCAAGGGAAGCAAGTATATTTTAAAGGCACATGTGACATCTGTGGAGGGGAGAAAGTTAGTTCTGCAGTTCATTAATCCAAACAGCAGCTCTTCTATGCACAAAAGCTTTTGTGGATTTTTTTTTCCCCAGCCAAATTGCCATGCCCTGTATATATGCTCAGGTGTAAAATCTGCAAAAGGTAATTACTTTCGAAGAGTGCTATCAAGGCTCAGGCACCCTCCTCAGCTCATAAATCTGAGGCAGTCACTCATCTCTCCAAACCGAAGGAGGCTGCTTGAAGAAATATAAAAACTCTGAATTTCCCTTCTCTTATTTAAACACTGGCAATTTCCTCACAGAGGCAATGAGTGCAGAAGCCCCACATAAATGGTTTGTAATGCAGTTCTGAATCAAGCCCTTAAGGATTATTAAAGTAATCCATCTTAATTATAGTGAAAATCTGTTACTGGCCTTACATAATAACACTTAATTTATAAATTCCACTTAGGTCTGCTTTCCTCCTTCTCATGTTCCCTCTTTGTCCTACAGTAAGTTTTCTTTAGCTGCCTTTGAACAGAATTGCCCAATACCTTTGAAAAGTGAGAGAATGTTCTTTGGGTGACAGGATGACCATGTATTTAAGACAGAAGTCTAAGGAAAACAAAACTTTATGTTTTTATCCTAGTTATGTCTTCAGCCAAGCCTTTATGAGCAACTTTCTGGTCATCTTTGCAGTCCCAGCCGAGATCAGAGATTAATGAAGTGAGATACCATAAAGGCTCATCACTACCCAGTGTAAATACCTTTACCTCTGTGTCCCATGACTTGCATTCCCTGTGCTATTGATGTTAATAAACTCTGGCTTACAAAAAGGGAGGGTGTAACTCTTAAAGGCTGGTTCATGCCATAAGACCTCAAAAGAGTAAATGATTCTGTGTTAGAAGAACAATTAGAGGTACAGGTGTTGTACTGTGTTCTGATAAAGTGTATGAAGACAGACATCCCAAGTGTTTCTGATAACACCAAATTATTATCTCCCTTCATATTTGAGCGAGGTTTTGTGTTCCACATAAAAATAATTGAGATGCTATTTTGGTTTGGTATTTAGGAAGTGATGTGCTTGCATCCCAGCTTCAAAATTTGTGCATTAATTGCTTTCTCCCAGGCATTTCTTTCTCCAGGCAACAAGCCTGCAGCAAGAGGCATCCTTATTTTGGGAACACAGGCTGGCACCTAAACAGGAGCAGATGTGAAGTTTTCAATCAAGCAGTTTTGAATGCACAATTCTTTGGTGAGCCATGCTTCAATTCTTCTCTTTACAAAATGATCAGCCAAACAACTCCTTTGATACTCTGAAGAATTTTTGGTCACCCACCTCCTTTCAAACCCATATTTCTCTTCCCTTTCCCTCTGGCTCAACCAGAGCATAGCACAGCCAAATGACTTGCTACAAGTCTCCAGCTCTGTCATCTCAGAATTTATCTTTTAATTGCCAGTTGAGTCCTAAACCCTTGGATAGATCTCATGCACATCTTTTCTAGCTTTTTTCCCTCTATAGCTAGGTAAAAGACTTGCATTTTATCCTGATAATACAGTAGAATAGGATAAGGCACAGCAGAGCCTCTCCCAGCCCAAAGGTGTTTCTTCCTCAGGGTTCTCACTGCTGGCAATATTGAGTGTGCAGCATCAGTCACAGCAGCAAAATGTTTCAGTCCCTGAGTTGTTCAACAGATATGTACTACTTAGCTTTAAAAAGGAAAAAAAGAATGAAATAACAATATGCAAACTGTGAGCTCTGTTTTCAGTTTTACACTTGGACGAAATAATGAGCAAGGAATTGTAATGCTCACAGACAGCTTGGCTGACCACAAAGGAATCTGCTTCTTGTAAATTCAAGCAACCTCAGAAAATACCCTTTACTTCCAGTCAATTGCAACATTTGCATTGTTTATATTAATTTCTGTTTTAATTCAAGTCAAGTCATCTACTATCTCTTTACCATATACAGCAGAAATGATTTTCAGAAAAAGGGACTTTCTTTCTTTCCTTTTTTTTTTTTTTTTCTTGGGGTTATTGTTGATGTGCCATATTGAAAATATATAATAATCTCTATTCTATGCTTTGGAAAATAGGAATACAAAACTAATACCCTTGGGTTACCTGATATGTGTATTGCTACACATAAATGTCTACCTTGCAAAATTTCTGGGCATATTGCAGACAATATGGAGATTTCAAGTTTAGATGCCTTGCCTCATCTATATGGGAAAGGGAAACCTAGTCTGTGGCAAACCCAGTTACAGATCAACATATCCAAGATTAAAATTTAATAGAGGCAATTATTCTTCTTTTGCTCTCCCATGGAAGAAAAGGTTAAGCTAAATTTAAATAAGCCATGTTGATCTCTACATTATTCATTCAGTTGCTGATATATCACTGTCTAGATAATTTATGGGTTCTAAAAACTACCTAGATGTTCGCCGCCCATCCCAACATCTTGGGGAATCATCTATTAAGATGTCCCTTGGTTCCAAATCCACTTCAACTGTGAAAGATTTGTAGGAATTGATCAAAATCACAATTCAATCATTTTTTCAGATGGAGCTCTCTGACCTCACAGCAGGGTATCATCTTTCCTTCCTGTGGTGATGTGGATGTCTCCAAGCAGAGACTTCTCAAATTAAAAGCCCACTATTAATTCTAGGAGTGATTTAGTACTGCTGCATTTGTAAATCTACCTTTTTATGTCAGCTTTACATATAATCTCCTTTCTTTAGAATTGTATGACATCTTGCCTTTTGTTTTTAAGTGCATTTTAAGCAGCATTTTCAAATATGAGAAAGGGCCACAGAAAATAAGCACTATTTTCAAAAGGTGTTTAGGTACTGAGACCCATGCTCTGCACTGCATTTTGTCCCACTGAAATCACTGGAGCTACTTTGGAAATCTTTGCAGTCTAAAGGCAGGGAATCAGAATATCTGTACTGAAGAGTCAGCATGAAGGGCAGCCACACTACCCAGGCTGTCTGAGTTCAGTGAACAGAAAGTTGAGCTCTCCTTGGCATTTCACCCAAGTTCAGGTGTTTGTAAAGTAGAGAAAGATAAATTGTCTTCCTGACAGAACTCACATCTCTCCTTTGACAGCAAAGGGAACATAGACAAGGAACTTTGACCAGAAGAACAGTCCAAAGTGCACTCCAGCAACAAAAATAGGTAAAATAGTTTATAAAGCTGATGCTGTAACATTTGCAGTAAGAAACATTACATTAAGTAGAGGACAACATTTCCTCAAACAAATGAAAGAATAATATTTTTAAGGCAATTTCAGCAGTTGGAAGCTGAAGATCAATTACCTTACAATGATACTGGGACTTCCAAGGACTCTCTTCTTAGACCTATCTGAATGTTGTTCCACTTTTTGTTCTAAGATCTAAGTAATAAGAATAACTAAGTCCTTCTTTCAAGAGTGACCTTGGCACTGGGAAAATGTTTTATCTCATTGAACTGTACTTCTCCAAGCCTAGGTTTTTGTCACTGTCTTAAACATGCACTCTCACAATGAAAAGAGATTCCTTGGTGCACTGCTCACAATCTCACTACTACCAGAGTAGCCAAATTCTTCTATACACTCCTCTGACTGCCATTGCTAAAACACAGCAAAGAAAGAAAACAATTAGAGAGATAACACATCTACCCAGCATGAGGCAGACATGATGTATTTCCTCAGTCACACATCCTACCATGAAATGATTGTTGAAATCAACGATTCACACACAAATACCTAAATTTCATCAACAAGAGCTCTAGAAGGGGTGGAAGAAAGAGTGGAGAGACAGAAGAAGGTATTTTTGGAAGAATGTGGGGAGCAAGTCCTCTAGTAGGTCTTAATAACAGATCAAGATATGCTTCTGCTGAGTTTCTCAGCTATCAAACAACATAGGCAGGAACAGCCTTTAGGGGCAAAAATGTGGGGCCAAAATACTTGTGATGGAAAGCAGCACTGAAGCCATCATGAGCTCACTGAGCATACAGAACCATGTCAATCATTGTCAGAAGCTCAGGAACACAAAACCAAAGTAAATGGTTTAACAGTGCAAGTCATCTAATGACTTACCATTTGTTTGCAATGACTCACCAGTGTAAGTTATTTACACCAGTAAGTGGGAAGCAATGGGAAGCAGTGATTCTGAGCTCTGGCAATTATTTACATCAGTTGTTTAGCCTCAGGACTGCCCAGACACCACCAACAGAGCTCAGATTCATTATTTCCCATTGCTGATGCTTCAGACATCTTCAGGCTAGAAATTAGAAAGACAGCTGTCCCTGAAAGACTTAAAAGGCAAAGAGAGAAAGAGAAGTGTCTGAACTCACCAAGACTGAGGTGGGTGCTCAGCTAAGAGAGGACTCACTGGAAAGCACAGGCACAACCCTGCCAAATTCCAGAAAGGGATTCTATTTTTGATACCATTCGTATGGTCTGACTTGATGGAAGGGGAGGACACTGCTACCAGGATGGGCAGCTTTTCCCTCCAGCAGTCAAAGGGATAAGTCCAGTATGGGTTTCAGAGATGGTCACTGCATGGAGGAGGGAGGGAGGGAGGAAAAGGAATTTGCCCTTATTGTGCCACATGCAGAATTGCAAAGGCATGCCCTTAAGGGCAAAGAGTATCTCTTCTTTCTGCCCTGATTTGCAAAAAACTTCAGTCATACTCACACAGAGAAACCCTCGATCACAACATGCTCAGCTACTCTGCTGTGTTCAAGGTGTAAATAAATAATTGACAGCAGCTCCCAGAACAGACAATGTCACTTTTGGTCCCTGTCAAGTAGAAGACATTTGGGAAGTTTTTGTTTCTGTTCTTTTTCTGTGTTTGATTCGATTTTCTCCCTTCCTTCTCCCTCCAGTTGTCCTAAAGCTATAAGAATAATATAAGATCTGTCTCATCCAGTATCTGTGACAGGTACAGCTCTGCATGCCATGGCCGTGAGGAAGCAAGAGGTCCCTGAGTCTCCTGCAGCTAGCTGGAGAGTCTGAATTAACTTCATCTCCACTGGCAGGCATTTCAGACCTAAGATAGAATTGTTGCTCAGTAGGATCCAGGCTGCCCTTTCCCTATCCTCCTTGGTAATTTATGGGCTTTATTTTCCTACATACTCTGTGCTGCAGGATTTGAAGGTGGCAGTGAGGGAACATGAGCACCAAGTCAGCACTGGCATACAGGATCCTAGTGCAATTCAGCATTCCACTTCCAGTGCAACATCTTGTGAACTGCTCACATGGTTAAAAAAAAATCTTATCCCAAATCCCTCCTTCAGGTTTTCCTTTCCTCACTTGTCCACAGCAGCAAAGGATGTTGTAGGGATGTTGTGAGTTGAGAGGAGCACTTTCTGGCAGCAGACGGTACTGGTACAAAATGAAGAATGTCAGCTTGCTCTGAAATGACAAAAAGGGTTCCATATTGTTGCAACCTGCCACAGTCTAATACTATCCTTGTTTTCAGGCTCCTGTAATTACATCTTTGCCCTGCATGGCTTCTTGAGCAGTACTGCAATGACAGAAATCACACAGAATCACAGAATCATAGATCATCTTGAGTTGGAAGAGACCTGCAATGATCATGGAAATCCAACTCCTGTCCCTGCATAGGACCACCCCAAAAGTCACACCACATGCTTGAGAGTGTTATCCAAATGCTTCTTGAGCTCTGGTGGGTGTGGGGCCATGACCACCTCCCTGGACAGCCTGTTCCACAGGACAAGGATTGGTGCCTCAGCCCCTGCCCCACCACATGCCCATCTGAGACACCCAGGGACACTTTATCTGTCCCCCAAATTGTTACAGTTTGTATCATGTGAGTTAAGTGTCTCTAGCAGGTACCATGGTGCTGTTCAAGACACTGGAGAAGGAGATGGTACTTAGTACTTCACATCAAACATCCAATTTCCCCAAATGGGGGTATTTGGGATGTCTGAAGACCCCTGGAATGCACAGCCAAAAGCAAAACCAAAGATGGGTGCAGTCAGTAATCTGGACCTGACTCCTGAGCCCTTTCAGCTGAGGCTGATTCTCTCAAAGGCTTTCATAGCCACAACGAGGCTGTTGCAAAGCTGAGAACTGCAGGTGAGTATCCCTCGTCATTTCAGGCTCTCTCTGCAGTGAAAGCACGTGTGTTTGGGGAAGCTCAGGTGCAGAGGGGCTGGCTGCTTACTGCTGACAGAACTGCTCTGATTTTTCAGTCTCCATTTGCTAATGGAATTTGAGACCCAAAAAGACACGGGCAGTTGTTCATTAAAGTCATTTCTTCTCTCTGTCTGTTTATTTCCATTTTTAAAAGGCCACCTTCATAACTCAGAGCAGCCTGCCTGCCTTGCTTTTACTAAAGAGAATTTCAAGCAGGCTTAGGCTTTATCCTCTTTTCAGACTAATAGACCCTCAGTTTCAAAACATCACACTGCGCTCTACAGGACACAGGGGAAAATTGCAGCTAGAGGATGCTCTAGGAAAGATTCTTATTTTCCAGGAGCATAAATACCCAGCACACAGGCCACAACTCTTGGCTTTTCTCAACTTAGTTCAAGATGATTTATTTCAAATTTATTATTGCATCTTTGGTACCAAGAGTAGCTTCTTGGCCCTCTTTTTATTCTTTTGGGGGGTTGGGGTTGTTGGGGTTTGTTTCTCCCAGGTCACCAGATATCTGCCTACATCTTTTGCCCCTGGCTCTGATTTAGTGTCATCTTTGCAAGTGGAATTTAGTACCTGCTCGTTCCAAACATACTGAAAGGTGTGGGAAAGCAGATTTGAGTTGTAGTGTGCATGTTGTCTCTGCGTGGCTCCTGTCAAGGACACCAGGTAGTTACACTGTCTGATATTCTTGGTGTCTTTTGCAATTCTGAATGAGAGAAGAAAGCCACTAATAGGGAAGAGTTTCAACACAGAGGTTCTTTTGTTTTTTTCCTCCTCAACCATTCCACAGCATGAGGTACTGCTGATTTTAGAAGAAAATGGCCCAGGTCCTTGCTGACATGAGGACAAGTGTAGATGAAGAAGTAATGCAAATCATCTCCTGTGTATGCTTGTTAACCTGTGAGCTGTGCACATGAGCAGAGAGGAGCTGCCCATCCCTCATGCACGCTTTGCTGGGGAGAATTGGCTCACAGCTATGAAAGCATTGGATAAAGTGCTTTGGTATGAAAGTGGTAATGGTTTGAAAGCACTGGATAAAGCAAACAATCCCTTCCCAACCATGCACCCCTGGGGTTTTCAGCCCGCTCGGTGGAAATTTCCTGAGCCAAGGATTTTATGCCTGTCTCTGTATCCAGCCTTGGAGGGATAAATGTGTCCAACTGTTTGAGGGGGTTGACCCATTACTAATAGGTAAAACTTGTAGTGGAAGTAATTACAGTTCTACAGCTGAGCTGTGCTATTCTGTACCTTTGTTCTACCCCTGTTGCTTGACTGTTCCACTGGATGCTCTTGTGTCTTGGTGAATTCCTTGTTATGCTTCACTCTTCTCATTATTTGTGATAGATCTGTCAAAAGTCCAACTCTTTTCACCTCCATTCTGTGTTTTGATCTTTCCTTTCAGATCCAGACACCTGGGAAGGGTCTGGCTCTCCCCACAACAGAAATACGCAGAGAATTTGCCCTTGGGAAGAAAGGATTATTCCAAAGAAAGAACAAAATTCAGCTCCAGAGACAAAAGATCAGTAGTGTGGGAGGCAGCACAGGCCCTAGAGGTCTATGTCAGAACCAGACAGGGTACAGGACTGACCCACCCACACTTTCTGCCCCATGCCTGCATGGCTGGGTGTGAGCACACCCTGCAATGCCCGCAGGAGCAGTTTGTCTGTGCAAGGTGACTCCTGTAGCCAGGACAGCTTTCTTGGAAAGTGTGTGGTTATTTATGTAGAAATAGTGCAAGATAAATTCAGACTAAAGTGGGCAGTTTGTATGAAAAGAGGGAGTACTCCTAACTCTGGGGCAAAAGTATACTTACCTGGGGATGCTGTTACAGGGGCTTGTAGGAAAAGAGGGAGAGTGACTTTGACATGGGCAGATAGTGGTAAGACAAGGATCAACAGTTTTAAACTGAAAGATGAGATATTTAGATTGGATGTGAGGAATAAATTCTTTACTCAGAGGGTGGTGAGGCACGAGAACATGTTGCCCAGAGAGGCTGTGGATGCCCCACCCCTGGAAGTGTTCAAGGCCAGGTTGGCTGGAGCTCTGAACAACCTGGTCTAGTGGAAGGTTCCCAGCCTGTGGCATGGGGTTTGGAATGAGATGATCTCTGAGGCTCCTTCCAACTAAGACCATTCTATATTTCCATGACTCTGTGTTGTTATGGAAGGTGTTAGGGAACTCGCACTGTTGTGCAAGCTCCTACAGACATCTTCCATTAAAGGATCAAGCACAAATACCATGGTTTTTTCTTTAAATATTTGATCTTCAATGCAAAGTTGATTTCTTACAACATACTCAGGTATTTTTCATATATTTGTTGCAGTGCACTTTGGTCCCAGACCATCTCTAGTAAGCACATGAGAGAACAAGCCTTCAGTTTTCTGCTTTACAGTCTCTATAAGGGAACTCATAATTCAGCCTTCATGTACAGCAAAGTTGTGATGAGATTTAATGAAATTCTAAGTTCTCTTTATGTACATACTGGGAATCAATGGCAAGGTTGTGAATTCATTTGCTGAGGGACATTTACAATCCCTCCCCACAAAATAAAAACAGAACATTTCATGCTTCTTTTGGTAGGAGACTGATGCTGACTTCAGCAAAAAGTGAATAAATAATATGAGAAATCTATAATATGAGAAATCTATTATTTATTTTGTTTAGACCTCTTGCAGTGCTTAATGTGTATGTTATGTATTATATATTTTAAACATCATAGTTAATTTCCAGAGAAATGTATATACATCTTAAATTCCTAAACAGGCAGATATTAACCATAAGGTGGCTAGAGAAAGCTCTTGTTCAGCTCTCAGAATCTGTTTTGAGCATGAAGACCACAGACCTGAAATTTCTGATCAGTCATGCTCGGTATAGGCATGGAATGCATTTTAGAAAGTAGTTTTGATTAGTGTCTCTCTGTTCCATGCTTTACAAAACGTACCCACTGGAAAAGAAGTTTAGAGCTTTGAAGGTTTGCTTTTGCTAAAATAATCTTGGCAATAAAGTTAAAATTGGAGCAGTTCCTCTTTTCTTTCACCTTTCTTTCCTCTTTATTTTCACCTCATGGAATTGTGTGATGTGGCACAAAAGGCTACATAACTGCGTTTTTCCTGTGCAACAAACGTAGGGGTGGAGGCAGAGTCTAGACATGCAACTGATCCTGAGTAAATGGCCTGAATCCTGCAAAGATATGAAGAGATGCTTTTTGCTTGTTGGATAAGGTTAGATAAATGCATGGGTCTGTGCCAGCTTCTTGCTGAAGGGGTTTCATCAATACAGATTCATAAATTAACCCTCCTCATCTGGAGGGACTACTTTGCTCCCATTGTAATTTTTGAACTTCAGTGTGTTCTGAAATTACAGCAGCATAAAACCAGCAGAGCAGAATGATATCCCAGGCCTGCCTTGCTCTCATCTCCTTCCGATGAAAGTATATTAATAAGAAATTTGTCTTATCCCTCAAAGCATTCAGGGGCAAAGCATGACATTAGAACAAGAAGGATGATAAATTACCAAAGGATCTGTAAACCACATTTGTGAAGATTTAAAAAGACGGTGTTTCTGTGTTACTTGATGTTATCTGCTAACCTCATGATCTGTGTTTAGTATGTATTCTTGGGCCTTTCCATGGAGGGTTTTTACTAGTTCCCTATCTGTGATAGCTTTCTTTAACATTAATTTGATCCTCCTCCCATATTCTGCATTCCGAATATATTTCATTAGGACTTCATCTCTAATAATTTCATGGAAATAAGTGATCACCGCTTCTTCAAAACTGACTCAGTGAGAGAGAAATTCAGCAGCAATTTTCTTGAAAGTTGCTAAGATGTTCAGCATCAGGGTTTTGTTTTTTTTTTCTGACGGGAATATAGTGTTTGAGTGATAGGAGAGCAAAAGGTCTATTTGCTGCATGGTCCAAGTGACAGGTTCTAAGTGAGAAGAGGTGGAAGGTGAAGCTGATGTTAATGAAGTATATCTGGTGGTAATGTGACCTCAGAGCCCATGTTCTTGTCTGACATGACAGCTCAGGGAAATCTCCATCTCTGTCCTGCTGCTGAGAGAAGGAGACACAGAGAGAGGGTGTCCTTGGTGGGAGCACAGAAACACCCCACACCATCCAGAACAAGGAGCCTCTCTTGGCTCTCTCCCCTTTGGGGGGTGCTCTGTGCTGTTCAGAGCAATCTGATTTTGCCTGTGCTGAAGGCACAATATGAGGTCAGCCCAGCCTTAATTCACATTGGGATCCCCTGCTGGGAGAGCAGAGCCCATGGAGGAGGTAGCACAGAGGCACTGTGGGTGTCTGCAGGAGTAACCAGGGGGACAGCAGAGAGGAGACACACTTTAACCAACCTGCCTTAGGTGATGGTGGGAGAGTGTGACAGCAGAGCCTGGCCTCAACCCCTGGGCAGTGAGGGGCAACCCCAACAGCACAGGCTGGCCCCACTGGCAGTGTCAAGGAAAGAATTTTCAGCTCCAAAAGAACCACTGAATTTCCTAGTGCTGCCGAGCTGGAAGAAGCTTTTTTATCCAAGGCCAACTCAGCCTGCTCAGAAAAGGTTCAAACATGGTGCAGGAATTGCCTGTGTCACTTACATGCTGCTGGGTCTGTGTGTTCATTCAGGGCTGCCAAGCCAGCCATGTTCCAGAGAGGAGAGATTTGCAGAAAAGCAGGGATTTAACATCACATTAAGAAGCTATTTACTGAAACTATGAGACGCTGACTGAAACTTGGCATGAAGCAAAACCGACTGCATCTCATCCCCTAAATGCTCAGACTAATAATGGTGTTTATCTGTTGAGTACAATGCAAATTTGTTGTGCAGGGGACAGCAGAGGCTTCAAGTACAGCGTGCTCTGCAGCAAACTCAAGCTATTTCATGGCTTCAGATTTGTGAAGCAGTTTGTTGAAAATGCAATGTAATAGTCCTCTTAATCAAGATCTGAAAATCTTCTTTTTTTAACTCTGTCTCAAAACTTTCTGAGAAGCCTAAACAAAGATATCGAGAATGATAAAGGGTCATATTTATTGTGATTACTGTTATTAGTTCAATCATCATTACTGTCATTATTTTCCTCTACCCAGGGTACCAACTGAAACTAAAGCATCATATTTGAATGTTATCACCCTCTTCAGTATTTTAGAGGTGCCCATTAATGATGGTTTTGGAAGGATGCTTATCCCATAATAAAACCAATTTCTAATTGACATCATGCTGCTTTAATATCCCCTCTGGCCTTCTGCCCTCCTGGTATCCCAGTGTGCTGCCAATGGTTTTGTGTTCCAGATTTTCTTCAGCTCCTGTCACATTTGTCAGTCCCATTTTGGCTCTTCAATCAAATTTCTACATACACACCACTCCTCTCTTCCTTCTTTTTCCCATAAACTACCATGTCTCCTAGGATGTATTACAAGGCAAGGTTCTATTGGAAAAAAAGGATCATCATTTTATAATCTTGCTTTTTCAACTCTCTCTGATGTGTGATTCTTAAACCTTTCTCAGAAGAGAGTTTCAACAAGCTACACAGGCTACAGAGGAGGAAGGCTGGTGCCTCATGTGTTTGTTTTTCCAGACCCACATCCAGACAAGATTGCCAAAATGGACACAGAAATTCCAGACCCACATCCAGACAGGATTACCAAAATGGACGCAGAAATTTCAGCCCAAGCTCCAGCTCCATCCCAGCTTTCCCTGTCCTTTCCCTCTCAGTTCTGCCTCCAACACATGCACTGGGGAGACAAGGAAGTGCAGACAAGGCCCAAAAGACAGACCAGTTTCCATATATTTAATTCCATATATATAATTATATTTCCATATAATTATACTTTTGCAGGCTAAGGAAAGGCCAAAAATATTTTAGAAATTCTTTCACCTGTCTTTCAGGTAATATTTTCTAGTTTGCTCAGTCGAAAATGCCATTTTCCAGTTGTTTTGGTTTGGCATGCTTTGTTTTTAAACATATTGCTTCTGCCTAAAAAATAAATGCCAATTGATTTCTTTCAACTAATTTCCTCAATAAAGAGACAAAAACAACAATAACGAATAAATAGCAAAAAAAGTCCAAAACTGATGCATCAGTCAATTAAGCTAAAGTATTTCATGTTGCAGATTTCTATCTTGTCTGGTTTCCCTTGGTATTTTTGAATTCAATACATTTTCTTCCAACTTGCAAACTTAAATGATCACATACTGCCCAAAGAAATACCCTCTGGAGCGGATGGTACTGCAAAGTGCTGAGCACTTAGATGAATAATTTGTGGGTTTCTTCAGGGTAGTATGGACTCTGCATTCCCAAAGAACCTGAACAATTTCCTTGTACCCTTCATCACCTTTCAAATGTCATATTTAAAAAAATCAAGGGCTGATCAGAATTGGTCTCTGCCAGCCTTAAAATACCTTTTATGAATTAGGTCTTGTCCATGCAATTAGCTAAATTGCAGTTTAGGCAATTGCACTTTGTAAACCCAAATTTCTCCTAGTCCCAGCTATATCCTCCTTTTTCCATCTCCTCTATTACCTCCTTTGCCTCATGAAAGATGAAGGAAAAAGAGAAGTGCAAACTCCATCAATGTTTTCAGTCCCAAAGTAAGAAGCTGAAATGGTGATTTTTTTTTTTCCTTTTCCTGCAGCAAACATCTCAGAAAAATGTCATTTGCAACATTTTGGCTCAGCTTGACTCTGAGCTGTGTGTGTTTGTGCTGCCACAGAAGGCAGCCAGCCTGGCCCATGCCCCCAGAGCCATCAGCCACGCTCCTCCAGTGCCTGGCAGCACAAACTTGAGGTGTTTGACAAAAAATTCACAGTGGCAGTGGAGCAGCTCACACAAGCACAAACTGACCTCGAGGCAGTCTGAACCAGCATTTCCTCCTGGTTTTCTGACACTTCTTTCTTCTCCCACAAAAAATAAAGTCTACATTTTTCTATGGAAAGTAAAAAGTTCATTGATAATACTGTAAATATTTACCAATAAACCATAGGGAAAGAGAAAAATCCTGAAGTCTCAGTAGAGTTACTGCAATATCTGACACTCTGCTAATGGTTAATGATCCTCACAATAAATCAGTCCCCATTTCTTTAAGTGAGTTTTTCTTTTTGTCACCTTTAAACAAAATAGAGTTGGGCATTTATCATTTAAAAAGGCTTTAAAGCACTTTGGAGGGTAACATAAAAGAACATTATTTCTCCTGAAAAAAGGACCTTAATTTTTAGAAATGCAAGAGCTACACCAGTTTTAAATCACAGAGCTTGCAAGCCTCTAATTGAATATGATTCTGTGTCAGTGCATTTTCTTTGCTGAAGGAGAGGTGGCATTTTCTATTAGGCAAATTGTATGGTGCGTGTTACCTTATGGGTATGATGAATCAGAGAGAGATTTAATTTTTCCATGGAAAATGTCATTAAAGAAATCATTGCCATTCTCTCTGAGGCATTGTAATGTTTTATTAAAAAGAAAAAAAAGAGAAAAAATTCAGAGTTTTGCTTTCATTTGGATTCTTTTTTTTCAAGTACATCCTCAGATTAGTGTAGAAACATGACATACATAACATGAAGAATGTTTACAATCAAATTTTCTGTCAAAAATAGTTTAGGTGGGGTATTTTTCAGAAGAAATTTTGCCTCTTTGCCTTTCAAGTTATGCATCTTATTTGGAGAATACATTAGTCTCTTCACTGCATACTGTGCATATGCTTGAGAACAGTCAGTACATATTGCAGAAGACAAGTGAAGAAAAACATTTTTATAATTACATTTTATTACATTAAAATTTAAGGAGACTTTAAAAAATGAGCATAACATTATATAAACATGGAATTAAATAATCATAAAAACAGAAAATTAAGGGAAATTCACTCTCTTTTGTTGCATTTTCCTCTTTTAATACAGTATTTTCCTTTTCTTATATTTTATCACAACCAAAAAGCTTGCTGTATTTTGGAAATATCCATGTGTTTTCATTTGTTAAATATATTGTTCATGCACGTGAAAAATAAATTAAGATGTGGGACAACATTTCACACAAAGTGCAAAAGATGTATTCTGTTCATCACATATGTCCAACAAAAGTGTAAGGGAAAGTGACACATGTCTTGTCCTGCTTTGCTTTGCCTTTTTTGCCCCAGGTACAAAGAGGAAATAATTGTTAGCACAGCTCTGCCGATAAATTCCTAACCTGTCCTCTGTCTTATACAGTAAAAAAAAAAAAATAAAATAAAATAAAGCAAAACTTGTTTCTGCTTCTATTGAAATGACAATGCTCCCAGTGACTTTGATAGGTGCTGATAGGGCACTAAATAAAGAAACATGCCCTAATTCATGGGATTTCAAACACCAGAATTGCTGGCAGAGCACTTGCTCTTAGGAAGAACTGTTCTCCAAAGAGAATCTTTGGAACAGTGCAGAACAGAAACTAATTACATGCATACACAGGAGCCCCACCTTATTCCTTGCCTGGAGCCACCAGGACCTTGCCACAGGCACTTTTCCATTTGCTCACCCCAGCCAGGGCAGCAGAGGAGTTTTTCCCTGTTCCCACACACTGATCCCCACGCCAAGCTGAGGGAAGCACAGGCTGGGGGCTGGAGCCAGGGTGTCCTGTGCATGGGAACATCTCCCCTGGAGTGTCTGGTGTCCATCTGACCCTCCACAGACAACAATGACCTTTCCTGGGAGGCCATGGATATTCTACTCCATCTCTAAACCAACTGCATGTGTGCAA
This sequence comes from Drymodes brunneopygia, assembly GCA_013400955.1. Lineage (NCBI taxonomy): Eukaryota > Metazoa > Chordata > Aves > Passeriformes > Petroicidae > Drymodes > Drymodes brunneopygia. The sequence continues at coordinate 432,767 of VZTZ01013159.1, read as the reverse complement.
TTCTTACCCCATCCCACTGTGGGCAAGTGGGATCCGCAGCAGACATTTGTCATTCACTAGGAGTCCCACCACCAGTGTCCAAAAAAGATGTTTTTTATTTTCTGTTCCTCTTCTCCTCACTCTTTCCAAGTGACCCCCTGAGCCCCTGCAGTTCCTTTCTACCTCACTCAATGGAAGCATCCTATGCTGCAATCACCTGACAGCTGATTTCCTAAATGCTCCTTGGCATCCAGATGCATTCACAGATGTAAATGTTGATAGCAATCAGCTTTAAATCCAGCTTTTGCCTTGGCAGATCATTAGACTGTGAATAAAACATAGAGAAATATACCTGGATTTCTGATCAGCAGTAGGTATACTGATGACTTTCATGTGAGGCATGAATTGTAAGTGTGACAGGACTCATTACCTATAAATCACTGCTTGGATTGTGGTTAACTTTCCGTGGTAACAAAGATAAAACACGCTCTCTCCCTCATTAGCTGAGCACTGACAAAACACTGCAGGGATTTTTCTGCTGCACAGAAAACATCTGCCTAGATTCAGCTTCAGGAGATCTCTCACAGAAGCATTTCATCCAGGTGAAGTCACACATGTGAGAACAAGGTCTCACACACAGCAGAGCAAGGTCTGTGCCCTGCCCTGGACACGAGTCAGCGTAGCCACCCTCACACACCAAACCCCAAAAATCCCAAAACCCAAAAGCAAAGCTTCCCCCTGCAACAAGCCTCTATGAAGTCAGAGGTATCCTGCTCAAGGGGGTTCTCTAATCAGTCTTTGTAGTCTCCTGTGTCTTTATTTGCTGAAGAGGTTTCAGTTCACACATGCTCTGGAGAAGCTCAACCCACCTGTGTAGTTTCCTCTCTTGCTTCATCACTGTCTCACCTCTTCTACACATTACCAGTAAATCTCTACAGCCCTAGTGGACTGCCTCTTTCTGCCTCCCTCCTTCCAATTCACCGCTGGTGCCCATGAAATATTAGACAGAACCACGTTTGTGGTCAGTATGCCAGGACCTCAGCTTTTTATCAGTGTTGTGTTGCATTTCCCTTAGCATTTCTCTTTCCATGGGGGAGGGCAGTAAAGTCCTTGGGGCAAGGATTGCAAGTTAGCACCATGATCCTGTGGCCGTGGGATGAATGCATCCCTGGTCCTTAAGGGAAACCCAGAGATATTCTTGCTGTACAAGAATATCTGTGTCCATTTGCATTCATGAATTCATAAAATTAGACAACCAGAACACTTCTAAGAGCATTTCTCCCTGAAAACTAATCTTTAGGTAGCCACATCTAAGCAAATCTACACAAAATCAAGGGCAGAAGATTTTTTTTAAGAAAAAAGTGGCAGAGGACTGAAGGACCAAAGGGCTAAAGAAGAGAACATTGTGAGGTAAATTTCCCCTGGTATTATAATAGTAAGTTCTGTTGTGTCTGGATCACATACTTTTACAGTTCGGGGTTTTTTATAGATAATATTGGTTATTAAAAAATTGTAAGGATATAAGTATTGTTAGGCATATAGAGCACAGAAAACCACTGTGCAAATTAGAATTAAATGATGCATCCTGTTATAGAGACCTGGAAAAGCCAATGAACTCCCTTTCTGCTGCTGTGCCCTTGTGCGAGGCAGTAACTAGAGGGCAATTTGGGAAATGGAAGATAAGTTCTCGTTGGCCTCCAGGTCTGGCAAGTCATTTTTCTATCAGTGAAAAACCAAGAGCAAGAAAGCATTTGCTGAGACCAGGTACAAGGAAGGAGGAACAGGAATGTGAAAGGAGACAAATCACTTCCCACTGTGGCCGGCAGCAGAAAAATCTGCTGCTGCACACTGGCAAGGCACAGTTACTTTCTCCAAATAATCCTATAGCGTTTTCACAAGCTATTAATCAGCATTCACAATGCTCCAGGTAGGCAAATAGCACTTCCCATGTTTATCACGTGGATACATGAGTTACAGGATGACAGAGATTAACTCAGATTCTTACAGCAGGTTAGCAATAGGTTTATAAAACTCTTTCTGGAATGGAAGGACATATGCCTCCATTAGATTTTGCTGATTCACATATAAAACCTAAGAGCCCTACTACTTGGCTGTGAACACTGTAATGGTTGGTCCTGACACGCTTCTTTCCAGAGCCAGTGGTGATTCCCAAGGGTCCTGATTTCTTCACTCTCAGCAGATCCAGGGATCTCTGCCTTTTATGTGGCCATCTCTCAAGGTACCTTGACTCTTTATTTTCAACTTTATTATAACTCCCTTGCTAAGTTTGTCTTTGCCACTTTTTATTTTGACTGCACCTTATTACTGCTCTTGCTGGTGACAATATTGTGAAAGGAAACTGGTAATTTTTTTAAATTACCAATAATGTGGCAAGAAGGCCTAAGGGTGAATGAAAGGCAAGCCAGCATATGTGATCTATCAAAGAGGATCCATGTCATGCAGATGAAACCCAACAATAGTTAACTTCTATGGGTTGCAACTGTGCTGATGTCCCTCTCCTTCCTTAATCACACACATTTACCTTGTATTGATGCTGAGATGATTTGTATGCCATGGCTTTCAGCTGAATTTCAAGAAGAAATATATTAACACAAAATGAATAGCATTGTGTCAGTTCAGGGTGAGTATTTATTTCTGGTGTGTTGCATTTCTTTTCTGCTGTGCTGTCAGATTGTCTGCAGGGCAGCAGCACCCAGCATAGCAGGTGAATCACTGCACTTCATTCCACAGCATGATTTATACTTCTTCTGTTTTGGTCATGCTGCTGCTGCCTCTTGTATTTATTGCTCTTTTTTCAGGCATTACACTTAAGACTAGGATCTTGATCCTCTGTGCTCTCACAACTCATAGCACCATTTGTGCCTACCAGGGTAGCAAGTCACTGGGTTGGAATGTCTGATTTATAACTAATTTGTGCACCACAGAGGTTTTTACATGGAGGCAGACTAGGCAGCTGTCTACAGTGCTGGGTTATTAAGTGGTGGGCTACCAGACTAAAGCCTGCAGCAAGGCTGAAGGAAGGAGACCCTGTGGGACACCCAACAGCAGCTGTGCAGTGGTGAATATCCTGGGTTTCACCTTCCCTGAGGGTCTGCAGGTGACTGGGCTACCAAGAGCTTATCTCTGGTAGAAGGTAACACAGCCTTACTTACAGCTCTGATCTCCCCCTGCCTCTACCCCTTCCCAAGGGATATGGAGGTTCACTGAGCCCCCAGAACCCCCTTCCCTGGCTGTCAATCCCCCACTGCCAGGGGTGGATGTGGCAGCTGTGCTCAGTCCCAGCACAGGATGGGAGCACAGAGAGGCACACAGAGGGACCAGGCACAGAGCAGAAAGAACTCAATTATCTGTTACAGGAACCAAGGAGGTTTAAGTCACAGCCTCTTCACATCTTGAGAAGGTCAAATTTCAGGGTAACCACTCTGTTAGAGCCTTGGAGATTGAACTATGATGAGAACAAAAGATTTACTCTATTATCATCTTTGAAGGTTACTCAACATGATTTTGTCTATGCAGTAATACACTTTGTTTCTTGTAAATGGCAGTGCATGGTGCAGATGATGAGAATCTGTTCCATGCTTGTGCCTCCCAAATCCTTCAAGGATCACTGTTTGACAAAGAAGTTGATACTGCCGGGGGAATCCAGCCAGTGAAACACTTCTTCATCCACTCCAAAAGCATTAAATCAGATCAGCTACAGGAACTGATCACAAGGACTAGCTTAAATCCACTTTTAAAACAGGATCTTTAGTAGCCTAGCTGCTGGCTGAGTGCAGCCAACACAAGAAGTTTTGTATTACAAAAAAATTCTTGCTAGTTATTAAATTCCTAAGGTCACAATAAAATCATGCCAGTGGGCTCTGCAGGAGAGACACACAGAAATTTCTATGCTGCCTTATTAATTAACCATATATAATTTCACTTGCTGGCAAAGAAGTATTTTGCAAATAGTAGAAGCCAGAGATATTTGTGGGGTGAGGACTCTTTTGCTCTGAGTATTTGCAGGAGCTGGAAAAACAAGGCTCCTTACTGCAAAACAGACAGTAAAGCTGTGTTCCTGAGTCATTTATAGGAGAAAATACTGCTCAGACAAAGAAGAATATGCAGTAGTATTTACAGGAAGGAAGGCTTCAAAACTGTTGTGGAGTGTTACAAAGAGGACCATTTTTAACTACCTTATCCATTCTCATAATTGAAGGAACAGTTTCACCTTGTTCTTTTCTCATGCAACCAAGTCCACTGAGCAACCATTTAATGTCTTTTGCAGGGCAGGATAGAACTTATGTACTAGCACATATATACTGCATCCTCCACACTAACTTGGTTTTCAATGTCCTATAAAAGTTCTCCAGTGGAAATTCTGGGAAATTTCTTACATTTCTACGGGCCTTTCTACAATATTTATTATAGTTTTGTTCCAGTTCTATGTTTAAGAATATGGTGCCTGCCTTTACCCAGTCTGGGCTTGATCAAAGAGGTTGTTTTATCCAGTCCAAAATTTCATCATGTCATGTTGGTGACATTTCCAACAGGCTGCCACTGATGCATGAATAACCTCAATTAATGCCTTGAGAGATAAGGAAGGAGAGGGCATTACATCCATGCAAAGTGCAAAAGCAGTCAAAACTATCCTGAAATATCGGAGGGGATAAACATCACTCTTTTCGTGACCTTGAAACCTGAGAAATCCCCAATTCGACTGAAAATGGATAAGAGAGGTTTTGCTTTTTAGTCATCCAGAAAATGAAAATCCGTTTGACAGGTGTCACAACATCCTGACTGCTGGATAAACCCCAAGGACCACAGGCAATGCATTTACTTGGCACCTTGATACTGCAGGTATCAATCCCAGCCAAAAAGAAACCCCACACCAATATTCCTGCTCAAGGTCCAGTGTGGAGGACAAGCAAGGTGACAGAAGGTGGCAGTTCTCTGAGTTAGCTCTGCAGGTGGAAAAACCCAGATGGCCACTTCATGATTCTAAAGGGTGAGTAGATCAACATTGGAAAAATGCATCCAGTGTTTTCCTACCAGGCTTCTCTCTCCGTGAGCTGGTTCAAAGGCATTCATACACTGACCTTTTCTGGAGTGTCAGTGAATAACAAAGTAAAACCCAAACAGTTTTGGTTTTAGGGTTTTTTTCCAGTTCTATGTGACAATAAAAGTGCTGGGAATCCAGAACTTTCTGATAGGCTGGACATTTTAAATTTTAGGTCCAGCAGTAACACTTGTGCTCAATTTCAAAGAGAATTCCTGGAAAATAATAACTGTCAGTCATATTCATGTCAACTTCTCTATGCTGCCTTGTTCACTGAATGTTGTCTTGAAACTTTTATTCCCCCAGTGCATCCTTGAGTCAACCACTGCCACTGAGTTGCCAAGGTATAAAACTAGAAGAAAGTGAACAATAAAAAAATATTAGGAGAAACAGTGAGCTATGAGAACAAGCTTTGGAAAGAGATTACTAAAAGGTGAATATATTTCTAATGAGCACTTTTATCTTGTGTCAGCTCTGTATATTCTTCTTCATTCCTGCCTCCGATTAATTCGCTTGTGACCCTGGCCAGCATGTTGGTCTTGGCTGGGGTAGAGTTAATTTTCTTCACAGCAGTTGATGTGGGGCTGTGTTTTGGGTTTGTGATGAATACAGGGCTGATAACATACAGATGTTTCTGTGATTGCTGAGCAGAGCTTACACAGAGCCAAGACCTTTTCTGCTTCTCCTACTGACACTGGCAAAGGAAGTTTGGAGGAATCATAGCCAGGACAGGTGACCCTAGCTGACCAAAGGGATATTCCAGACCATATAACAGCATAGTAATAAAGTGGAGAGAAGGAGGAAGGGCGATATTTGGAGTGATGGAATTTGTCTTCCCAAGTCACAATTACAGGTGATGGGGCCCTGCTCTCCTGGAGATGGCCAAACACCTGCCTGCCCTGGGGAAGCAGTGAATTAATGCCTTGCTTTGCTTTGCTTGTGTGCATGGCTCTTGCTTTCACTATTAAACTGCCTTTGTCACAATTTATGCCTTTTCCAGGTTTTTCCCCTTCTGAATCTCTCCCCAGTCCCACCAAGGGGGAAAATGAGTGGACTTGGGGCTGAGCTGCTGGCTGGGGTTAAACCAGGAATAAAAACTTACATAAACTGTAAACTGCTTGTTCTGTGAAGCAGATTGCCTTGACCAAGAATTTCAAAAGCCACTTGACACAGCTTCGTGTGTTCAGTTCTAGACTTTTTGCAGGTTTTTGCAACTCTGATGGATAAATCTCTCTAAGATATTGCAGGTAGGGACCTTGTCTGAAACTTTCAGTCCTGATCTGAAGCTCCTGTTGAGTTTTTTCCCATTTTGCTTTGTGATTTAATTTATTCTGCATCTCTGAGGTGACCTGTAAAGAGAGGATTGTTAGTATTCCAAATACCAGGATTAATGGTTAGAAACATAGATTTTTGCTACTTAAGGACATCAAAAACTAAATGGGTTTCCTGGATTACTACATTTACTCCCTGCTGTGTGTGCTAAAATCATAAATTTGTACAATTAAAAATCTCCTGCTTCCTGGTCATGCTGCTTCTTTCCCAGAATAGATTTCCGTGCTATTGAGAAATCCTCCCATTTTCACAATTTCTTGCAGAGTTCCCAGCAAACACAGAAAGGTTCCCTGCTGTGCTTTGTATCTGGTCACCCTTCAGCTCTGTTTCTCCTGGGCACCAGCCACTCTGGGTTCCACATGGCTCATTTTCCATATTTTCTATTTTTTTTCCTTGATTTCCCTCTCACTTGTTACAATTTGACCCCTCTGCTTAAAAAAAAAAAACCAAAAAAACACATTTTGCCCCCAAATTGACTCTGCGTAAGTTTGTGATGGAAGTGGAATAAAGTCCCTGTTTCTGCTTGCAACACCCAATACTTTCATTAACACAACCTCTGTACAGCATTTTCCTTTTTTTGTGACTCTGTCATTTCCACTTTATCATTCTTTCTATAAATTTTAGCTCCCCTGTCCTTCTCAGTGGCGCTGCTGCCTCTTCAGGCTGATTATGAACTCTGTGGTAGACTACCAAGTACTTAAAAGCCATAAAAAAGATGTGTTGCACTTTATCTTGGGCTCAGGATACATTGGGGTATCTATCCTTTATTGGCATTATTTCTCCTTTCTTTTTTTTTCCCAGTTTCCAGCAGTGGCTTGCAACAATAGCAATGATAACAATGAAACAGCTGAAAATGTTGCTGTTATTTTGATTTAATGAGCCCTCTATTCTGTAAAAGAGTCAATACTTCTCAAAAATAACATCAATGCTTCCTGTAAGATGACAAGAGGGAGTGGAAAATTTTGTGTGAGTAGCAGAAGCTTTTCTCAGTCACTATTCATCCTTGAAGACTGATGGCAGAAAAAAACTCCTACGTCATTTGATGCCTGGTAGACCAAGCACAGGGAGTTAATGATTGTGAAAACTTCTGCAGTAGCAGAACAGGATCTTTTATCTGAAAACCAGGATTTGCCCTATTTCTCACATGATGAAAACATGTTTTCACCATAAGCAGGATGGAATTGTGTCTCTCCAATCATGCAGGTGCCCACGACAGAAACAAAAACCAACCTCTCTGCAAAGAGGGACTGACCACAAGAAGTGCATGTGTGTCAGGAAAACTGCATCTGCCTTAGATATGGGCAATTTGATGATTGCACACCTCTTTCACATCACTGTGAAAGGCCTGGCTTCTCTATGTGCACATTCCAAGCTGAACCTGGCTCATCTAATAAATAGACACTTAGCTCTTCACACCCTTGTAGATATAATTATATATGATGAAGATGACAATCTCTTTCATCTTTAAAAAAACAATATTTAGTACTGAAAAATCCAATGTAACCTTGGGTAGTTAACCATGGCTACTTTCCCTAACAATGAGAAAAATAATGTATTTCTTGTCTGAAAGTTAAGGGTTAATCATGAATCCTGTATCTAGCCAGGGACACTGTCAAGTAATGACAATTTATTCTTTGCAAACTCTTTTTTTCCGTATTTTTGAAAACTTAAGATTTATAAAGTAGAATTTTAATGAATGCTTTAGAGAGCTGGTAGACAAGATAAACAGTCTAAAACAGAATAGCTAAATCTAGGAAAAGGAAAAAGAGAGAAATTATTTATGTGAGAACAAGGATGCAGGACAAATATAGAAATCATTTCTAAAAAAAATTATGATCCTCTAAATTAAGATGTCTCCGGTCAACAGAATCAAGCATCAGAGTCCTGTGCTTTAGAGTCCTAAATTTCCAGCCTTTTCTGCTAGACAGAAATGCCATCTCTCCCCACTGTGTGCCATCTCACACTTTCAATGAGCATGTATTTAATTATTGTTGTGGCTCCTTTCCAACCACATTTCTCAGTGTCAAAGCCTGCACAAGTCTCCCACAGTTCTTGTGCCACCCCTGCCTGCCCCATGAAGAATCACAGCCATGGTGCTGTGTCCCAAATGGCTCTGGGTCTCTGGCTTAGACCACTGAGCTCAGTCCCTATCTCACATGCAATCACTACTGAATATTTATATCTAGAGGTTCAACATGGAGCTGAACCCCCCAGGGGCACATTCCAGTTCTCCAGTGCCTGTAGTGCCATTTCAGACGTCCACCAGGGCTGGCAGAGATGGCTCAGCACCTACAGGAAATTCTGGATAAGAGTGGTAAGTCAGGCACATTGTACATAGCACTGGATTGAAATACCCACACTACCCCCTGTGTGTCCTGGACATCAGTCCAGTTAAGTTCAATCATTTTAGTGATTAGAAATCTGTATTATACTAAGCCAGAGAGGCAAAGCTTATGACTCCAAATTCACAACCTTTGGTTTTGTCACAGGTGCTGCAGTAGCTCAAAACAAAGCCAGATTAATATGCAGAAATCTCTAACAGCATTTATCCTCACTGTTGATTACACTTAACAAACTTTCCATCATGTCACTTAATTCCCCCCTGCCTCCTTCAGAATCATAAATTAGAATGTCACCTACAAGAACACCCTTCAGAAACTTTTCTTCAGAAAGAGTTAGGAGCAGAGTTATCGACCTTGGAACAGAAAAACAGAGAAGAATGAAGAATTCAAGCCTCTTCTATGTTTGCTATGAATAGGAATCAACAGCTTCAATAACTGAAAAATATTTAATGAAACTATTTTTTTCAGAATATTTAGCCTGACTCCCAGGCTAACTAGTAAAGCATTAAAGAAGTTTGGTTTATTGGTTGTCCAGGTAATACTAACCCTTTATCCTAATAAACACAGACACTAAAATCAACATATAATTAATAGATGAGCCACCACAGCTCTGAAGAGCTTAGTTCTGACATCAGAAACAGGCTGTAATCATATGGAACTTTACGTAAGCAAGCTGATTTTATTCCTCAATGGCTTTTCAATTAGTGTTCTTTGTTTATAGCCATCTCAGGCACTGTGCAGAGCAGACATTGCTATAGAACAAGCTACCACATGGTACCATCCCAAGGCAGAGCCCCTAAAATACAGCCATTCATGTCTGTTGAAGTCAAATGCTAAATTTTCATTGATGCCTATATTTGTTGCTTTTTCATCCAGGTTTTTCTGTGTTTCTTTATCTGCCACAGAGAGATGGTGTTGTGACAACAGATGCTTTCTGAGCTCATCTCAGCGCTGCATATTCCCACTTGAATCCCTGCTTGTCACTTTTTCTGCCTGTCCAATTTGTGCTTTTGTAAAGTATTCATCTCTAGCAGCATCAGTTACTCTGGAAATCATTAGAAATGGAACAAACACCCAGGCTTTTTGTTGACTACCAAAAGCAATCTCCCCCTTCACACGGAACAAGGTGATGGCAACCACTGGGCCCGGAGCCATGCAAGAGCCAAATTAAGCTTTTATGCCGTAAGACTCTGTCAGGTGCCAATGACCTTAATTGAAGCAGAAACATATGAAAATATGACCTCAGAGGAGAGATTGAAAGAATTACCATTGTTTAGTCTACAAGAGAGTGAGATACATGACAACAGACTGAAACATGTGAAAGGCAACTTCAGTGGGCAATCTATTCTCCAGAAGCCACTCCAGTTAGGTGCTATATTTGAATGGGTATATTCAGCAATTTGATACATATCATAGTGGGGAAGGTAGGTTTATAGAGACAATATCATCTTTTTGTGATGTGATATAATGCATTTTTCAGGCCCCTTGCATTTTGCAGCTGAAGGATGTGATCCTAGCCGGGGAACTGCTAAATGTTGGCAGATTCACAGCACAGGACAAGCCCTACTTCAGCAAGCGCTTCATGTTATCTAGGTTTATCTTTCCTGTTGAGCCTCCTTTGTAAACAGAGAGGGGTAGAAAATAGATTCCCTGTCACACAGCCGAATCCAGTTCCTGTCACCTTCCAGCTGGACTCCCACTTGGAAAAACAGGAAGAAAACTTTTATCATTGAAATTGCTGACCTGGGTCCAATCTGAGCTGGTGCCCTGGTGACATTTGAGCAGCAACGATATTTTTTTGTTGTTTTCAAGTATGACTTTGAAGCAGCAAGATTCAGTGCTCCACATCTCTTATTGATCTTGGCTGCTGAATGTTTTATGACAGGGAGTCGCCCTGCGTGAATTCGGAATAGAAGATCAATAGGCTGCTTAAGATGTCGTGCTGTGTTTAGATGACTGACACAGTTCCTTTCCAGCACCACCACCACTCCTAACCTTTTATCTCAACATCCCGTTCCAACCCTGAACTTTTTCCAGGTGTATCCCTTGAAAGGTTTCACCTGTGGTGTTATTACCTGTCTGATGGACACCGTGAGAGATTGGACATTCAATTGGCCTGTGACTTTTCTTGTTATCAACATAATTAGCACCATGACACAGTCTGTAGGAAGGAAAAAAGCCTTCTTTCCTTGCACCCTCAAAGTTTCCATTCCAAGGACAGACTCCTAGAAAAAAATTTTTGCATAAGGAGTACATTATGTCTTATTTTCCTTCCAAGGAAATATAAGGAATTCCAAGGAAATGTCCCCTTATTTGGGGACATTCTTAAAGATTTCACTACACTGCAGTGCTCTGAACCAAATACTGTTCTGAGTTCACAGAGACAGCTGTGCTGTTTCTCATTCCCTCAGCCCTTCTGGGTCTGGGAACAAAGGAGCTGTAACCCAGCCACAGCATAGCCGCCTCCTCTAGGGATTGGAGTTGCAGTTCCCTTGTGCCTGTCTCCCATCTCTGAGCTCAGAAGATAATGCAGTGATGAGAGAGACATGAAAGGAGCAACAGTGGTGAGGTGGAAACCCTTTCTCTGAGATTTGGACACAGATCAATGCATTTCATAGACACCAACACCTCACATGCTCAGTACCTGATGAAGCTCACTCCAAACAGTGCTCAACCCAATTAAGCAATGAAAGCCCCACAACTTTCTGGGCTGCGGCACAGCTCTAAGGAGGCAAGGGCTCCTGTGCCTCCTCGAGGTCTGGGATAAGCAAAGTCCTTTCATGAGCCCTCCCTGTGGCAAGGTGACCTGTAAAGCCACATTTCTAAGGCTTCCCAGCATCACTGTGTCCCAGCTTTGCCATTTCTACTTCACATGAGCAAGCTCAACTGCACTCCTTCACCTGTCAGGGAAGGAAAATGTAATTCAGTGTCACTGCCTTGAGTCAGTTCAGGTTCTGGAATTACTCATCAGATTAGACTTCAAGGGAAAAACAGAACTCTCACCATTGAAGTCTTCTGTCCCCTCCTGCTTACTCAGAAAGATAAATCGGAATTCAAAGGCTATATTTGAATTTATGAGCAGTGAATAAATATCCTACTGAATATTCTAATTAACTTTTTAAGAAGTGTAGGCTCAAAAAATTTTATTCTATTCTGTTACTTATATTTATAGTGGAGAAGAGATTAAGCACAGAGCTCAGTTCCTATCCCAGATGTCTGACCAGGGTTTATAGGCTGTGGTAGCAAGCATAGCAACCAAGAAGTCATCTTAGAGACTCTCGTGCTAATTAGCTGCTATCTCATAGACAGGAAAATGTGATCAGTCTTATGCTAAGAATAGAACCAGCAAAACTGGAATCAAACAACATTTTGTGATGTCATGAACCAAGTATTTGCCCTTTATGAAAATCAACATTTTTCATGCCCAACACAAAGACAGTGCATGGGAAACAGCATAATAATCAAGCTCTTCAGCAGACAATCTGATCAGCATGGCCAGATTATAATACAAACAAAATAGGCATCAAAGAGCCACTAAAGAGTCTTCTACCTTGGTGCTAAACTGAAATCCAGATGTGTTACTCAAAGACAAGAGATCTGACACTTTTCATGACTATGAGGATGTCTAGGACCCTCTCAAGGGCCAAGATCCTCTCCCAGGACTGTAAAAGTGGAAAGAGATCATGTGAAGAGAAACACACGGCATTTTCACCCCCTTTTACTACACTATAATTGTTTTTTCTTCAGGAAGGCAGGTGAACTGGCCTTGAGAATTAAAGGAGGACCTACACTGAAGGAGGAGCAGAGATCCTGAGAGCTTGCAATGATCTCAGCTTGCCTTTCCATTTTGTCACAGCAGTCATGCTGGTGTCCTACATTTGCAAAACTACACATCTCATCTGAAAAATCTTTGTACTTATTTAAAGTTCTTAACATGACTTGACTGTACATTCCTGTTGCAACACATTGGTAGGCATCAGGTAAAGTGTAAGAGCATCCTTGAGACTCTTCCTTGGGTTTGCTGCTCTTCAAGTAATTACCTTTTGCTTGCATGGATGCTTGAAGCTTAGTGTAATCCAAGCTGATAGGAACTGGCAGAGAGAGTTCAGAAGAGACCCCCCAGATGGAGAAACACAAACTAAGCACGAATTCCACGCGCTCCTCGTTAGATGTTAATTGTCCTCAATTGTAAAGCAATGTTTGCTGAGCTGACTGGTTCTCAAATGAAATCTTTTAAAGCTCCTCTTTCCAAGGGAGCTGAGTTGTCTCCTGCTGGGTATAATCCTAGCAGAGACTGTGCTCCCCTTCTCTACAAAGAGATTTGACCAATCTCCCTCCTGGAGACAGAGCTGGTCTGACACAACGGTTCTACTCTCCCGCACAGAGATGCTTTGATAATCCTTGATATTGCTATAAGGCTCTAAGTGCTTCAGTCTTTTAATCTCTCTTCAGGGGCTTTGCCCAGATCCTCTGAATATAAAGAGCAATTGACATACTCAGGCAAATATTTATAATGTCACACTTTACAGCAGGGCTGAGATTCCCCAAACCATCTCTTTGAGGTGAATGACCAGTATCTATAACTGTTAATATAAATCAATTGCCTCAATGCCCTGCAGATAACCACTGGAGTCCTTTGACATATCAGAGTTCCCTGAGTTTTTTTTCCTTTCTCTACCTATTAGTTAGAATCTCAAGCAAGTTTAAGTTATGGAACAGGTGTTTCTCCATCATAATTTTGAAATACCAAAGGAAATTTCTGCACATACAGAAATAGGTCTACTTCAATCAATTTTAAATTTTTCCTTTCAAAATAATTTTTGTATTTGGAAAGTATAATAGTAAGTGACAGAAGTCAACAGTTGAGTTCCACAAGGACCTGTGCTAGTAAGAGCTCTCTTCTGATAAACATATTCACAAATTGTGTACTAAAGCAGACAAGCATGTCTCATCAATTTTCAATGTTTCCACTGAAAATAATTATATTCACTATTTATTCAAAAATTATATTCTTCTACAGAAGGCTAATTAGTCCTGCTGTTATTAACCTGCATCTGTTTCTTCATTTTTCTTATTTCATATTTCTTCAAAAAAATTTTTTTGTCTGGGATGTAACTCAGTTGAGCTTCAGCTAACTTACAGTGAGCAGAGTGCACAAGTGTGTAACAGAATCACTACAGAGAGGCTTGAAGAGAGTTCACATGAAGTTTTATTTGTCACACAAAAAGTGACAGCAAATTCAATCAGTGAACCTCAAAAAAGAGATAAAAAAATCGGTCTGTGATTTAAAGAAATGTCAAAGTGAATATTTTCCAACCGAGCAGATTTCTGGTCTGAGCATGCAAACCCAACATGGTAATACCTAGTTAATTGGTGAAATAAATTTTGTCTGTGCTTGATCTGTCCTTACTGCATTCAAGAACCTACAGACAGACTAATGTTCTGGGCTGTCCATCAGTTTTATGTTCATCCCAGAATGTGAGTGTGAGGGTTCACTATGGATGGTAAATTAATCTAGTCCTGGGGGCAAGGTTGGACTTTGAGTTAATAAGATTGTATATCCTAAATCTTCCTCCATGGCTGAGTGATCTGAGGTTCACAATGTCCACACAGAAGAACATTCCCCTCCAGAATTTTATACCTTCAGACTTTCATCCCTGGTACTACCTGCCAGCTTAGCAGAAATTGTGATTTTAATTGGGAATAATATTGTCTCTTATTAGCCTACAATGTGCATTACTGAACTGATTTGTATAACCTGGCTGCCACATACAGTTAAGGAGAGTCACACAAAAATTAAGTCCTCCAATCATCCCACTCCCATACTATTTGGTAACAAGCAATTATTTAGGAAAAATGCCTTTGTGAAAGTTTTTGTTCAGTACTGTGTCATCATTTATGAAGCAACAAACTTTTCTTCCCTGGGAGTCAGATGTGATTTAGCAGAAGGGCTATTTATCTCTTAATCTGAATTCTTTCCATCTCCTCCTTAGTACATTACTCCTTTTATCATGTCTTTTCTGTACTTAAAACTGAAAATTCATAAAGCACAGGATTCTGTTTTAACTTGTTGTCCTAGTTTAGGGCNAAACGGCAGCATTTTCTCTCCCCCCGCTTCACTCTCTCTGTCTCTCTGGGCCTAACCTTAAAGCTATAGAATTTAATATTTGGCATAAGCAAGACAGACGATTGGGGATACAAGGATCATATAGTCAACCCAGGACACTTGTATATCACATTTGCCATAGACAAGAGATGATAAGATATTCTGCAAATTTTTACTTTTGAATGTTGATGAGTCTTCAACATTCAACTTGAGAAGGATCTTCCAAACTATCTGGGAGGGATTTTCTAAACTATCATGACTTTTGTTAAATTTCTTTTTCTGTGCATTGTCTTTGTTTCTTCTTTATTTTAAGAGATTGATTCCTACTAGCCAAAATTTTAAAAAAATAAAAGCTCTAATACAATAAAATAGAAAGGAAAAAAGAAGTGTAATACAAATAAATTGGGTTCTGATCACTGGAGAAAAATTGCTCTGCTGTGCCAGGAAAAAGTAGCTCTATTCTATCTCCTAGGACACCAGTGTAATCCTCCTGACACCAGTAGGGCAGATTACCTTAGAAATATTAATTCACAATGCAGTTTTTCTGATTTTAATTTAATTAATCCTAATTTAATTTTATTCTTGCACCAGGATAAATCTGGAAAAATTAATTGGTTTTACACTTACATAACTGAGATGAAAACTTCCCTCCCTATAGCTATTACCATCTGATACCACTCCTGCTCCTCAAGTCTGTTTGTAGTTTATTTTTAATGGGATAAGAGAATAAAAAAATCCAGGTTACTTGTACAAATGTGAGTGGAGGTTTTACCCAGCCAATTTTGCACTGCAGTTTCTAGGGACCTCTAGTCTGGTCTATTCTGTCTCTAATCCTGACCCATAAACTGACAACCCATAACTGATAACCATAAACTGGCTCATCATCCATCCCAGGCAAAGCTCCGTGTATTCCCAGCACAGTCCCATGTAAAAGGGCCACTCCCCCTGCTCACTCCCCGAGCAGGTTTGCAGCACTGCAGGTCTTCTTTAAGGCAAGGAGGGACAATCTGTGGGGAATAATGTTTAAACAGAATATTCCTGCATGGGGAGCAGAAGGATGAATAAATAACGTGACCATCAAGAGTCTCTTTTTGTTCTCTGGATTCTGCAAAATGTTTGACCCCAATGTCTTCAGCTTTTTTACTTTTACACTTTTTTTTTGGTTTAACTTTGTGGCTGTGGGAGTACTCACTGCTGTGCATCACAATACCACAAGCTCCAAAATATGCAGCATCACCAGGCTCTATTAAACCAGGTTGTTCTTCACAATCAAAGGATGACTTTGTGGACTAGTATGTGCTGGATTTATTGGAATCTGAGATAATTTTTCAAGAAATCATGAGTCTCCATGTCAGAGTTCTGACCTGGAAAATCTCTAGAGCATGACATCAGCAGTTATCTGCCTGTAATATTTTACTTTTTGCAGTAATATACAAACCTGTCATATTTCTAGGGGATGAAGCTCTCAATATAAGGAAGCAGGTTCAATCATAAAGTAAGGGAAAGAACACTTTTATGGACAATATTTACATAATGGGTCAGAAGAAAGTAAACAATACCTAGACATGATAGACAGTTCTGATTTGAAGCTAACCCAGCTGCAAAGGGACATTGTCATCGCTCAGGGATTTTTATGCCTTTGTATTTATTTCTCTGTTTACAGGGTAAGTGAATTGGCAGCCATTCTAGGAAAGCTCCTGCTGCCCATCTCTACATATATGCTCTGTGACTAAATGAAATATTTTCTGTTGCCATGACTACTGGGTCCTTCTTACATTTGTCCTCCCATTTGCACCCACAAGCAACAAATTATGCTGACCAATTAAATACCAAATAATACAGGGGAAAGTAGGAAAACAAGAGTTTCACATGTGTCCTCATCTTTAGCTATTTGAATGCTGAGTGGCTACCAAGAAGAAGAGGGCTTTCAAGTTTAGAGGTTTCCAACTTAACTAATAAAAGAAACCACAAAGATTTCAGAGCAGCAGGATGTGTCAATGTCTTCTGATGCATGATACCATCTTAGGCAGCTCACAAAGTACCTGGAGGGGTACAGCAACTCCAAGTGACTTTAACTCTTGTATTCAGACAGTCTTGGATTGTTAGGCTATCCCCATCTCCCTGGCTCAAGCTCACTATGTAAATTAGCTCATTTCACAATGGATCAGATCTCTCTATCCTTGTTTGAGACAAAGCTGTCAAACCCCAACAAGACTGAGCTTTAATAATTTGCATCATAAAAGTCTAGTTTTCATCTGGATAACTGCGCTGGCCGAGAAAGCATGATTTAAAAGAACCTACTATTTTTTAAATCAAATACATAGACAAATTCAGTAATAAGTTTACACTGAAGAAGTTCATGCAAAGGTAACACTTCAGAGATGTTTAGGACACAACTATTAGGGTCAATATCTGCTTTTCAGGATAATGTTGACCAAAATGTTTCATATATATGTCATATATATAGTTTATATACCTCATAAGATGAAGTGCTTGAGAGGCATTTCGTGTCTTGGCACTGAATGCCAGAGTAACCCATAGGAGCTGAAGAAAATCTATACAAAAGGGCAAGGAATTATCCCTGTGTTGTGCCTTCTGCTTTTTCCACATGTCCCTGATACTGAAGAAAGGTTCCCATAATGCAGAAGTCATTGCAGTATATTTCTCTCACCTGGCCATTGTTTCTGAGGGAAGTCTACCAATACAGCACCAAAATTCATCCTCAAGTTTCTGTGGTGAAATGTGTCTTTTTACTGCCACAGTCTCACAGCTGACTCATGCAGCATAATCAAGCCCTAAAGCAATTAAGCTACTTTGGCCTTTGTAAGGCAGTTTAAGAGACAGACCCATTTCAGCACAATTCAAACAGCACAAAGAAAAGCTTTTATTATCCTGATTTATTGAGTTTTTTCATTTCTCTTTTATTTAAGTCCAATGTCCTGCATTCAATTTGATGGCAATGATTCTGTAAAGCATTAAAACACCCTATGACTATTAAAGGAACATTTATTGAGGTCTAATAAGAGACAAATCAACTTTTCATTTAAGTGCCTCAAAAATAACACAAGCAATAAATGGCTGATTATATATTTAATGACACTGTAACTCATACTGTACCAACTGAAAAAGCTTTTGCATTTCCAATTTAACACTATTGCATGTCATCATCATTAGGGAAAATGTTTATTATTATTCTAATTGGAAGCAGCAAGTTAAAATCCATCTTCATTTAAAAGCAAATAATGCTGCTCAAATGCTTAATAAGTATATATAACTCTTGGCTATAATGCAGGACTCATTTCAAAAAAGGCTGCTCCAGTTGGAAAAGTATGGCCCAAATTCTGACTTCAGACTTGTATATTCTTGCATGTACGGAAGAAATCATGAAAAGAATATTTTCAGGGGTAGAATCCAACTTTTCTCCTTAGTCTTGGAAAAACTACATTTTCAGAGTGTCTCATTAACCAAGGTGATTGTTGAAACTGTTCTTGTGTTTTCATTCTA
Organism: Drymodes brunneopygia; assembly: GCA_013400955.1. Taxonomy (NCBI): domain Eukaryota; kingdom Metazoa; phylum Chordata; class Aves; order Passeriformes; family Petroicidae; genus Drymodes; species Drymodes brunneopygia. The sequence goes on along the minus strand of VZTZ01013159.1, from coordinate 414,445 downwards.
TGTTCCTTTTTTTTTAATTTCTCCACTGTGTAACTTGCTTAAACTTTGCAAACAAGGCAAAGTCACAAAACTTCTTTTTGCTAATCTGCAAAAAATTCGAGACCAAGAAAGGCAACAATAGAAATAAACCCTTGCAGTTCATTCAGTTGTGAAGGAAAGAAACAAGTTGTCAAATTTTTCCAATCTCTGTCCCCCAAAAGAAAGGAAAACTGAAACCATTTTCAGGGGAAGTTAAAATTTTGAAAGAATATCTTCTATTAAACTAAAAAAATGAAGCATGAAGAGATTTAATAGCTGGCAGCAAAAAATGCCAACAGAAAGAAGTTGTTTAAAATCTTATTCTGTTGTCTTGCCTTCACTCTGACCTAAGTGACTAACGTGCCTTATTTTAGAGGCCAAGGGATTATTTCTCTGTATTTTGTTTCTGACTCAGTTTGTCCCTACAATTAGGCCCTCAAGTCCAGTGCCCTGCAACCCCAAGAACCAAGGCAATAGAAGTTTCATCCAGAGGTATTTGTAGGCACCCCCTCACACACCTGCCCCTGGCATCTCATGACAAACCAGACTTTTAAGGAAAGACCAAAAGCCACAATTATTGAGCAATATAGGAAAGAGAGACAGGTACAGGCTATACCATTTCCTTATAAATCAGAGCCCAGGGCTCCTTGATGTCCATCACAGTGTTGTCCAGGACACAGATGCATTTCCCACTGCTGAGGTACTTCTGTGGATTCAAACCCCATGGAGGTTTCTCCTGGGGAAGGACTTCCAGCTCAGGTCTAAGGACTCTCTAAATATTTTAACTTTTCATGAGAGTTGTCTTATGTTGCTCCATACATTTTTGCTTTTCTTGCAAAGATACTGTGATGGAAAAGGGTGGTGATGGCAGCTCCTCATTGCAAAAGGCAGAGATATGACTGTCTATGGCCATCTATGGTACCATGATGGCAACAAATTAATCCCTCACTGGTTCTGGTTTGCAGTTCTTGAATTTTCTCTCTTCAGTCCTTTACATTTCTAAGAAAGTTCAGAGTTTATTTATTTTATATAATCTGCAACTGGCTCTAAAGAAAGGTAGACCTTTGGGTATGATTCACTGACAAGCTTATTTTCTTTCCTAAGAATTGATTTAACTATCAAAGCAAAGGCTAAGAGAGTTATTGAACCAGTTAAATGATTTAAAAATAGGGGACTGAGCATTTGAGCCATCAACAGGCATCAGCACTGAGATTAAACCTGCAAGAAGGCAAGGACTTTGTTTAATTTTTTTTAAAGGCCGTGTGAAGTTATTTACACTTGAGACAAAGATTAAAGATGCTGTGAAATTTACTGTCCCTGCACTTAACTGGGGAGCATGGCAGAGTGGAGTGTTGGCATGAATGCTGCCACTTCTGACACCCTGTTAGCTTGCCAGTATGAAATACGTTCAGACAGTGCAGAAATATTTGTAAAGCTTATTGGGAGGGATATCAAATCATTCTGTTGTTTATTCAGTGAAGCTTAAGCACATCACCCTTGAGGTTATTCTGTGTCTTGCTTACACATCTTGACTTTCCCATACCTTTCCTTTGCAAAATGTCTCTCATAAAAGACTTCAATTTACCTTCCATGTTCAAACAACTTTGCACCGTTTCACTCCTCAGTAATGTAAATTATTCAATTCATGGCTAAGATTCAAAGCCATAAAAGAGGACATTTGTAGTTTTCTACAGTCTGCATTTGTTGCAGAAAGATGTATTTATAGAGTCTAGGGAAAATAAGCAGGCAGTGGTCCATGCGATTCCTGCTGTCCGGGTGATCACATTTTATTTGCTGTCGACCTCCTGTACTGTCCTGTTTCATCTCTGCCATTCACCTGTTGCATTCTTTGTCTGTCAACTTGAAAACTTACAGGACCAAAAAATTTTTAGTTTTATGATTCTGTATCATAATCCAGCCACTAGCAGTATCTCCTTGTACATATACATTTGCTGCAGTTAAAGAGCACATATATTATTATCCTTTCCTCAACATGGTCTAAATGTTCAGGAATTCCAGTTGATTTAGAAGGCCTGGTATCTGAATGCTTTCATGAGACATTGTAAAAGATTCTGATCACCAAAGGAAGGAAAGACCAAGCACTCTTTGGGTTAAAAAAAGAGAGACTTTTAGAGACTGCAAGCTGAATATTTTTCTTTAGAAATAGTGCATCTAAAAGCACATCTGCTCCAGACTTTTCAAGCTTGAGCTCTACATTATTTCAGAATAATCCTCTTTTCCACACAGAGCCTTACAATAAAACTAAAATGCAATCAACAGGAAGACAGATAGCATTTAATATAAAAGATGGTACATCACAATATGTAGTACACTGAAGCAAATTCAAATATTAATTTAAGGTGGATCTATTAGTGTCAGGGGGGAAGTGGGAAGGGGAGTGTTATTTGTTAACACTGTCTTACTTCCCAGTGGTGATAAATCCTGTATTGATGAGATTACAGAAACATCATCCCTTGCTTGATTTCAGATAACCACATCCACTTCCCATAAAACACATAATTAACTGAGGAGGGAATGCTTCTTAATTAAAACTGTCTGAAATTAATCAGACACTGATTTGCAAGCTTTGCAGAATACTCCTGGTTTTGCTCTTACTTCCTTGCTTGCTCAGGGGAAGTTCAGGTGCCCCGTGCAGTGGTGTCAGAGCACAGAAGTGCTCACCTTCCCAGCACAGTCAGAGTGGCTCCATTTTACAGCCTGGGATGAGAAACTCTCCTGGTCCTTCTCACCAGCAGACAGCAAGCAAGGAAGAGGCAGCAGAAGCCATGAACAATACTATGTTTTCAGTTTTGAGCTCTTCTTTTCTTTCTAAAGACCTCTTCTTTTCTTTCTAAAACCAAATGGGAAACAATCACAGAGGCTGTTTCTCCAAAAGGACAGAACTCTGGGCCTGCCCCCTCAGTAGGTGCAGGTGCTCCTGGGGGAGCCCCAGTGCAGGTGGAACAGGGAGGTCTGTGAAGATGCACATGAGCTTGTCCTGGGAAAAGAAGCCTGGAAGAGACTCTGAGCAGCCTGCAGCAATGGCACAGGGAAGGGGAACAGTTCATAAACCACCTCTGCCCTGGGGCTGGCCAGGACAGCCCCCCTGGCTGAACCTCAGCACCCACCTGTGCTCTCACACCCCAGGGGCTGGGGGAGGCTCGGGGCTGCACGAGGCACTCGTGCCACAGCTAAAGGACACCACAGGGCAGGGAGGGCTGCTGGGCCATCCCATGGGGGAACACTCAGTACCAACAATTCAACTTCCAACTGCTGTGGAGATGCCCTTGCAGGAATCAAAAAGAAAGATCAAAGGCATGCCTGAACAAGCAATAGCACCCTCTGAAGTTACTACTTTCATTGTTACTTTTGTGCTTCATAGACTCCTACATCACAGGGGTTTTTTCATTCCCTCTTTTTTTTTTCTTGGTGATGTTCTTTCATCTTATTTGATGGATCTTCCCCTAGTTGTTCCATTTCTTTTATCCCTTGAAGCACAGCTCAGGGCTACATTGTTTTCTCCTGTTAAGGTGGTATCATGAACCTTCTCGCTGTAACATGGCCTGACCTCGCACTGACAGCTCCAGAGAACAAAGCCCTGCTCTAGCTGTGAGCTCACTCTCCAGGGCTCCATGCCTGCAGAGTTCAGTTAGCCACGCTGAGGACTGACACCTTTCTGGGGGACCAGGACAGGGTGAGAAGCTGCTGAGAGGCAGAGACAGAGAATACCCTGAGCTGAAGTTGAGTATGTGTTATACCGCTCTTTAATTCCGCTTTTAATTTGGTCTCTGAGCTCAGTCAGGGCATTTACTGTAAGCTGGCATTGGAGGTACTGGTACCTTCAGAAGTAACAGTGCTATAGGGACTAGAACAGAATAGAATAACAATATCTTTATTGAGAGAACAGGAAAAAAAATTACATTTGTCCAGGGACGGAGAAATGATCCA